>JARFJB010002198.1:0-447500 GCA_036346205.1 Vesta saturnalis | reverse complement strand
GTGTTGTGTGTTAGTAGTTGTGTTAGTGTGTTAGTGTGTGTTAGTGTGTGTTAGGTGTGTGTTAGTGTGTGTTAGTGTTTGTTAGTGTTTGTTATTTGTTGTGTTAGTTGTTGTTAGTGTGTGGTGTGTGTTTAGTTGTGTTAGTGTAGTTAGTGTGTGTTAGTGTGTGTGTGTGTGTGTTTGTGTGTGTTAGTGTGTTAGTGTGTGTGTGATTGTGTGTTAGTGTGTGTTAGTGTGTGTTAGTGTGTGTTAGTGTGTGTTGTGTGTGTTAGTGTGTGTTAGTGTGTTAGTGTGTGTTAGTGTGTGTTAGTGTTTGTTGTGTGTTAGTGTGTGTTAGTGTGTTGTTAGTGTGTGTTAGTGTGTGTTAGTGTGTGTTAGTGTGTTAGTGTGTGTTAGTGTGTGTTAGTGTGTGTGTGTGTGTAGTGTGTGTTAGTGTGTGTTAGTGTGTGTTAGTGTGTGTTAGTGTGTTAGTGTGTGTTAGTGTGTGTTAGGTGTGTTAGTGTGTTAGTGAGTTAGTGTGTGTTAGTATGTGTTAGTGTGTGTTAGTGTGTGTTAGTGTGAGTTAGTATGTGTTAGTGTGTGTTAGTGTATGTTAGCGTGTTAGTGTGTTAGCGTTTTAGTGTGTGTTAGTGTGTGTTAGTGTGTGTTAGTGTATGTTAGTGTGTGTTTGTGTGTGTGTGTGTTGTATGTGTGCGCGTGTATGTGTGTGTGTTGTGTGTTAGTGTCTGTTACGTGTGTGTTAATGTGTGTTGTGTGTGTTAGTGTGTGTTAGTGTGTGTTGGTGTGTGTTGGTGTGTGTTAGTATATGTTAGTGTGTTGTGTGTGTATGTGTGCGTTAGTGCTGTTAGTGCGTGTTAGTGAGTGTTAGTGTGTGTTAGTGTGGGTTAGTTTGTGTTTGTGTGGGTTAGTGTGGTGTGTGCTAGAGTTTTAGTGTGTGTGTTAGTGTGTATTAGTGTGTGTTAGTGTGTATTAGTGTGTTGTTAGTGTGTGTTGGTGTGTGTTTATGTGTTCGTGTGTGTTAGGTGGTTAGTGTGTGTTAGTGTGTGTAGTGTGAGTGTTGGTGTGTGTTAGTGTGTTCGTGTGCGTTAGTGCGTGTTAGTGTGTTATGTGTTTTAGTGTGTGTTAGTGTGTGTTAGTGTGTGATAGTGTGTTAGTGTGTGTTAGTGTGTGTTTGTGTGTTAGTGCGTATTACTGCATTAGTGCGTGTTAGTGCCTGTTAGTGTGTGTTAATGTGTGTTAGGTGTGTTGTGTGTGTGTGCTTAGTGTGGTTAGTGTGTTAGTGTGTGTTAGGTGTCTGTGTATACTAGTGTGTACTAGTGTATTAGTGTGTGTTAGTGTGTGTTAGTGTGTGTTAGTGTGTGTTAGTGTGTGTTAGTGTGTGCGTGTAATGTGTGTTAGTGTGTGCTAGTGTGTGTGTTGGTGTGTGTTGGTGTGTGTGTTAGTGTGTGTGTGTGTGTAAATGTGTTTAGTGTGATTAGTGGTTACTGGTGTGTTGGTGTGCGTTAGTGTGTGTTAGTGTGTGTTAGTGTGTTGTGTGTGTTGGTGTGTTAATGGGTGTTAGTGTGTGTTAGTGTGTTAGTGTGTTAGTGTATGTGTATGTGTGTGTGTGTGCGTGCATGCGTGCTTGTGTTCGTGCGTGTGTGTTGTAGTTGTGTGTGTGTGTGTGTGTGTGTGTGTGTGTATGTGTGTGTGTGTGTGTGTGTATGTGTGCGTGTGTGTGACCCAATAGAACTAAATTTTGTTCCAAATGTTTTCTAATAAAAGACCTTGTGACGCTGTAAAAACTGAAAGCGTTTGGCGATGGCTATGCACACCGTTAGTTAAGTTGTAACGTACATCCTTCCTCTTTTCCTAAAAATATGAAATAAAAGAAAGACAAAAGGGACGTTCCTTGTGAGTTCGTTCAAAATTTGTTTGCCTGGAACTGTAACCCGAGGAAATGTTGTACTTGCAATATAATGCAATACAAGAATTTGTACATGTTTATTTGATTATATGCCTTAGGCTTCCATTCCTTATTCGAAAAGCGCTACTGCAGAATTCAAGCGTATAAACTATAAAATTTAAAGGCTGTGTAAAATGAAAGTTTAATATTTATGTTTAGTGTTTCGGTATGGCAAAATTGACCTATTTGCTGGATTTTATTTTGTTATACAAGGTTCCAGATTGAGTTCTCATTTTAGAAGTGATCATAACATGTTTTAGATTGGAGTAAAGGAATATTTGTTTGGTTGAATTAGAAGTTAAAGTATACCGGCCCATTGAGTGACATACGACTGGAGGGGAGGGTTTAAGCAAGCACTGTTTGCGGTATATTGGAGTATCGAGTTTCCGGTTAATGAAATTGAGAGACACGTGACCAGGGATGACTGATGTAAAGCATTTTCGCGTGTTTTTGCCTATTTATTATCAATACCCATGTATTATATTAGTATATGATTTACCCAGTTAAAAATAGACTAGAATTGATCTATTTCCGACGAAACCAACGAAGTACTATCTTATAGGCGTCGCTAAGATTTTAATTTCTACTCACTACTATCACAGCAAGTTAGCTAAGGCATCATTAAGATTTTTTTTGGTTAGGATATTTAATACTCCTTTGTGTCCTGATAATTGAAAATACGAGCGTGCATTCGTCATACTCGTATTTGGCTCGTTCCACTTTGGCAGTTCCACTTCCGCAGAATACACCTTACTCTGTTCTATGCATTACCATACACTAATTTTAACTTAAATTTCTATACCTTAAACAATATTGAAATAACTCCGAAACCGTACTGATTAGAAGATAGTCGTAACACCCACCTTACTATTTGAAATAATGGTAAATCATTTTTAAAATGTTCTCTCTGAAGTCGCTACATTGCCAAACTCATAAGCACAAAGTTTATAACTATTTCACAAGATAGAAATGAATCTTTTGCAATCTATCAAAATAAGTAATACAGTACACATGTTTGCACCAGTGCAACGTCAATTAGACTAAGAATGTTTGCATCTACTAAGTATTGTAATAGTTATAAATAGTAATCAATGACAACTGTTTTTCAAATTTTTTATATCTTTTGTGATTGAAAACAAATTTCCTTATACAATTTTGATAGTTTAATTTTTGTTTTAATACACAATCGCATCCTAATAATAATTCTTGTCATTATATTAAAGTTTTAAATTGTGATAATTTGCTAAATACGTTATTCATTGAAAATTAACAATCTTTCCAGTCCAAATTATGTCATTCTCTATAAAATAATAAATTCTGATCGCTTTCATTTCTAATACTTTCTATTCACTTATAACAGTTCTAGATCACTATCGACACAACTGGTAACCTAAACTCTTTCCTGGTTGTCGATATCATTAATTGTATCTTATAAAATATATGATGGTCACACAATCAAGTTATCTGGAATATACAGGTCGGAAAGTATGCACTTTCCAACCGATTAAAAATTAGTAAATTTCTAACAATTAATCCTTTTCCAGCGTTTAAGACAGATTGAAATCCACCTATTATTACATGAAATGTGGAACCGATATACAATCTATACTAAATAAAATTACCTCAGTGAAAGTGATTTTAGTAAACAAATATCAATTGACATTCATAAAATGGAAAAACCCAATTAAAACTGGATGCAACGAAAACCACATTAAACAAAACGGCGCGTATGTTTATATTTCAAAGATGGGTCGGCAGGCTTGAAGCTTGTGCAGATTGAGCATAATTCACAATTATCATAAACATTGTTGAATAACGCATTTATCCGTATTTACTCATTGAATGATTAAATTTAATAGTATATAGATAATTTTAATTACATGTAACCATTGTGTAAGATTTCGTATTTATAACTTGTATTTCTAAAGTCCATTAGGCAACTTTATACCCTTCTTTGCGAACATGGTTGCGAGTATTCCCCCTTAGGGATGTTGTACGTGTTTGCGCATTCTTTCCAAATAGGTGCTTTAGGGACTTCTGGTTGTTGAGACTGATTATTTCCGGTTTGATCACATTTTGAGGTTTACCTATTCAATATTACACGTGACTTTGGTTTGCTAATTAGATTTCTCTGATACTTTCATGAGTGTTGGTGGTTGGTTATGTGAACTAACAAGCAATTTAAACAGGCTAATTAGTATACAGTTAATTGATTTATTTATACTCCAAACACATTTATTGATAAAATCTTTATTTCGGTTTTGAAAATTATATGTTCACCTTACACTAATAATATTTAATGTGACCTAGTTAGTGCGATTTGCGCAATTACTTGTGTAATCTGGTTGGAAATCATTTTGTACGCATACTACGCCTAATGAACTCCTTAATATCACTAATAATCTTAAAGACTGCAAGAGCACCACGTTCTGTCTTATCCGTTGAGTAATCTTAGAAATGAATGTTTTCAGTGCGGTCGATTCCGTCGTGTTTAAAAATCACAAAAGTAACTCCTATATTTAAAGGAGGTGATAGATACAACATTAACAATTACAGACCAATAATCATTGATTAGTATATTTTTAAAAATAATTGAATCCGCTATTTACACTTGCCTCAGAGATTTTATTGAAAGCACAGTCTACTTAGTAAATCACAACATAGTTTTAGAAAAAATCATTCCACCCATACTGCCATGATTTATTTCGAAAACATGTTTAAACTTGTATCAATAACAAAAAATTGTGCTGCTCTATTTTGTGATCTTTCGATATTGTTAGTAATGATGTCTTGCTAAAAAAAATGGGAGAATTATTGAGTACGAAATATTGGTAATGATTTAATTTGTTCTTATTTAGAGGAACGTAAACATTATGTCAGCTTGGTACACAATAACCACAGCGAAATAACTTGCCTATTCTTATCTAAAACGAATTATTCTTGGTGTACTACAGGGAACAAGTCTTGGACCCCCTACTGTTCAATATATTTATTAATGATCTGCCGCAATCCGTCGAGGGACACGTTACAATGTACGCTGATGATACGACTTTCGCATTTTCATTCGCATCACAACATGAATTCAACTGTAAGGCGCATGCGCTGATTAAACAAATTGAGAGATGGTTTCAAAATAATCAATTATGAATAAATGTCGACAAAATTAGCTTTGGTCTTTTTAGTAATAGTAAAAAGGATTTCCTTTCAAATGATATGTTATTAAACAGTTTACCAATGAAAACAGCTGTTATATAACTTTTTGGGACTGGAATTGATCACATAATTAGATTTAATAAAAGCCTAAATTCAGCTTGGTATATTATACGCCCTTAAAAACCTAATAACATTACCAGTAAAAAAAAGGTGTATTTTTCATATTTTGAATCCCTGCTTGCATATGGCTTGCAATTTTTGGATCTTCTTTCACTGCTAAGTCTGTATTTTTAACAGAGAAAAGGGTAATCAGAATCATGAGCAACCTAAAACCCTGGGATTCCTATAGATCATCTTTTCAAAAACTTGAAATTTTAACAAGTCTGTACTTATTCGTTAGTTTCACGTACATATATAGCAATAAGCATCAATACACGCTAACATCTGATCTGCATAAGCACGCTACACGGTTTGCAAATAACATCAAACCTCCGGAACTAAAATGTTCCCTATTTCTAAAGGGTCAATTTATAGAGCACTTGTACTATTCAATAGTCTGAGTCTGCTTAGTCATGTAAAAATGTTAATAATATTTCCGAATTTAGAAAATTACTGCGACTGTTTTTACGTTCTGAGTCAATATACTCAATCCAAGAATATATTGAATTGTGCAAACATAATATGTAGAGCAAAAGTTGAAAACATTATCTATTGAACCATATTTGTTATTTATATTAATTAGTATTATTTTAATAATAACTTATTTGAAATATTTTAACTAAGTCTTTATATGTTTGTTAGTAGTAGAGTAGGTAATTGTTATTTAATGTGTGTATTTATACTATTTTGTTCTGTGCCGTTCTGAACCGTAACAATTACGTGTTCTATACTATAAATAGATAAAATAGAAAATTATGATAAGAAAACAAAGCAATTTGGGGATATATGAAGAAACTTAATGCTAGCTCACTTGTACAAAAAATAACTATTTTTCAATACTTTGTGGTACTTAAGAGGTTTGGCTAAATTCAATCAGATTCTTGATCCACTTCGGATACAAATCCTATGAGGAAATAAGTATTCACAAAGGAGGTTTTATTAGTGAAATTTCTAAAATTAGCCCCCAATCTGGTGATATTGTATTGGTTTTTATAAAGAACGGTTTGGATTAAAGT
Source organism: Vesta saturnalis (assembly GCA_036346205.1). Lineage (NCBI taxonomy): Eukaryota > Metazoa > Arthropoda > Insecta > Coleoptera > Lampyridae > Vesta > Vesta saturnalis. The sequence goes on along the minus strand of JARFJB010002198.1, from coordinate 441,227 downwards.
TAGTTATTAAGGTGTAGCGGCTTGTCTGTCTGCCCTGGTTGGTTCTTAAACAACCATCTTCTTCATCACAACGTTCCGGCTGAATCGCACCAGCAATCTTCAAATGATCCGTGCTCGTCTTCTGGTGTGTGTTACTGACACCTCAACGACCAATTACACGAACATCGAGTCAGAAAGCCATAGTACAAATACCACCAGAGAACAACCAATACATCGATTCGGTTCGCATCACCAGAAGTCGACCATACATCACCAACTGAAATGTCGTCAAGCAGGAAATGAATCCTTTAAAAACTAACCAGAGTACGCAGCGTGGAAATAAAACCTAGAAGAGCAATAACACCACTTATATATACACTTAAAAATATTCCTGTTCGTTACAATAATTGATTGTTTCCACTTTTTCCGTAGTTAGAAATCGTTTTAGATTTCTACGCAAGACCCCACGAAAGTAAAACCTCCATTATCTCACCCAATCACGTTAGCTCTCTAACTATATAAGCGTAAGCCCGATGCGAAATTAATTACGTTTTATTTTTTTTATTTTTCTATTCCGACTTAGTCGGAATCAGAAACCGTTATTTTACCTGCCAATCCATTTAGGGGTGACATAAATTTCCCGATCATATTCACCATTGCGTTAGAATACTTCAGATTATTAATCGATCCCGTATGCAAAACACCACCACACCTATACACTAGATAATTATTCAGGTGCATGTCCAGCGTAAACAAACACCCCCTAGTAGATAACATCCAACTCTTTGCTTTTAGGCTGTCGCCTGAAAAGTACTGAGAATTTCTCGAGGGGTGCATCATTATAATTAATCAAATGGTGTATGCACGTTTGGTTAATTAACTTATCTTGCCAACACGTACTTAACATACACACAAACGAGCTGGGGGCACAAACGAACCTGCAGACAGACAATCGCATAATAATCTTCCGGTTTTTGTAAGAGAAATAGATCCTGCATTCCAGTCGTTAACCACGAAGATGATATTCTTGTGTCCAGATACATAATTAAATCAGTCACGGTCCTTTATTCAAACCTTCTACGTTTCGCATCCAGAATATTTAATAAAGTAGTACAACCTGCTTCCTGAAGGAATAAATAAATGCCACTAATTTAAAATTAGAAGTTGCGATCTAATTCTCAAAAGTACTTCCGTTCCTGTATATTTCCTTTGAAGCAGTAAAAATAAACGTAATTTTAAACTTGTCAACTATTTATTACACGTTTTAATAGAGATACAAATTTATCGCATTTCTTAGAAGTGGTGGATGAAATCAACAACATTTTCTAATTTGCTCACGTTATTTATAGTTTGTGATCTTGATAGTTTATATGGTATTCGTTTAGAATAATTGTAATAATTACCGCAAGTCCAGTAAGTTAAATTAAAAACTTCGTAAATAAAATAAGTAAATTTATTTTTTTTTGAAATAAAATCGAGAAAGAAAAGTTGACCTAGTATACTAAATTCGTTCCATTACTATAAATGTTATCAGTCCCTATTGTGTTCTCAGAATAAATTTATATAAATTTCTTCAGAATGGCACGGTGTCAACTACTTAGTCTTTAATGGTAATTTAAAACCTTTAAGAAAAAGCAAATATTGATTTCTCTTGATTTTGATTTCCTGTTGTAATTAACCCCCGATTTACGTAAATAAGTTAATGACCCAAATACAGAGTGTTAAGGAGTTCATTATTAGGCAGATTACAATTTTGAAGGACAATAATATTTGAGAATTTCCTAGTCTTTCCTTTCCTTCCCCGTCAGGAAACTCCAACACCTATAATCATGACCGCACGAACCTGTCCGAACCAATCTGGGTAGCGGCTACCAGAGGGACCCGTCCGTCCGTTTTATTTTTGTTACTTCTCGTTTTATTTGATTTATTTTTCTTTAGAAGTTATTTTATTTTCAATACAAAGTAGGTTAAGTATATTTATATATGTACAAATAATATAAAGAATAAACAAAAATTAAAACGAATGAGTGTGTTTGTTAAATCAGGTAGTGGTAATAATCCTCCGAACCTATACTTTCTCTAACTAAGCTAGAGCCGGGCAAACTAAAACAGCTCAATCATCATTACAACTAGACGTTTGAATTGTGATGGGAGCCACTAGTTTTTATTACATAATTGAAGTACAAAAACGAGAAAATTGTACTTTAATATCATATCTAAAATAACTAAATGAAACAACTGTATTTATTTGTATATTTAATAAATCAAATAACATTTTCTGCTTGCTTCAGCATAAATGCAAATGAAATATTTTCCATAATTGTTCAGAATATTTTAAAGTCATAAGGTTAATTGTTATTCATAATCCTCACAACTACACACAAATCTCTGCTTATGTAGAATAGTTTAAAAATGAAAATCAAGATTGAACTTGAAGGAATAGTTTAATATAATAACTCAAATCCATGACTGTTTTCTTTTTATTAACAGTGTACTTTTTACTGAACATTAATACGACTAGCTTTGCTATAATTTTTGTAAAACTATTTCATACAACATTAATTCGCACAAAAAGGATATTTACTTACAATTTTATTTCATTCATTTTAATTTCCATTTTGTAGGTTGGAAGGTCGTGTGGTGTTCCACACCAGAAATTTGACAAATGTTTAACCAATCATATTTCTTAATCCCGGAATTGTTAGTCACTTAATCCGCACTAGGTGACGCAGGTTGCTAGTTAAACTCACAGAGGAAAACCATAGGCTCTAGGAAGATTCAAAAATTGAAATATTGCTTTAAAATTCACCCGAAAAAAAAATAATCAAAATCGATTGTTTGTCGTAAGGTTCTGCTATGATTAAAATTTCACAAAAAAGGAGCGAGATGTTTAAAATCTTAATTGAAATAGCAAGACTACTTTGTAAATTAATGCCTCAATTTCAACTACAGAATTAGTAGTATTCACCTTGAATTTCAAAAAGTACGTTTTGAATATTTGTTTAAGTAAGCTCATTAAATTAAGAGTTTGGAGGTATTACCAACGCTACCGTATGTTTGCATCTATAAATGTGTATGTCAATTGCAATAACTCAAACTTTTCTTGAACTCTCGTATCTCCCGTACAACGTCCTACTAATTTTAAAATGAGTTAGGGTCATTGATTACAGAAATGCCAATTAACTTTTGCAAAAGTGCAATAATGAACCGAACGTACATATTTAGATCTTTAAACGTCAAACTCTTTTTATGAAATACTTCAATCTGCTTGAAATATTTTATATATTTCTATAGATAAATGGCAACTATTAATCGACTCAAACAATTAATAATATTCGAGAAATGATTTATACTAAATGAATTGACGTAATGATGTATCCATTCACTTACGCTCTCAAAGGACCAACTTTTAAAGTCAAAGCCACGTTATGATAACCTGGAATTATACTATAAGCACGTTTATGCTTTTAAGTCTATTATTAGCTTTTGAGTAATGATTTTCGAAACAAAGCTTAATGGATCGTGTCCATTAAGACTAAAATTATTAGAGATCAACCACGCTAACAATAAGAAATTGAGAAATTATTTATTACTAATGCGATAACTGATCTAGCCCAGCTCTATATAAGAAGCTAAATACAAAACATAACAGTAAATGAATATCAAATTCTGGGTGTAATTACTAATTAGCCAAAGTATGAAGATAAAACCACCATTAGATGTTCTGGAACAACAGTTTTAAGAAAACAATTTCTTACATACGAGAAGCCTTCAGAAATTCTTTTACTTTAAAAACGCGGAAAGCTTTACGCGATCTTCTATTTTACAAACTATGCCACAATTGTCCTTTATGGGGCTTAATTAGTAGACATTAATTATCAAAAGCTGTTCAGGTTACCGGTAATTATTATTTTTTCTTTGTTGCAGCAGTTTTGATAAAAGGAATTAAATTTCATTATGGGTGCAGAAACGTAATATGTGTTGGTTTAAATTTATTGTGGTTGATAGCGAGAAGCTCAGTCGCGGTTAAATGTTTCTGTGTACTATCGAGCTTACCAGTTTATTTATGGATAGAGTTGTTATTGTGGAAGTTATAGAAAATTCATTTGAGTAATAAGGTTTCTTATTGAAAAACAGGATGTGTGCATCTCGATTCTAAGTATCAGATCTGTGTTTTCCTGGAAAACGTCCTTGCAATTGCAACTATTGGAGTAGTTATCAACTCAGAACAATAGATTCTGAATCGTTACCCACAAGTTGTCACCTTGTGGGTAAATTTTAAGGGATCACCCTGTAGATAAGTTGGTTTTGTTCAATTTTTTTTAATTTTCGGTTAAAAGAGCGCAAATTTTTGAGAGTTTCTATCCGATTACCTTTTATTTTGGGTGTCGATATATTTATGACCAGAAATTTTATTTGTAGAATCACGTTTCATTCACAGGTGGCAATTAGAGTACTGTTAGAATAAATGTTCTCGTTATTTTTTATATCAGTGTATTTGTAAATAGGAACAGTTTTGTAGAAATAATTGTATTTTGATTTGGTTAAATCAAGTTGGGATTACGTCATATAAAGAATTTAATTAAATAACGTATACAGATATTACATTGTAAGTACATCTTTTGCAAAAGTTTTAGTTAGCCGCCAGATAGGCATCGTTTCGATTGATAAGAGTTTAAATATTAAACTTCTCAGATAATAATTCGAGTGGAAACAGGCTTGCTGCGCAGAGTGGTATATTTAAGTTTTTTTGGGCAAATTGGAGTGGACGTGGTTGAAAAACCAACGTAAAGGATAATGAAGAATTATGGACAGTTTAGTTAGGAATGTGGTGCTATATTCACGTGTTTGTTTGTGGTCAGCGCAATATCCGCAAAAGGGGTAGTTAAGTAGAGGTTGAAAGGAGGGTACGCAGACATGGGGTTGTATCGAGTTATCGGGGAGAAAATGCCGCTTATGGGTTATGTTTGTTATTTTGTTTTTTTTTAGTTCAAATTTACAATAAATTTAGTAAGGCCATATTGACACCAGCTGGTTTTCCAAATTTTTAAGTAAACTAGATTAATTTATTTAAGGGATTTGATTTATGTAACAATCGTATGACCTTTGGATGATGGTGTTGTTTTAATTAATATTCAATATATGTGTTTTTAAGTTAGTGTACTTATCGTGTTTTTTTTAAGTATAAACGCATTATTTGTTGTTTAAAGGTTCAATGCAACATTTTGGTTTCTTTAATTTGAGCATATTTTATACCGCCATTGAGATAATTGCGAATGGTTGTAAAATAATTAGTGATTTTCCTGAAAAATAATTGTATTGAAGTGCAGATTTATTAAGAGATTTTAAATCATAATGTAACGTAAATTTATAAAGGTCCGAATAGCTGTTTGTATTTTTATGCATACGAGGATAGCACGATAAGTCGCCCTCTTTTAAAGCATTTTTATAGTATTGACCTACCGATTGTAGACATCTTTGCTGTTCTGATTTGCCAAAAGTTAAGCAGTTTGTTAATTCTTTGAAGACTAGCTGTATTTTTTGACGAATTTAGGTACTACATCCCGATATCGATATTTGATAAATTTTCGGATTTCATAGATTTTTGATCGCGTTTGTTTGGTTTGTGGCGACGTATATTTTTCGTTTTAATTGGATAATTAAATTGTCGTATTTCCAGTTGTTTTTGGATTAGTTAAGCTAATAATTTTTGACGTAGGTTTATCGAAATATTTGGTGAGTTTTGGGTTTTATGTCACATTTGCAGCTTTCATGTTTAAAGCTTACGATTTTATTGAAGTTTAGGTGAACCTGGCGTCAATATTTTTGGAGTAGACTTTGTAGAAGTAGTAGATTTTTGAGGGAACGTTTTGGTTTCCTGTTAGACCGATATAACATCAGTTCATGACGTCTTCCCGCTATAAATGATTTTAACAGGTGGCGCCTTTTTGACTTTATCTACAGATTTTGCCAATTTTTGGAGTTGCTACGAGTGCCTTTTACGATCTTTAAGTAAGAACCCCTCCCACACCACAGAGATATGCCGTGACTCAAATTGCCTTTACGGGCTGGATGCTCTAGTGAGTATTTAGCCTATAACAAGCTATGTTAGTAATAAATAAGATATAATGATTATAGTTAACGATAACGCATCCAATCGGTCAGACAAACGGTAGAATATACAACAGAAAATTCTAAGTAACAAAAAAGGCAAATAAATATTTAAGACAATTTTATATGTAAGATCTTAGTATGTAGGTATTTCAGGATACAACAAAGGCAGCAAGTTATTCATATTTACGAACCAATAGCTTTCATTCGAAGCATAGAGAATGCCACGTGTGGATGAAATTTGTCGTAGAACTTTTTCTCAATATGGACATTTGTATATGTAGAATTTTAAATAAAAACTTTAAGTTACGGGGAAGTTTTATTTTAAAGTTTGGTATTGCAGTTTCGATAAAAGGAACTAAATTTCATTATGGATGAAGAGAGTTTTTAAAAAATATATGTGTGGGCATAAATTTATTTGCGTTATCGGGTTTGTTAGCAAAAGATTCAGTAAATAACTATACATTTCTTACCAGTTCACTTATGTATTGAGTAGTTGTTGGGGCCATGTTCACAGAAGGAGACCGTTATTGCTATCCGTCCATCAATTATCAGAGGGTCAATTGCACGAGAATTACCTTTACCGCTGTGAGACGGAAGGAAATTTAGGATCAATTTTGTGCGAATTAAGGTCATTAGTTTTCTGTGTTTATTTATTTCCTGATTTTAATGAAATTGTTTTTTTGTATTTGTTTAGGCGGATGAATACGCTTTCTTTTGTGTACAGTATTGTATAGCCACCCTACAGGTGGTTAAAATAATTTTTCCGAAGGGTATCTTACCGTTTATCGTAATATTGCATATTTTGTGTTATTTTTTTATTCTTAACACTATATACAACAATTCACATCACGAAAATTTCTCAAATTTATGTTTTCGACGTCATTATTATACCGTTAAGGTATTCATTAAAATTAAGGTAGTTAAGATAAATGATCTTGGAGATTTTGAATCTTGCAAAACTCTTCCCGAATTAATATTTAAAATTTTACGTAAGAAAGGTCGCGCTTTACTTCCTTCCTGTAGTAAATTTACGTGTGTGATTTGATAATAACTGTACCGATACTTTGATTGTTTTTCATTATTATATTATATAGATAGTACTAATGAACTTGAGCGTATTACCTCGTTATTGTATGTATGATTACATGTGATTCCTGCCCTCCCTCACAGCGTTATCGTTATTTATGAATCACATAAATTTAAACGATGAAATATTTTGATTATGTTCAAGCTACTAAGCTGTTTAGTTTTTATGGTAATTTTTGATTTAGACGAACTTACAGCGGCAATGTTTATGTATACATTTTTTTCATTTTTATTATTTATGACTTTGATAATAGCTTTTAACGTAATAATTCGTGAGGATTTCTCCGTTAGGCACTTGGATGCGTGGGCGTGTGGCCGGTGTAGATACACAGAAAGGTTAATTGGGCACCACTTGCTATATTTTTATATTTCCATCAGATCAAGAAAAGGGCTACGACACATGAAGAGGTACTTTACAGTTAAAATAATGTTGGACACAGTCCGAGAAGGAAATGAGTCCGGATAGTAATTTACTCCTAGACCGCAGTGATAAAGAAACAACTGCTGGTAGTTTACCACAACTCTATTCAGTTTGAACATAAAGTCATACCCTAAATCGGTGCTTTCGTTAAAACTATATACAGTATCATTAATAACACAATCGGGAAGAGGTGTCCTTAAAACTGGCGTATCAGTTTTAATTCAAACGAATAGTAGTTTTATTCCCGATATAAATAACCAAAATACTTCAGCTAGATGTCTACCATTGCATTTTTTTTTAAACTCACAAAACAATTTAAGTTTAAATTAACAGTACTGAAAAAATAAATATGAAGCATACATTTTTCGGCTGAGAGCCGAAACAGTTATAATAAAAATGAATACCTTCCTTACTATGATAGCGTTTGTTGACACATATAATTGCAGTGTAGAAAATTATACTAATAAGTAAGACAAATAAACATACATTAACCATTTAACATCACGAATCTATAAAATTTTGATATGAGTTACCCTCTATAAGCAGTTTCGTTCAAAAAAGTACAAATATTAACATATATTGCGAAGCACTGTGTAGTAACCTTTGAATTACGTGTCAAAGTTCAGATAATAAACAGCTGTTGGCTTCCTACAACAGTAGTTATCATACATCGAAATAGCAAGAAATTTAAGCTTGATTAATAGCGGTAAGCAATGAGCGCTTGTGTGAGTATAACTTAGTAAATTTCACTAAACCTTGCCTAACAGACACTGTTACATGCACATTACCTCGTTAGATGTACTACCAATCAATGTTCCAACCAAGGCAGTCACGCACACAAATTTATAGAACAGTGCTATATTTATAGCTGCAAATCGTTGTGGCAACGAGCCGCTCTTCAAGTACTTCGCAGCTTAGTTATGAAGGAATAATAGTAAAAGAAACTCACCAGGATGTTGTTTGTGTATAATTACTTAACCGAGTGTATTACAAAACAGACCTATTTGACTTTAGGGAGAGAATAACCCGATGTGAAGTAACCGCCAGAATGTATCTTCGACTTAGCTATCGTAGTCCATTTTTAAGTTATACCATAATTCGGAAGAACGCTGACCAAGTATATATGCAGAATCGTTCACAGCAATACCTTGTCTAGACGAAGAACGATAATAACCAATAGCAAAAAACCTAGAGAAACCAATGTTCGGATACGAATTGAGTGTGAAGTATAACGAATGTACAATAGCAAAAGATTACTAATGTTAAGAAGATTTTTACTCACCTCCTGCAAGGACATGAAGCTCTCGTTAAGAAACCTTATATCCGTAGAAACGAAAACTAAATTACTTAGTATAGTTTTTTACTAATTGTGGAGATTTTAAAAACCTGAACTTCGCTGTATTAACTTTTATTAAATAAATTTTTGTAAAAGATAGCAGAGAGAAATTCTCCAACATACCTAGTTTCTAACAATGGAATTTTTGCCTTCAGAAGAAAAGGAACCAAAAAGAAGTCACCTGATAATTTTAAATCAACCATAAATTTACAAAATTATCACATTTTTAAATGTACTTTAAATTCAATTTGTAACGCACCATGTTGCCAAATTTCTTATAATTGAAACAAACGTGTGTTGCATACACAACAGGCATAACAATTCTGAAACTCGCTCTAAAACCCAAAGTTAATTTAACACGTTACAGATTGTTTACACTTTTTTAGAATTATTTATTTTTTAGATACAGAATTTCGCTGGTACGAGTTAACGCATAGTAAAATATGAATGATAACCTATCAGCTGGTTTGTTAACACGTCATTTCATTTTGATTACGTGCAAATATTTTGAAGCTTTACAGGAAACGTCGGCTTTCAATTTACAAATTAACCCAGTTTATACGACGTAAGGTAAGCAAGTTTTTTGTTTGTTTTGAACTTTCTGTAATGTTCGTATTTAAGTATTTAGACGCCGATACATTTTCGATTTTAAACAATGACTTTCCCCTTTTGTACATTGTGTATTACGAAGTATCTTAAATACAAAATTAGTAGTACGCCCAACCCCTTCCCCACTGAGCTACCGGCACCCACTACTCTTGTTTGCTACCTCAAATTCCATTGCCATTTTCTCACATAATAAATTTTTCAATTTATTGTGAAACACGATCTCAATGTTATTTCTCTTTTACTTCTTAGTGATAAAATGAAATGTTGAAATGTTACACACGCATATTACATAAGGGTGCTTTGAATTACTTTCCAAGTCTTTAAACAACATAAAATTCTTCATACTGAAAATATTTTGGTAATTTACAAAACAATTTCCTTCATTAATTATTTAAGAATTTACTCATAACTGATGAAAATTGAGTTTAAAATTGTTGGCTCCTTATTTAAAATCAACCTATCATAAATTTATTCAGAAGTGACGAAACACTAGGACCACCAATCGACTTCTCTTTCTTGTACACGAAGCAAAAATTAATAATTTCAAGCGTAATGAAATATTGTCAATAAATTTTACTAATCAACCTCAAAGTGAATTTTTTAATTTTGCTAATTCCATTGTATTCCGCCAAACAGGCGTATTTAGTAATAATTCTTTACCATTTATCAAATGATATAAAAACGTAAGAGCGTCAATACACCAGTTGTAAAGGAAAAAGTCGTTGCATTTTTTCAATGTCATACTGAAACAATAACTAAACTTTTTGTTTTAGTCCTACGAATGTGCTTTCTTTTTCTGATATTTCAATCGTTATTTGACCATCTGTAAAGTTTACATTAACTTCTATGAACAAAAACTTACTTACAAATTACTCTACGTTCAAATGCGAGTAAGACAGTCGTTTTAAATCGTAAGCGCTACAGTTAGAACTCTACAAAGGCGAAAGCACGTATTACCGTTGTTATCCTTTCCAATTTACATTTAAGGCAGCTCTTTAAAAGTAAAATATTCTATTCTAGGTTTTAATCCCATCGTTAATGGTATTATAAAACGTGATAAAATTGTCATGGGCGTAACATAAGTTACGTTTCGTAAAACATACTTAACAAAAAGTGTTTTTGAACAAATTTGGTTATTAATAAACAAATAACAACTTTATTTAGTTTAATAGAATTTTAACGTGTGTAATGACTATAGATACGTAAAAAAAAGGCGCGAAAACATGATTGTTGCATTTCTATGTAAACCCTAGGAAATCACGGTTGCTTTCAAACTCATGTCGGGAATGTTTGTTAAAACTCATACAATCATAAGGTAAACGTTGTACAAACACTAGTCCTTTTGTCTAGGTTTTAACTCAAACACGTACATTTTTATAATCACAATAATTGCTAAAACAAACCAGTAAAATAATAGTACGTGTAAAATGGGTTATAGAAAAAAAATACTGTTCCTTGTACAGAGAGTTAAAACTAGTTATAATGGTAATGTAGACTAAAAGCGCAAACATTTCGCAATAACAAAAAATATATGGAACTAATGAAGTCGAATACCCTATCCCACGGTAGCGCGGGGTATATAAAACAACATAAATAAGTATTTGTACTAGTATAAAAATTGAAAACATGCCGGATGTGATTCAAAAAACAAAAAATGTACAGCTTAAGATTGAAGTAAGCGGTCAGTTCGTACTTAATGTTATATAAATGCTATACATCCCCTTTTCATAACAATACACATTAGCTTTAATGTAAAAAAAAATTACTTGATCAAATCCATATAAACAAAAATAAATAAACATTAAATTAAGCAAAACAAATAACTAAATCTAATTCGGAAATATAAATTAAAGATAAATAAATCATTCGGTCACAAATAAGTAACAGCAACTCCGGTAATGTAACTGATGTGGTTGAAAATTATGTAAGTAAAGACCATGCCAGATTTTTGATATATGTTCTGAAAATTCATTTTCACGGGAGTGTAACCTTAGCAATAATTCTAATTATTAGTAAAACAAACGTAATAATTACATTTCTAGTAAATTATAACCAATTTATCAGTTATTTCAAGTTAAGTAGTGCACTTTGAAATTCATACAGTAAGTATACTCTCTATATTATTAGTATCCTTCTTGACTCTGTCTACATTTCCATTTCTTACTTCCTTACGTGTCCGGGAAGTAGGCAAATAACCGTGCGGTAGTAGGACGATAGCGTTAGTAGGTAATGATACATCGTCTGGGGCACGATTTAGCTAGCAACCGGTCTTCTCGCTATATAATTACTCAAAAGAACAACTGTCTCCGGTCCACCTGGCTATAATGTCGAAACAGATAGGCCCGGTTGCTGACGACTGTGCAAGGAGTTAATAGCGAGTCGGTACGTGAAATGTTCGTAAATAATTTGAAATTGCGAATGTAATGTACGAAAGGCAGCTTGAGATTCTTTATGCATCGGAGACAAAGCGCAAAGGAAATGATGCTGTGGAAATGGCCTTAGCACTATGGTCAGAAGTTGAGATTTAAGCGCATGACGCAGAAGGAGTTGGAGTGATCGTAAGTGAAAGAGTTAAAAGATGTGTTAGATGTCATCACCCGGGTAATGTGGGTTCGAATGGAAGTGGAGTTTCGAAAAATTTTTGTTATTGCATGCTATGTACCGGTGCATGGAGAAAGAGACCAAGAGTGTGAGAACTTCTGGAATTACGTAGAAAACGTGTTGAAAGTATGTAAGCCAAATGAAAGAGTGGTAATAATGGGAGATATTAATGGAAAGTGGGTGTACCGAGAGAATATACTGAACGCGTTCTATGAAATTTCGGAGACCAAAGAGCCATTGAGAATGGAGAACGCTTAGTGAACATCTGTGTGGAGAGAAGTATGTTTTTATCCAATACGTGGTTTAAACATAAAAATCTAAAAGTATGATTGACTTGATAGTGTATGATACACGACCTAGAAACCTGGTGAGAGACACAAAAGTAATGCGCGGATCTAGATGTGGGCCAGACCACTTTTTGGTTGTATCGAAAGCGTGTTCAGCGTAAAAGTGGATCTGGAGAAGAAAAGCAAGCGTAATGCGAACGACCAAAATTAGGGTAGACAAACTAGAAGATAATGGTGCGAGAATGAATTATGCAGATGTTGTGAGTAAACTAAATGTACATGAAATAGTGTAGAACAAACAAATTAAGACGCTGACGTTGAAAGTGCATGGATAAGCTTGAAAAAATGTGTTGTCAATTATGCCGAACAGATATGTGGAAGTGACTGTGGGTAGGCAGAAAAAATGTGCTCGGTCGAATGAATCGGCAAAAAAACAGTATGTAAGAAAAAAGATTCGTACGTGGCAATGATTGTTGCAAAAGTGAGACTGAGAAAAGGCGGTTGTATGACGAGTACAGGTTAACAAAGAAGCGAGGCAGGCAGTGAGAATACGTAAGGAGGAAGTGATGGTTGTGGAAGGAGGGAAACTGAGGAATGGTTTTGAAGGAAACAAAAGTTCTGGAAATGGGTCTAAAATACAAAACGTAGCCCAAAATAGAACGCTGCAGGAGTGATGAATACGAGCAACGAAATAGTGTGGGACGATTGTGAAGTGAGGAAATGCTGGCATGAATATTTCGGAAAGCGGTACAGTAGTGTGGAAAATTAGACTGAAGGTTTAAGTAAGAAAAATGTAGCAGGAATGGTGAATGAAACTGAGAAGGATATTGAGGCAAATGAGGTAGAGAAAACAGTAGGAATGTTGAAAAACAGTGAAGGAGTACGCGTTGATGAAATCACTGGTGAAATGCTCAAGTATGGAGGTGCAAAGCTTATACGAAGATAGTGTGAATTTTTCAATGTATGCCTTAAATATCGAAAAGTGCCGAGTGATTGGAAGAGCACGATCATTGTACCACTGTACAAGGGTAAGGGGCACAAGAATGATTGCAAGAACTACAAAAGAACAAGTTTGCTCAGTGTGTCTGGTAATGCATTTGGAAGAATATTGATTGATAGAGTACGAGAAACTACACAAACCAAGATTTGGGATGAGCAGGGTGGCTTCATGCCAAGGACAAGGTGTGTTGGTCAGATGGCTGTGGGAAATATTAAGTGAATATGACGTTGATACGTGTAAAACTCGGTTGATGAATTTATGGTCTTTAAGTTACGACTCACTTTGTATGTTGTTGGAAAATGGCAACATTGCACTAAAAATCGTGTTAAATTTAAACTGTTGCAAACATGTGATTACTTTAAAATTTTGGATTGGTGAAAATAATCAGGCTATTGTTCTTTTGGTTTTCTGGTACCTTCAGATAAGAAGGAAAACGCCATTTTTGGGAAAAATGCGTAGTGTGAAGCACATGTAAAATTTGGAAAAAGTGTTCCTAAAAATTGGATTGAATTGTTCAAGAAAATTTTAATTCAGCCTGTTGCTGGTTTTATTCTTTTCCATATAAATAAGTCCTGTTGGGGACTTCGAATTTAGTTCGGCTTTAATTTTTTTGGTTGCTTCTGCTACACTTTAGCTTCGGTCAAGAGGTAAGCTATTCACTTTTCTTATTTACTAAACTTAACATTGTTAATACAGGTGTACATGTTTTGAAATTTTACATACATCATAAAGATCATATTTTTATAAAATTTGGTTATTGATTTAAATTCTAACACGGTTATTTTATATAGGTTTTTTTTCCTGGTTCATACACATTTACTGAAGATTAACATCCTTCGTGCTCCATAAGAGGTAGTTAAATCGTTGCTGGCAACACATTTGGATATCATTCGTTAGAGGTGTGAAATGTTGGTTATGGGTCTTCGAACCTGAATGAAAACAGTGTACGATTACTCCTTCTCCTAATATCTTCCGCATTAACAGAAGAAATATATGTTACACCTACGACTCGGTTCTGATAAGTATTATTGTTGCACGCATACAAAATTTTACCTGGTGAGTGACTTTTGCTAGTTTTCTGTATCAAGAGGCTCTCGTTATCTGTACTTTACTGAAAGTTTTATAACCATTACATTACTGTGTTTGCTACTTGTATTAGTGTGTTATCACAATTATTTTAAGCCTGAAACTAATGCTTATACTTTATGGTTAAACCTTTGCTTAGTAATCGAGAGTAACATCATACACTTTTACCTGTAAAAGATAAGTTGGGTTATTTCAAAGTTTCGCTTATACTTACATTTGACATTACAATCCAATTTGTACTTTATCTGTCAATCTCTAACGTTTCTTATGTACTAGTTTTACTCTGATAAATAACCATAGTTGTTCAATGGTTAGAACTACTTGTGTTTACTGCACATACAATCAGCTGTTGTTGACTGAATGCTGCTAATCGAGTTTAAATATACCATATATGTCATAAAATTTATGCAAACTGCTGGGGTTTCAATTACTGTGTAAAAGCAAATTGCTTATTTAACTGTTATCATTGGGGTGTATAACACTTGTTATTTTATTTATTTCTGAGTACAAGTTTAATAATTGTTAGTATAAAACTGTTTGAAATAGGATTTACTAAGTTGATTTTTTGTTGGTTGGTAGCCCTATGCTTACCAATAACTGTATCAATTTGTGCTGCGCCTTTGCTAACTTCTTGTATTGCAATTGCCGAATCGGTAATGAGCTTCGCCTTTCACATATTTTTAAACGCTTCATGCTTACTATTTTGTTTATAATGCTCATGTTAACTAAATTTAATAATATTTTGTGCTTGCATAAGTAAACAACTGGGTAGACATCTAGTGCTAATTTTCGCTTTATATTCGGGGTTTAATTGCGTCCGGTTGATTGGAAACCGATAAACTAATCCGACGTAGAGCTCTTCGTGGAATATCGGGTTAAAGATTTAAATTTCGGATAATAATATATATATATGTTTGGGTATTCTTTTCTTTTAGGGTCAACGCTAGATGCCGAACCGTATGGGGTCTGTGTAGGTACATTTGTAAGTAATTAATAATTTTGTTGAAAGGTAAGTTGATTACTGCGGATTCATGTGGTGGTTATATTATTAAGTATAGTATTATTTATTGTTGTATGGGTAATATTTCCTTACGAAATTGTATTTATGTCAGCGAGTTGTCGCTCCATCACGTTCTGTTTTGGGTAAAGGTTTACGGATTTAAATTATTATTTATACCAGTTGTACTATTTCATAGTGGGTATATTAAAAGTGGTGTTAAACAATTGTAAGTTCTTTCATTAATCCTGTGATCTACGATCAAATTCCTAACCAGTTCCTCATCCATGTGGACTTAGTTCACCATTTTCTTTTAGCTGTCTCTTTTGTCCTAGGTGGCCGTAGCCCTTTTCTTGATAGAGGGGCGATAAAGAAGTCAATCAAGTGGTGCCCTTTTTTAAATTTTATGTATTTCCTTCCTCCTGCCAAAACGCCCATGCATCCAAGTGCTGAACCGACCGACTGAGCTTCCGGCTAATTCCTCTTTTCCTTGTTACTGCACCTTGGTCACCAATTTCTACCAATATCCTTTTGTGCACGTAACAAAGAAAGATTGGCACCCAACTTTGGGGCGATTTGTTTTGTGAATATTCTTTATGTGTACCAGTACACATACTTTTAATCAGTACCTTATACTTTAAGATTTTGTCCTTATACTTTAAGATTTTTGTATCCTTTACTCCTTTTCTCTACGATAGTTTAACACAACTTAGTTTAAAATTTAATTGATCAATTTAACGCTGTAGCTTTAATTGGTATTTACTTTAATAAATTTAGACTTACGTTCATATAAGTTAGACTTTAATATGGCTATTATTTGGAAAATAGATGTTAATCGATTACTAAAAGCGGAGCTTCAATACGAATTATCTTCAAGGGGGTTTTCATGCGACGTTTCTGTAGAACAGTTACGTAAATCAGTTCGTAGTGCATTAGTACTAGACGGGGATCAAACTCTTTCGACTGTAGATTATACTATTGCGTGTGATGTTGATCTATCGGCTATACGAAAAGCTAATGAAGAGCTTTCTACTATTCTAACCTCTTTTTCGGGTGACATTTCTACACCGGTTGCTAAACGTTTGATTACACTTTGGGTACATACTCATCGTCGTTGTACTCTGACGAAAGTGGATACTCCGGATGAAGTAACGGTAAAAAATGAATTTCTTCTCTCACTTCAAAATTATCGCGCTGAAGTAGAGGCTATGTATCGCAGGTGGAAACATCCTGCTACGGTTAGTTTCACACAAGTACCTTCTTCTAGTCCAAAGGTTACACCAATTAGTAGTTCGGAAGGTGAACCTGATTTTATTTCTTCTGATTCGGATGACTTGGATGCGTTACCTATTCCAGGTGTTAATACGTCTACACCAGTAGCTTCGCGGAAATACTATGCGGTTGCGAAATTAAACTTAACCTTTTCTGGGGAAACTTCTTCGTCACTTCTTGAATTTTTGACACGGGTGGAAGAACTCGCTTCTGCTAGGGGACTTACTAATTCATACCTTTACGCTGCTTGTCCAGAACTTTTGACGGGCAAGGCCTTATTACTATACAGGGCACATAAGGAATCCTTAACCTCTTGGGAAGATGTGGTAGCACTTTTAAAATCAGAATTTATTCCAATTAACTATGATGAACGACTGTTGGAAGAAATTAAAGCTCGTACTATGGGTCCTTTAGAATCGATTGGCATATATGTAGCTACTATGCAAAGTTTATTTCAACGCTTACTTCTACCTCTTTCTCCGGAACGACAACTTGAGATTGTCCGACGTAATATTTCTCCGTTCTATCAAACTTCTTTAGCTTTAACCGATATAACCTCTTTGGCACAACTTATCACTTTGGGCAAAAAGCTCGAACATAATAAATATTCTATTGAAACATTTAGACTCCTCCTTCTCGTCGTACTTCCAAATTATTAGAACCTAATTTAGCATATGTAGATTCTGCTAGTGATGCATCAACTTCGTCTAATATTCGTAAACCTACTCCTTACGTTGTTCATACCTTATCTACTCCTTCACCTTCTAATTTACGTTGCTGGAATTGTCAAAAACGAGGACATACTTCTCCTAAATGTTCAGAACCACAGAATAAGCATTGTTATGGTTGCGGTAAACCAGGGGTTACCAGACCAAATTGTCCTAAATGTAATTCTCGTCAGGGAAACTAATATTAGAGGCTTCTGACCGAGTAGAAGACTCTCTTATACCTACAATCTCGGATACTCCTTTTCGGGTCTTACTGACCAACAACGTTTTCTTCTTGACTTTATATTCTCTAGTGTTCGTAACGACGAACGATCTTACCTTAATGTCTCAATTCTTGGACAAATGTTTAAAGGTCTTCTGGATAGTGGATCCTCACGGACCATACTTGGCATGGATGGATGGAATTCTTTACGACGTTTACATATTTCACTTTTAACAGACAAATCTCCTTTATTTTGTTCAGTAGCTAATGGTGGCAAATGTCAGATTCTTGGTCATGTTCGTCTTCCGATCACAGTGGAAGATAAAACGGTAGTTATTGATGTGTTAGTAGTACCAGAAGTTTCTCAACCACTTATTTTGGGTATAGATTTTTGGAGGGCGATTGATTTCGTCCCAGATTTCCGAAAGGGTCATTGGTCTTTTGGACCTACTCCATTACTTGACGCTATAAATACCGAACATTTAAACTCTTTCTCCGAATTATCTTCTTTTGAACAAAACTCACTACAAAATCTTCTGAATACAGCTTTTCCTTTGGCTTCCGATACACTTGGCTGCACTTCTCTAATAGAGCACAAAATTATTACAGACGCAGAACCTATTAAGCAAAGATATTATCCGTTATCTCCTACTTTACAAATTATTGTAGATAAAGAGCTTGATGACATGTTGGCTATGGGTGTTGTGGAACCTTCGAATAGTCCATGGTCTAGTCCAGTAGTTATGGTACGAAAAAAAGACAACTCCTACAGATTTTGTATCGATTTTCGCAAAGTCAACGCTGTGACACAAAAGGATGCTTACCCTTTGCCTTATATAACTTCGATTTTGGATCGGTTACGTGACGCTCGCTTCTTATCCAGTTTGGATATTCGTTCTGCTTATTGGCAAATACCTCTTTCTCAAAATTCTAAACCGCTCACTGCTTTTACTGTACCTCATAGAGGCTTATTTCAATTTACTAGAATGCCTTTCGGATTACATAATTCTCCTGCTACTTTTCAAGATTAATTGATCGTGTTCTCGGTGCTGATCTCGAACCATACTGTTTCGCTTATCTGGATGATATTGATTGCTACTCCTACTTTCGAGAAACATTTAGAGGTGCTGACGCAAATTTTCAATCGTTTACGGGAAGCAGGGTTAACTTTAAGACGCGACAAATGTCAATTTTGTCGTCCCGAATTGAAATATCTCGGTTATGTGGTCAACAAAGATGGCTTATTGGTTGATCCGGATAAGATCGCTGCAATTACTTCTATACCTGTTCCTACCTCAGTAACGGAAATTCGTAGATTACTCGGAATGTGTAGTTGGTATCGACGTTTTGTTCCAAATTTTGCTACGCTTACTGCTCCTTTAAGTACGCTTACTCGGAAAAACACTCCTTTCGTTTGGTCAAATCAATGTCAAGATTCTTTTAACGCTTTAAAAAAATGTCTCGTATCTGCTCCTATTCTTTCATGTCCTGATTTTTCTTGTCCTCTTACTATACAAACAGATGCTTCAGATTTTGGCTTAGGTGCTGTTTTAAGTCAGACTACTACGGCTGGTGAACAAGTCATTAGTTACATCAGTCGCTCCTTAACTAAAACGGAACGTCATTACTCAACGACGAGAAAGAATGTTTAGCGGTCTTATGGGCCATTGAAAAATTTCGTCCTTATGTCGAGGCTGCACACTTTTCGTAATTACTGATCATCATTCTTTAGTATGGCTAAATAAACTTCAAAATCCTTCGGGAAGATTAGCTCGTTGGGCTATTAGGCTTCAACAATACGACTTCGACATCATACACCGAAAAGGTAAAGAACATGTTGTACCTGATGCTCTTTCTCGTTCTGTACCAAAACTTGATACTCTCGTCACTGAACCAACTACTTCACGTATCTCACTACCTATTACTGATCAATGGTATATTTCTATGCGCGAACGCGTAAATTCTTCTCCAAGGAAATTTCCTTCCTGGTTTGTTAAAAATGAATTGCTCTTCAAGCGTACTAAAGCTACTTCAACTTCTGATGACTTAGGTGATTGGAAAATGGTGGTTCCAAAGAACCAACGTTCAGAAATTCTTCGCGAATTACATGATTCTCCTACTGCAGGACATTGTGGGGTAACTAAAACTGTAGCTCGTATCTCCCTTCATTATTATTGGCCAGCCTTACGGGCCGACGTCTCGCGTTACATTCGACGCTGCAATACCTGTGCTGCTCATAAGGTGGAACAACAGACACCGCCAGGATTCTTTGCTCCTGCTATTGTGCCTACCAGGCCATGGCAAGTACTTTGCGCAGATCTCGTAGGACCTCTGCCACGATCCTCAAAAGGTCATTGTTTTATACTTGTGGTAGCAGATTATTTCACTAAATTTCCATGCTTCTTTCCTTTACGTACTGCAACAGCTACTATGGTTACTCGAATTCTAGAAGAACAAATCTTTTTAATGTTTGGTACTCCACAATACATAATCACTGATAATGGGGTACAATTTCGCAGCAAGGAATTTACAAACCTGTGTTCTCGCTATCGTACAAATATTCTTTATACTCCAAAATATCACCCTAGATCGAATCCTGCTGAACGAATTAACAGAGTTCTAAAAACAATGCTCTCTTCTTATATTAGCTCAATCAGCGTACCTGGGATGTAAATTTACCCAAGATCGGATGCGCTATTCGCTCAGCTAAACATGAGATTACCGGTTACTCTCCGTATTTTGCTTTCTGTGGACGCGAACACGTACTTTATGGTGATCTTTTCCTGAACCTCTTGACTCTGACTCTCCTATCCTGAACCCTAGTGAAAATACTCCTCCGATACGATCCGACCAGTTCTACAACTCACTTCGCTTGGACATTCTTAAACGTATGAAACGTTCTACTAAACGAGTCCAACAGCGGTATAACTTTCGTCGCCGTCACGTTCGTTATCAAATCGGCGATCTGGTTTGGAAAAGAAATTTCGTTCTCTCCGATGCGTCTCGGTATTTCAATGCCAAGCTCGCACCGAAATTCGTGGGTCCGTGCCGTATAAAACAAGTAGTTTCTCCGTGGACGTACGCGTTAGACGATGCAACGGGGAAGTCTTTGGGCGTCTATCACGCTAAAGATCTTAAACCGCACGCACCTTTGCTCTCTGCGCCTTCTATTACGTCATCGGACGAGGATACTATTGATACTGTGGGTTCGAGGACCAAAGGTACTCTTTTAGGGAGTCCTAAACGCCGCAAGCGGCACAAGTAGTCGCTACGCTACTTCTTTCGGGTGGTTGGTTGGGTTATCTTCGTAGGGGTGGCTATATTTAGGGTTACACTCACTTCTGTCTTTTCGTTCTTCGAGTGTCTCCCTGCTCGAACATCAGAGCCCTTCACTTCCTTCTTTTATTTCTTTCGGATGGGTTTCTTAGCACGTCTGTCTCTGTGTGCAAGGGTTGGGATTGGGGTTTGGTTTGGGTTGGGGGGTTTTTAGGTTGGCGACCCTATAGTTCTGCCGAGGGTTGGGATCGGGGGCGTAATTGCCAAGTATGTTTAGATGAATAAATGAATGTGAGATGATGGCATCCAAATGCCTACCCAAACTCACAATCCTTATCCCTTTGAGATCCCAACAACTTAGTTTACACCTTTTTATTTTATTCCCAGTTCATTTATGTTTTAGTTTTGAGGCTGTATCGCCTCACGGTATACCTTCTGTTACGCTGCGCGTTTAAAGACTTACTTAGAGTTTGCTGAGCATAAAGCTGAGCTAATCTTTGGTAGACCGTTCTGGCTTCTACTCTTCTTGCTTCCTTTCATTTCCCTCTTTGGGAGAATTCTGGGCCTCTCGGGGTATAAGACGCCACACTGCCGTGCCGCCTGTCCGAGTCCCCTTCTTAGTGGATGAGGGGGGAGCAGTAAGGTGCAACAATCTGTTCTAGAGCTACTTTCGCCTCTTCTCTTTAGGTAAACTCTTGTGATGCCACTGAGGGTCGCTCTGCCTTTATGAGCACCGAACGACGAGTACGGTTGGAGAACGTAGTAGGTTTGGTTTTTATTTTTATTTTTATTTTTATTTAGTTATGACCTAGTACCGGCCGACTGCCGAAGGGCTCAGGTGGGAGTTGGAGCCAGGGTGTCCGCTCGTCTAGTATGAATGATTCTTAGGTAGTGACTGTGGGTGACTCTGAGGTAATTACGTCCGCCACGTGGATTTCTGCGTGGTGTCGTTTTTGGTCCGCTTTGTACGGGGTTTCGAAATTCTGGGTGGGGTTTTTAATTTTGCTAGGGGGGGATTTGATACGTGTAAAACTCGGTTGATGAATTTATGGTCTTTAAGTTACGACTCACTTTGTATGTTGTTGGAAAATGGCAACATTGCACTAAAAATCGTGTTAAATTTAAACTGTTCAAACATGTGATTACTTTAAAATTTTGGATTGGTGAAAATAATCAGGCTATTGTTCTTTTGGTTTCTGGTACCTTCAGATAAGAAGGAAAACGCCATTTTGGGAAAAATGCGTAGTGTGAACACATGTAAAATTTGGAAAAGTGTTCCTAAAAATTGGATTGAATTGTTCAAGAAAATTTTTAATTCAGCCTGTTGCTGGTTTTATTCTTTTTCCATATAAATAAGTCCTGTTGGGGACTTCGAATTTAGTTCGGCTTTAATTTTTTGGTTGCTTCTGCTACACTTTAGCTTCGTCAAGAGGTAAGCTATTCACTTTTCTTATTTACTAAACTTAACATTGTTAATACAGGTGTACATGTTTTGAAATTTTACATACATCATAAAGATCATATTTTATAAAATTTGGTTATTGATTTAAATTCTAACAGTTATTTTATATAGGTTTTTCCTGGTTCATACACATTTACTGAAGATTAACATCCTTCGTGCTCCATAAGAGGTAGTTAAATCGTTGCTGGCAACACATTTGGATATCATTCGTTAGAGGTGTGAAATGTTGGTTATGGGTCTTCGAACCTGAATGAAAACAGTGTACGATTACTCCTTCTCCTAATATCTTCCGCATTAACAGAAGAAATATATGTTACACCTACGACTCGGTTCTGATAAGTATTATTGTTGCACGCATACAAAATTTTACCTGGTGAGTGACTTTTGCTAGTTTTCTGTATCAAGAGGCTCTCGTTATCTGTACTTTACTGAAAGTTTTATAACCATTACATTACTGTGTTTGCTACTATTAGTGTGTTATCACAATTATTTTAATCCTGAAACTAATGCTTATACTTTATGGTTAAACCTTTGCTTAGTAATCGAGAGTAACATCATACACTTTTACCTGTAAAGATAAGTTGGGTTATTTCAAAGTTTCGCTTATACTTACATTTGACATTACAATCAATTTGTACTTTATCTGTCAATCTCTAACGTTTCTTATGTACTAGTTTTACTCTGATAAATAACCATAGTTGTTCAATGGTTAGAACTACTTGTGTTTACTGCACATACAATCAGCTGTTGTTGACTGAATGCTGCTAATCGAGTTTAAATATACCATATATGTCATAAAATTTATGCAAACTGCTGGGGTTTCAATTACTGTGTAAAACAAATTGCTTATTTAACTGTTATCATTGGGTGTATAACACTTGTTATTTTATTTATTTCTGAGTACAAGTTTAATAATTGTTAGTATAAAACTGTTTGAAATAGGATTTACTAAGTTGATTTTTTTTGTTGGTTGGTAGCCCTATGCTTACCAATAACTGTATCAATTTGTGCTGCGCCTTTGCTAACTTCTTGTATTGCAATTGCCGAATCGGTAATGAGCTTCGCCTTTCACATATTTTAAACGCTTCATGCTTACTATTTTGTTTATAATGCTCATGTTAACTAAATTTAATAATATTTTGTGCTTGCATAAGTAAACAACTGGGTAGACATCTAGTGCTAATTTTCGCTTTATATTCGGGGTTTAATTGCGTCCGGTTGATTGAAACCGATAAACTAATCCGACGTAGAGCTCTTCGTGGAATATCGGGTTAAAAGATTTAAATTTCGGATAATAATATATATATGTTTGGGTATTCTTTTCTTTTAGGGTCAACGCTAGATGCCGAACCGTATGGGGTCTGTGTAGGTACATTTTAAGTAATTAATAATTTTGTTGAAAGGTAAGTTGATTACTGCGGATTCATGTGTGTTATATTATTAAGTATAGTATTATTTATTGTTGTATGGGTAATATTTCCTTACGAAATTGTATTTATGTCAGCGAGTTGTCGCTCCATCACGTTCTGTTTTGGGTAAAGGTTTACGGATTTAAATTATTATTTATACCAGTTGTACTATTTCATAGTGGGTATATTAAAAGTGGTGTTAAACAATTGTAAGTTCTTTCATTAATCCTGTGATCTACGATCAAATTCCTAACCAGTTCCTCATCCATGTGGACTTAGTTCACCATTTTCTTTTAGCTGTCTCTTTTGTCCTAGGTGGCCGTAGCCCTTTTCTTGATAGAGGGGCGATAAAGAAGTCAATCAAGTGGTGCCCTTTTTTAAATTTTATGTATTTCCTTCCTCCTGCCAAAACGCCCATGCATCCAAGTGCTGAACCGACCGACTGAGCTTCCGGCTAATTCCTCTTTTCCTTGTTACTGCACCTTGGTCACCAATTTCTACCAATATCCTTTTGTGCACGTAACAACGTAAGTAAAGGGCTAATAAACGGAAATAAGAGCAGCATACAACGGTAGCCGGGCATGTGTTAGGGTGAGAGCACGTGAATACTTCTACATTGAGCACGGAGTGCGACAAGGCTGAGTGATATCACCGTGGTTGTTCAATGTTTACATGGATAAATGTGTTAGGCAAGCATGTACCGATACAAATGGTGTAATGGTTATTAACGTAAACGTACGAGTTCTGGTATATGCAGATGACATAGTCTTATTAAGTGGCAGTGTGGATGAGCTACAAACTGCTCTGAGAAAGTTTGATACAGTCTGAGAGCATGGACCTAAAGGTAAACGTGAACAAAACTAAAGTAAAGCTGTTCAATCGGGAAGGCGAAGAGGAGCAAATGGAGGAGTTAGTACATCTAGGTAGAAAGTTTACTGCAGATGGTACAATGGGTGATGAGATTGGAGGAAGATATAAGCCTGGAAGGAAAGTAATTGGAAGTATGTGGACGGTAATAAGTAACGAAAGCATGAGCCTAGCTTCGAAACGAGCAATCCATAGTAGCGTGTTTGTTCTGTCATTACTGTGTGGAAGTGAGACGTGGATATGTCAAAAAAAGCACGAAAGAAAAGTAAATGCCGGCGGTACGAGGTTCCTGAGAAGCGCATGTGGTAAAAAGAGAAGGGATAAGAGTATGGTGAGGAAAAGACGATGATGGATAGGTATAAATGCAGTAGACTACGTTGGGTAGGTCACATTAAGAGTCAGAGACATTCTTGGTAGACAAATATTCATTTTTCTGATTTCAGTGTAATATAAAGATTCAAAATGTTATTTTACTTGCATGAGACAGTTGCGCTGTAAGACATAAGCCAAAATATCTTGAGAAGATTAATATAATGCTGGCTTAATCCTCTTTTGAGTAACCGATCATACACTTATTAAACGAAATTAAACAAGTCACATATTATTAAACAACCAATAAACATGGGTACGTAAAAAACCAAACTGAAAAGATTTGTGAATGTGTAAGCATGGAGCAATGGAATGAAAATTTCGATATTTTCTACTGCAACTTGTATATGTTTTGGAATAGAAAGGCTAAATCTATGGTAATCTAACACGTTAAAACATTTCAGCTAAATGTTAGCAATAGCGAAAAGATCACCTCATGTTTACTATTTTAGAGATTTCACCAATTTCAAATCACAGTTTTCTCTTTGCGGTAACATTTAGTAGACAGATACACGTTGACACTTGATATTACATTACAAGTGTAACAATGTTAAATTTCTCTATTGTCAAGCATCACATAACTGACGTTGTCAACCACCGTAACTGTACCTGTCAGTCGTATCCAGTTTTGTGAGTGATTTCCTCTTATTGTATATATGTTGACAGAAAACAAAAAAAAAAAATATGTGCGTGTTATTATTAATGAGTCTGTCATTCTAAAATTAGTATTCGAAAACCAACCTCATTAAGTATAAAAGAAATTCTATATTTATACACCTTCACTTTAAAACTGAGAACGTTCCTTTCTTATCAATAAAATGCTTTGAAAATCTGTCAGAAACAGAACTTTCGGAGCGACAATCCCAATCAAAAATTTAAATTGAAAATTGTCAACCGTTTGAAATACGAAATGAAGTGGAGCATTTGTTTCAGAAAAACTTTTATAGTCTTCTACTTTGTATTCTTTAAATGTGATTTGGTGTTTACATTCCATTTTCTATTACGAAACCTATATTCTTCTACTATAAAAATATTTAACTTTTTTTTTCGCTTCGAGCAATTGTGCAGTAGTTGATAAGAATAGGAAATTCGAATGTTTCCACAAACGAATGACATTCATTGAACTTTTACGTTTTTACATTTTCAACTTGCTTTTAAAAATAAGATATCTTTCCGTTTTATGAATCCCCTAGGGATATTATTTACACATATATAAGAAATTAGTGTACTGTTTATATACACCATTTAAATTATTCTGGTTATTAATATTTTTACATAAAAGGTTTTCA
This sequence comes from Vesta saturnalis, assembly GCA_036346205.1. Taxonomy (NCBI): domain Eukaryota; kingdom Metazoa; phylum Arthropoda; class Insecta; order Coleoptera; family Lampyridae; genus Vesta; species Vesta saturnalis. Next base: position 414,837 of record JARFJB010002198.1, on the reverse strand, counting down.
AATTAAAACATTTAAATATCATTCTGCAGTGGATTTCCTGTGAGCTTTTCCTGTATTTATATTTTGTTACGAAGTTTGCTTGAGATCAAAAAAATACCTTACACCATCGTTATGTCAAAAAGAAATATTTCTTTCAGGCGTTTATAATAAAACTTTATTAATTATCGCAAAATTTGGTATGTAATTAATTATTTTTTTTATTAGGTACAAATGCTATTGAATATTGTTAGCTCCCCTAAACAATTTTACTAATTTCAATAATAATGATACACATACAGTACATTCTATTAGACTGAAAAACTAGAAAATGTTCTGTATGTTTACATCTTTTGGGTAAGTATATACATTTCCATATTAAGCACCAAACATTGCACTGTGTCTTTCGAGATGGCAGTATTTTATTTTTAAAAAATAGTTCATATGGATTCTGTTTGTAACGACAGAATTACTAAAAATTATTATAAATGAAGAACTACACGTTGAGCAGAGAATTGACTCTCAAAATTCGATATCACCTAAAGTATGTTTGTTTATAAGACTGCAAACAGCACTAAAATGTTAGTTTAAAAAAATGGACACTATTATATTCTATAGATGACATAGATACCATAGATTTTTGGGTTACGAAAGGGTAGCTCTACATTTCAGAATAGGTCGCAGCTATACTGTATTGATTTTTCTATTTACAGACAAAGGTGAATCGCTTACTTAAACGTCTTTATAATTGCAGCACGACTAATTTCAATTACTATAATTTCCATTTATTTAAAAGTAACTATTTAATTTTAAATTGAACAACCTAGAGCACTTAGAAAATATTTGCATAAACAAACGCTGCCAAGAGCCAATCTTTGTGAAGGTCTAGTATTATAGATAGAATTCGTTCATTTAATCAACTCCCAATATTGTAGATAACCGTACAATTGATACAAGTAAATAGTTCAGTTGTAATGACTATGTTCAATATAATAGCTACACAGTTTCTACCGGGGGAAACATGCAGTACATTGGTATATGTAATTAGTTATCATAAATTGATTGCCTTGAACTGAACGTAATCGTAGACGTACCTGTTTCGATGTCTTCAACGAGAGATATAACGGCGAATGGTATATAGGTAGTGCGATTATGTTCCTATTAACTTGGGTCATTTAATTAAGATTAAGCGGAGAATTCCGAAGCACATGTTTTTCAAATTAACACGTTTTTGAAAAAAAATAATGTTATCGTATATATTAGATTCCAATTCCACAACTAGATGTAAATTTGAATAACATTATATATCATTAAGTTAATTTGAATGTAGAAACAAGAAAATAAAAATACACAACAATAAGTTAAATAACTATTTATACCTACAAAATAGAAAATTACAATTCAATTCGAGAATAAATAATAAGAATGATATACAAGAGTCAATGGAGTAACGTAGGGGTCTTACGTAAGATAAATTAGTTTGTATACCGCACAAAATTTACAAAAAAAATATGTGAATGTGGACTAAACTAAGCGAAAGCAAATTAAGCACGTCACAACGTGCAAAGTAAAGGTATACTCTTGATGATAACGACTTGCGACAAGCAGATATCCACAAACGTACATAAGAGGCCGTGGATGTTGCTAAGCGTGTGAAAGGAAGACCAAACAGGTGCAAACGATAGCTGTAGATAGAATAACGCCAATTGTTAAGGGCAACAAAACGCAAAAAAAAAAAGCAATCACTGTAGCCGCCACTTAAAAGGTAGCTGATGAGTTAGAAGTCTCTCTTAGACGAACTATACAGAAGGACCAGGTATTGAAATGGAAAAAAAGTCGAAGAAAAACTTATTCTAGGCCCAATGTTGTAATGTGTGGAATGTGAAAATTATCAAAAACAAACTGGTCGATAACCAAACAAAGAATTAAAATGAAAACTTTTTTGGTAGAAAGCATGTACTTAAAATCAGATTTTACGATATTTAACGTTGCTATAGCAGCTGCAGTTATCTTTTTCAATAAAAGTAGAAAGGCGTACTGCTTAATCTCATGTTACTGACAGATATAATTAATATCTAAATCCGTAAGAGACTAAAAATTATTAAACCGTTTTGAAAAATACACTTTTAACGGACAAAGGTTAACACTAAAAAATACCATAGCCGAAAAATAAATGTGAGAAACTAATATATAACAATATAACACACAATTTCTCAAAAGAAAACGAGAAGAAAGATTATGTACTAAAATAAAAATAGTTACACAGGGACCGCCATAAAGTTGGACACATATGGGAAAATTTTTTTTTATTGAAATGTCTGAAAAACTCTATTGGCGGTTCGTTTCTGCATGTCTGACAACCAAAAAATTCATTGTGACGTTTGTCACATGACCATAGATTTAGCGGGAATTTTGAAAAATGTTAACTGTGGTGCCGCAAAATGGGCCAAATGGACAAGATATCGAAAAAATTGTGTTAAGAAAATGTATTTAGAATGGAACAAAGACACCATACACCAATTTTCAACCAAATCAGAAAAAAAATAAAAATACCATTTATTCCCCTCTGCTTTTATTACGAAACATCATAAAATCTTGTTTTACCTGGAAATAGTTTTAATAATATAAATTACATAATTTTAGGTATCTTAAACTATGAGATGCACTCTAAAAAGCAATAATTTTCATCCTTATAAGCCGAAATATTTGATTTTCCAAAGCCAGCTCTAATTTCAAATGTACTAATCAATATTAAATTTAATAAGGATAAATAATGCGTTGTTAACCTTTTTTTGAGTGTAGGTCAATAAAACAAATTTAAATTATTAAAAAATATTATGCCATTTTCCTTAGTTCTTGGTTTAAGTGCTAAAAAATATGGATTTTTTTCAAAAACACTTTGTATAGGTGCGAATATGGTCATATAGGTTCGGAATGGCCGCACCTACCTCACCTTTAAAACTTTCTATCTCTAATCTACGAAACACCTTGATATATATATATATATATATATATATATATATATATATATATATATATATATATATATATATATATATATATATATATATATATATATTTCATATTCTGTACTTGTTCAAAGAGTTACCTTATTTCAATTTCTGTCAAAATAAATTCTTGACAAAGGGAACAAAGGACGTTCCCGAAACGTTGAATTAATTTGTACGTTTATCTACACATGTTTCAAAGAGAAAATGTCTTATTTAAACATTAATACTTGTGGAACTCTAAATAGAAACATAATATTCCTATACGGAGAAGAAACTTAGAATACCATCGAGATCTACAGAAAGCTACGTATCAAAAAATGTGAAACACAATAAAATAATACCCAAGGGATTTAAATTGAAACCAAGACCAGACATTAATGGTTCTTATAAGATTTTATTCAAAACAAGCCTTGCCCTTTGAAGAAAAGCGATTACCAATGAAAGAGCTAAGCTTGACTATCTCAACCGTACCCTTTATGACACCTTCCAAACTTTACATGCTATCAAAATTCACCCTTTCATATTCGATACGGTGGATCGTCTCATTGAAATTACTGTAGAATCGTCCTTGATGATAAAAACTAACCGACAAAAACAAAAATTTGAACGTCTGTCTCGTACATCGCAGGCAAATAATGTAGAACCGTTAAGGACAGTACACAATTTCAGTGACAAAGAATTTAATAATAGTATTCTAAATGTTTTAGGTAAGGGGTTTAATGTTGCCATCACTCCTAAACGGATTCCCGTAGAAAACATCATTACCAACGTAGAATACGCTTTAAAGGATACAGAATCTACGGTCGCTGACACAATTAGGCTCAACGTAGCACACATTCTTCAGAACTGCAAACTTCCCAAACAAAATATCACCAAACAAGACCTCCAAATGTTACACCAAATCAAAAACGACGACCAAGTATTAATACTAGCCGCTGACAAAGTAAACGCTACTGTCATTGTCAACTCTAAAGACTATCACCACAAGATGTCTGAACTGTTAACTTCTTCAGAATATAAGAAAAATCAGTGCAATCCTACCACCTACATAGAAAAAACAACAAAATCTATCATTAATTCTACAAAATTACACAAAGAAACAAAACAGAAACTAATTCCAAGAGAGAAGAATTCAAGAATCCCCAGAATACACGGACTCCCAAAAATACATAAGGAAAACTGACCATTACGCCCTATCGTCAGTGCATTTAATTCTCCTAATGACCTTGCTCGTTATCTAGCAAAAATTATTCAACCGATTTGTGAAAATGCTGTATCCTACATCAAAAACTCTCATGATTTTCTACACAAACACAAAATTGTACCCTTGGCTCCAAATGACATTTTAGTTAGCTTCAACATAACGTCACTTTTCACCAAAATACCTATTGAAGACACGATAAAAATTCTAGAAGGAAAACACTCAATAAACCAAGATATACTCAAATTGATAAACCACTGCTTGCACTCAACCTATTTTACATACAAAGGTCAATTCTACAAGCAAATTCAAGGAGCACCTATGGGCTCGCCACTCTCTCCAGCTTTTGCCAATGTATATATGGAAGATTTTGAAACCCCTACCTTAAATTCTGCAGATTCAAAACCTAAATGTTGGTTTCGTTATGTTGACGACACATTTGTAGTTTGGCCCCATGGAAAAAGAAACTTGAACCCTTTTCTAGGACATATTAACAACATTCACGACAACATCAAATTTACTATGGAAGTTGAAGATAATAATTCACTTCCTTTTTTGGACACCCTAATAACAAGACTTCCTATTGGTTAATTTACACACAAAGTTTATCGAAAACCAACTCATACGAATAGATACTTGAAGTATCTCTCGCATCATCATCCTGGTCAATTACGTAGCGTTATGAAATCCTTGATATACCGCTCTTACCACTTACCTAAAACGGAAGAGATGAAGACTATTAATAAAATACTGGTTCAAAATAGATACAAAGATCAAGAAATATTGAAAATTACCAACGAAGTAAGAAGACCAAGAAATAATAACTTGTCAAACAATGAACGCAAGATTCCTGTTATTCTACCTTATATAAAAGGAATTACAGACAGAATCTCAAAGAAATTTCCCAAAAACGACTTCAGACCGGTATTCAAACCACATTTAACTTTGTCCCAACTTTTAAGAAACCCGAAAGACAAAATTCCTAATGAAAACCAATGAGTGTATAAGATACCGTGCAACAACTGTCGAAGAACTTATATCGGACAAACTACCAGAATATTATATGCGAGAGCCGATGAACACCATCTAGCAATTAAGTAGCATCCATCACCGTCTTTAGCTGCACATTATTTAGATACAGGACACCAACAATATCCGTCTAATTGCACCTCTATATACCTTACAAGAAAGAATTATTAGAGAAGCAGTTGAAATTGAAAGAAGACCAAACGCCCTCAATAAACAAGATGACACTTCTAGAATGCCATAAATTCGGAAGAATATCATTAAGCAAGTTGATTCGAAATTTCAACCAACTCCAAATCTTCCAGAAATTTCAAACACTTATGCTGCAACTGTTCCTGACGTCCCCACTTCTGCACCTTCTACATCATGTACTAGACCCACTACCCGAAGTCAAACACACCCGTCCAGATTAAATTTAAATTAGTTACCTTGTTTCATATTCTGTACTTGTTCAAAATAGTTACCTTATTTCAATTTCTGTAATTGTCAAAATAAATTCTTGACAAAGGGAACAAAGGACGTTCCCGAAACGTTGAATTAATTTGTACGTTTATTTACACAAGTTTCAAAGAAAAAATGTCTTATTTAAATATATATATATATATATATATATATATATATATATATATATATATATATATATATATATATATATATATATATAGTGCCTTTAATCTCCGTTACTGAAGACAAAATTGAAAAACGCTCGGACACGTCAATTTTTATTTCAAACGAGGTGTTTTTTAACAAAAAAAAATTGTCACCCCTTTCACCCCCTCCCCTTGACAGATACCACCTCCATTTTTTTAAATAGCAAGGGGGGTCGTGCGAAACATGGTTGGAAAGGATTTTAAAAGTAGAATTCAAAATTATCATTTTTAATTTTTTTAGATAAAAATACAAATAAAAATAAACAAACAAATAATATTAAATTAAATCTTCAAAAAGAAATGAACTGGACAAATTATTCTAATTAACAACTTAATTACTGCAGGATGTGTTCAAAATGTTCTCCATTTACTTCCTGGCAGAAGTAGATTCTTAGTTTGGTTTCCTCCTTAACCCTTTGTAGGGTCTGCATATCAATTCTGTTGCATTTTTTATTTTGTATGGGTGAAATTTTTGCTTCTTTAAAGTGCTTAAAAAGGTCGAGTGACTTACTTTGCATTCGCGAGCAACATTTCTGCTTGAACTGGATGGATTTACTACAAATTAGGATACAATATCTACTTGTTTTTCCTCAGAAGTCTTATTTCTACCAACCCGTTTTTTGTTTTCGACAGAACCAGTTTCAAAAAATTTGTTGATGAGTAGTCTATAGTAATGTCGATCAATTGGACGATCCGGAAAACGTTCATTAAATATTCTTACGGCTTCATGAAAGTTACGGCCAGCTTCACTAAATATGAGAACGGCTTCACATTTTTCCACTAAACCACGAGGTTGTACCATTTTGTCTGTTTGGAATACAAAAATTTACAGGGTACCACCAAAACTCACCAATTGTTAATAATTACGCTTTGCTGTTGTCAATATTGTTTAGACTCAATAGTGCTAAATGTTTGTTATTTTTGACAATACTTGTCAAAAACTAGACACGCCAACCAGATTGTTTAAAAAAAGTTTTCTAACAATGATACTTTCTTACCTACAAAGCATTTATTCGACAATAAGTAAGAATAAAAATTAAATAAACTTTGTTAATAGATTGTCCCAAATGAAAGTAAAACCAGTGTACCTGATATGGTATTGTTGAGGATCTTAAAGGAATAGATTGTTATTAACCAGGAGACAACTGACCTTAAAATAAAGTGTTAGGGAGGAACCAAACAAAGAATCTACTTCTGCCAGGAAGTAAATGGAGAACATTTTGAACACCTCCTGCAGTAATTAAGTTGTTAATTAGAATAATTTGTCCAGTTCATTCATTTTTGAAGATTTAATTTAATATTATTTGTTTGTTTATTTTTATTTGTATTTTTATTTAAAAAAATTAAAAATGATAATTTTTGAATTCTACTTTTAAAATCCTTTCCAACGATGTATCGCACGACCCCCCTTGGTATTTAAAAAAATGGAGGGGGTAGCTGTCAAGGGGAGGGGGTGAAAGGGGTGACAATTTTTTTGTTGTTAAAAACACCTCGTTTGAAATAAAAATTGACGTGTCCGAACATTTTTCAATTTTGTCTTCAGTAACGGAGATTAAAGGGGAAGACTTATCATCACTATATATATATATATATATATATATATATATATATATATATATATATATATATATATATATATATATATATATATATATATATATATATATATATATATATATATTATATATATATACATAATTGTAATCGGGATGCAAAATAACTGCAAAAACTTAAATGAAGTAATTCTACTAAAGATACTGGGCCCCAATTTGTGAAGTTCTACTCTTGTTTGTATATGACTCCCAATAATAATAACTTCCAAGATTGGTTTCCTTAGTATGAAAATAGACTACCCCTTATCACAGTTTCCACCGTGCGATATCCCAATTCTGGGAGATTTTAATGTCCACAACTCCAATTGGCTTTCATTTTCACTTCCCATTAATCCCGCAGGCCATAGTGCAGAAGCATTTGCTGTATCCTGTGATCTCACACAAATGATTTCCGAATCCACCAGAATCCCTGACAATCACAAACCACACTCCACATCTCCTGGACCTATTCTTTGCATCTAATCCACTTGCCTGTAAAACAAGAGTCCTTTCCCCACTTGGCCAATCAGACCACTGCCATATCGAAATCCAATACCACTGTTCCTCGAAAAATACATAGAACTATGTGGTGTTTTAAATCAGCTAACTAGAGCAAACTGCGAGATTTTTTTTGCAACCTTCCTCTGGCGTGAGTATTGTTTTAATTGGTCCTCCTCTTCAGACATTGCTCTATCAATAACTTAAGTTATCTTCATGGGTACGAAGTCTTACATTCCCAAAAGCATAATCACGTAAGGCTTGTCTTATGAATTATCGCAAAAGAATAGACCCTATACCAAATGAAAATCAAATAAATCTGTCGAAAATCACGCCGACTGTATTGTAAATGCAAAGAATTAGTCTCATGTTCTTCAGGTAGTCTTAAATTTTGGTCATTAGCTAAAGCCATCAGTAAAAGCTTTAATACATCTTCCTCTCCACCCATGACGTCTAGTGACGGAGTTGTAGTAGCTGAACCTGCTGACAAAACAAACCTCTTTGTCGATCACTTTGTATCAAATTGATGTCTCAATGGTCCTCGTAAAATTTTGCCGTCTCCCAAATCTACCCCATACGCGACGAAAGCAATTCACTTTCGATACACCCTCTCAGAATCAATTATCAATAAAACAAGGCGACTGGTCCAAACTCTTTTCGATCTCCATGGCATCTTGAGAATTTCCCTCATCGTGGAAGTTGGCAAATGTCCAACCTATATCTAAAAACGGCGTTCAAACCGATCCCTCAAATTATCGACCAATAGCTATCACTTCCATTCTGTCGAAAATCATGGAAAAAGCCATCAACCACCAACTACTTTGGTTTCTCGAGTCCAATAAACTCCACAAACGCCACCAGTATAGGTTCAGACAAAGTCTTTCAACGGCTGATCTTCATTCATACGTCAACCAACTTTGAAATAAGACATTAGAAAGGTCCGTCGAAACAGTCGTTCTAGGTTTAGATATTTCAAAGGATTTTGATCAGGTTTGGCACAAGTGCTTACTTGCCAAGCTGACATCGTTTGGTTTATCCGATAATCTCATCAAATGGATCTCCAAATTTCTTGGTAAAAGACGTATACATGTTGTCTTGGATGGATTCTTTTCGAAATACACTACTATTAACGCAGGCGTACCCCAAGGATCAGTGATAGCGCCCACACTTCCTCCTATACACAAATGACCTTATTTCCTCAACAACTAACCCTACCCATTGCTTTGCAGCCGACAGAATCCTACATTGCAGTTCTTCTCAGTTTTCCCACAACAATAAGTCTGGCCAGGACGATAAAGAGAAAATGGCAGCCTCAATCAACAGTTACTTATAACGTATCCTTGAATGGAAAAGGAATAATCACTGACGTTCATCGCCAACAATACACAGTGTTGTCAATAAAAACCGACCATTTCCTGCTGTAAATATGAATGGCTTAGATTTCAAGTTTTCAAAAACCTATTTCTATGTTAGGAATGTCCGTATCATCTAATCTTTCATGGGTTGACCAGCTTTCGTCAGCCAGCACAACATTTACCCGTAAACTAGGCTTTCTGTACAGATCTAAACAGTACTTCACATCGCAATAACTCCTTTTACTGTATAAGGCTCAAATTCGACCTTATCTGGCATACAATTTCCACCTCTCGGGCAGTGCTCCCCAATACGCCCTTGATATGGTAAACAGCATCCAACAAAGGGCTATAAGACTTATAAATCACCGGTCTCTAACCTCTGACCTACAGTCTCTTGAGCATAGAAGAATAGCTTCTGTGCGCTTTCCTTTCTCTATTGCTATTACAATAGTGTGTTCTCCCGAAATACACTCCTTAATGCATTTGCAGGCCATGTGAATTCACTACCCAGTTCCCATTTTCCTTTGATTTAAGAAAATTTAAAGTAGGTGTTCAAGAACACTTCTCGGCAGAGTAACATAGCTCTAACCCCCTCCCAGTGTTTCTGAGTGCTTTAGATGCTGACAGTCTGGTTGCGTAACCTTGATTATGATCAATGAAACATTTATGACGTAATCTATACATGTTTATCAATTTATCAAATTACTTTAGAATATGGAAGAAAATATTTATGTTGAAACAAAGAATTTTATTAATATTATAGATTATAAAACTCCTGTCGATGTTGGCGATAGAACCACAATTATGCTTGAGATATATTTTATGAGTAAGCGATTCAAATAATACATCCGAAATTAAACATTGCAAATCGCAAAAAAGCGACTTAAAATAATTTATATGTTACAAGTTATGTAAAAATGTTTGAAAACGTTAAGCTACTATTAAAAAAATAAACACATTTAACTACTCTGATGTATTTTTTTTTAATTAAATTTTATAGGAATGGATAAAACTTTGAATACCTTTAAACTTTTTTAAAATTCTCAGTTACAAGTTCTTGTATAAAAAACTCTAAAATATAGAGCTTTTGAAAAAAGTGCTTAATTCAAATGCATCTGGAATTAAATTATATTATATTTAAGTATAACACTAATAACATAAGCTTAACTAATGGTGAAGTTAATTACTTGAATCTTTTCTTTTACTTATAGTATTCCCGAATAGGCTAAGATTTTCCTAACATGCTAAAGCATTCAGGAACACTGGGAGGGTTTAGGGATATTTTTAGGCTGCCCTAAATTAATTTAAGTCAAAGTTTGAATGAAAACACAATTTGGTCGCCGTGTGGAAAAATGTAGATTGCGCCCGTTTAGTGTGACACGATAGAATTTTGAGTGTGTAATTATGGTGTGAATGGGAAAACCGAGTGTTGCTAGCGAAGATGGCCTGCGGAGGTATTAAGGAGTGTATTTCGGAGGCACACTTGCCATGATAATAGCGATAGAACAAAGAAAGAACCGAAACTATTCTTCTATGCTCAAAATACTGTAGTTCAAATGTCAGAGACGTGTCATTTATAAGCCTTACAGCTCTTTTTTGGATGCGGTTTACCATATTACGGGCGTATTGGGGAGCAATGACCCAGAGGTGGGAATTGTATTCCAGATGAGGTCGAATTTAAGCCTTATACCGTAAGCGATGTGAGGTACTGTTTAGATCTGCATAGAAAGTCTAGTTTACGCGTAGCTGTTTTGCTGGCTGACAAAAGGTGGTCAACCCATGCAAGGACATCCCTAAGATAGAAATAATTTGAAAACTGAGTTCATATTTACAGCAGGAGATGTTTCTTGGCGTACGCAAGGCAACACTGCGTATTGTCGGCGTTGAACGTGAGTAGATTATTCCTTCCCTATTCAAGGACACGTTCTAAGTCACTGTTGATTGAGGCTGCCATTTTCACCTTAACGTCCTGATTAGACTTATTGTTGCGGGAAACTAAGAAGAACTACAATGAAAGTGCTATCGCCTGCAGAGCAATGGATCGGTAAAGCAATGAATCTGTACTACCATCTTTATTTTCACCTGAACTACTGGTATTTACAACAAAGTTTAACTGCCGGTAATGCCGCCAGTTAAATAGTCTCTTTTTGACATTTCTCCTTCCAACTTATTTACATAAGGAATTCAGTATTACTCTAGTATTGTTTATCTAGTTCAAAAATGCATTATTTTTTTGTTACACATTATTCATGGGACTTTCATTTAGAGTCTGTAAGAGCTGCCTGCTCCCCATTCTTCTGCTATTGATATGTATCCCTAGATTGTGTGTGTGTGTGTGTGTGTGTGTGTGCACGCGCGTGTGTGTGTGTGCGTGTGTGAGTATGTGTGTGCGTGTTTGTCCATAATTAAGACTGTTGGAAGTATAGATGTCCCTAGTATTCGCAACTGTCCCTATTAATTAATACGCATACAGTGATTTGTTTGAGTAACCACCTTCCTTTCGAGTACCTGTTTAAGATGAAAGTAAGACATTGTGAATGAATACAAGCCTATTATTATTACTGCATATTATTATTATTGTAAAGGTAAACAGAAATTAAATAAAAACAGTTGAGCAGTTAATGGAAAGTATAACGCCAAACGAAATTTTGTAACTCACGACGAGATTCTTTCAGTTACTATATCAAACATTTGCAACAAATGCAGCTTGAAAGTTAAGGACTGAGTTAAACATCCTGAGCGACTGTTTTTGTATTTCTTGTGCGCGAATTGAAGTTGCACAGTCGGAGAAAACCATATATATTTGTTTATGGCTTCACTATGCACTTAGAACGATCCCCTAATATTATATAAAACACTAGATTTGATGGTGGTTCAAAATCTGTCACACGAACTAGACATCACGTAGTCCTGATGACATAGGTTGCCAAGCTACCCCGAAAGAGAAAAACGTAGGTCGATGTAAGACTAAAGTAGTTAAAGGTGTTATCAGTTATCTCTTTCCTCAATAATTAGATACGTTTTTAGCAACGTAACACTTTTAACACAAAAATAATCATAGCGCCTCTTATATTTGTGTCAACAAATAAACTAGTGAAATGTATTCCCACGAACTTTTCCACTTTTCGTATATTTGTTCTATAGGCCCAAATTGATAAAAATAATTAATTTCCAACTTAATATGTACCCGCGCTGTAATAAACTTAGAAGAAAAGTGCCCTAAGCCGCATTTAATCTTAAAGCTATCTGAGATCTGTATGAACCAATAATAGTACCCATTAATGTCAGTACGCTTTCCCTTCCTATCTGTCTTCTTGAAATATCTGCTTTAAGTTTTAATGATATCCTTAGAGTTGGTTATAAACGCTCAGTTAACCATATTCAAAATATTAAATAAACAACTATTAGTCTAAAAGCTCATCACACTTGTGTGTATTTTTTAAAATGTCAAATATGAAACAAGCTTTTTTTTCATTCATTTAAAGTATAATATGTGAACATTATTAAACACTGACGTAAATCCTGTAGTTCGTTTGCGAATAGTTAATAACTTACCAGTTCCCTTAATGCAGGTCCAAAAATTAGAATACTCATTAAAGGTAAAAATTCGTTAATTAATTGAAGAAAAATTTCAATTCATTAAACTCTTGAAACCTACTCCTGATTTCGAAATTAAGCAACAAATATTAAATTACGTTAAAATCTAAAAGGTGTTTAACTAAAAATCACGTTAGAGCAAAAACAAGCAAAAAATCCTGCAGAAACTAGTTGTAAATTTCTTTTCGAGTTACTATACATCAGATAGAATAAAATGCGTCATTCATTCTTTAGCAAAATAACCCTTCTCACTGTTAAAACCAATAAATGTGATAGCAATTTTTTTCACCACCATACAAATTGGTCATTTTGAGCTAAATTACTGTTGCAATAAAGAAAAATGCTCAACGCTTTATACATATCATAACAATGAGTGTCGAATAAATATTTTCACCTTCCTACCTCCTGATTTAATAATTATATGTAGTTCCTATTTAAAAGAGAATACATTGTAAATTGAATGATCAACCTCTTTAACTCGCCATCAGTAAACAAATATTAAAAACATAAACAAGTGTGCATACTTCTCCAACCGCGACACTAACTAACTAAAATTTAAAAATCTTTACGCTAGTAGTTGGTAGTCAAAACGGTTTAAAGCACTAAACGCACTTTTTTCTGTTCAAATAGGCATAAGCTGGTTAGCGGACGTGCACAAAAAGGACAACTGGACCAGCTCACCGGCGCACACACGATTGATTAAGGGAACTAAGTTGCTAAATACTTCGCCGTCGTTTAACAATGTCCATAGCATCACGCAACATTTCAGTTCAGGTGCCTACGAACCTCACTTCTAATAGTTTTCACGTATTTTAATTTTAATGTACTTTGTTGCTTACAACTAGTTCTCAAAAAGTTTTCATTTACAGTCAACTTTGTTAAACCATAAACACTAATGATGGTATAGGCACTCAACATATTTTTACGGTACGGACGTTTATATTAAAGCTATATACGATACTAGCTTTTTAAAATTGAAGCATTTGAATCAATTTATTAACATAATGTTTTCCGCAATTATACAGGGTGATTATCCCTGAAACAAATGAAAATCGGACTTAAACATATGAGTTTATTTTACTTATTTTGGCTTCCTCGACATATCTTTAAAATATTGCCACTTCCTCGCGAATCACCCTGTATAACAGAACTGCACATAATGTATAAATACTAGATCTCACCACGGTGTTATGTAATTTAAAGGAATTACTACACTTTATTTTATGGAAATTCGCGATTTGGGCAATGCTAACTCTGATGACCGATATGTAATTTTGCATTAAGGCTCGCACTATGTTTATTCAGGTCCCAACAGCAAATGATGGAATACGCTTCCTTTGCCTTAAACTTTTCATTTATATAGGGCATGGACACTATTCAACGTCCACAGGATTTTTTCGGTACGGTTGCAAGATTTGTATTGCTAATTTATCTTAATTACATCAATTTACGAATTAAATAAGGTTAAGCTATGACGATAATGTTATTCGTACCATAATTGAATATTATTTGATGTTTTTATGTTAAAGCAATTTCGCAAGATGTTTGATATTTTAGCGCTAATACCCTTCATATAATAATTTATATAATTTTTCCATTTACTTGCACACAAATTTAACCTGCTAAAATTCATATAACAGTGTGTTTCCTATTTTCGCGTGAAGGCAATCATCTCTGGAGCTTAGCGTGCTGCTGTTTCCCACGCTAATTCTTTCCCACACAGTAGTCAGTTTAGTAACAACCATAGACGTACGAATACCAAAGTGAAAAGTAATATTTTTGTTAAAATTAATTCAGTAAACGGACATTTTGCAATACGTTAGGCATAAATGTGGCGTAACCTTCGTAAAACATACTAAAAAAATTTCACGCTCAAATACCTATGCTTATTTCCACGACCCTAACGACTTATCATAAATACGTTAAAATACTAAAAGACGCGAAGGAAAAAAAAAGGGTCACGCATTTCATTCCCTCCCCGAGGGAGAGGGCGGGCTGTTCGAGCTTTCCGAGCTCCTTCAGCAACAATCATGGATTCCCAGCATACATACATACATTACGTATATATGCATGGTGGGATTAAGGATGTGTGTGGTCAGGGTAGGATCGGAAGGAACGGACTTAGGGTTCTGGGGAGAATACTACCCAGCATTCACCTAAGTAGCCGTGCATATACGCAGTGACCATGCCGCTATATGTGTATAAGGGAAAACCCCTGAAAAAACCTTATACATGGTAGACGGCAACGGGAATCGAACCCATTACCCCCCGAATGCTAAGCAGGCCGTGCCGCCACTACGCTACCAACTCGGTTAAAAGACTCGAAACGATACGCAGTAAGCTTAATAGTTCAAAATTTTACTATTTCTGTGGTTGGTTTAAAGATTTTGCAATAACGTTACCAGTGACGCCTGTATTGCCAAACTTTTAAAAGTCACTTGTCCGTTTTGGACTTTTTACCAGTAGAAAAGGACTTCCTGTACTTTCGTAACGTATAATTTAGGTCCTCGAGCATGCTTACAGAAATACAAGGTCAAAAATAAAACTGTTTTGAAAATTGAGGTGATAATAAAACTGATATTAAAAAAGAATTCCAATGTTATAATCCGCGACCATCCTATTAATTTTCGTAGGCTCATTTCCGATTTACTGCCACAACCCTTAGAATACATTTGACACGTATCACTACAAACTGGAAACGTCATCGCTAAGATAGTCAACAGAAGAAGGGACAGAAATAGCAATTACATTAAAAAACTATGTTCGATAAATTACAGACAAAATATTTAGAGGTGCCAATTGACAAAATAACCCACAATTTAGAGTGAACTGTATGCAGATACCTATATCAATTTACAGAAACCTATCTAACATTAGAAATTGTCGTAAAGTATTCATCTAAAACCATTAGGTGGTTCTTAAATTGTAGTCTTATTATGAATAAATGACTACATTAGCAGATCGTCCCAATACGTAATAAATTTGATTAAGCACATACAAATTAAATCCTATATTAACTGTTAAATATTATATAACGTAGGCCGCACCAATTTGTGGGCGATTATGTTAAAAATTTGGGTTAGGGGAAAATATACTGCCCCTATTTCTTAACCGGGCAAGTTACGCCCTCTGATCTTAGATTAAATTTTGAAGAGTTACTTAAATACCGTTAACATTCAAAACATTTACGTAAACAATTGTACATGTGCCCATAACGTTTATTTGAGTACAAATTGAGTCCAGAGAATTTATTGTATCAACGGTAACGATAATTTCTTAACTCCAAACGGACTAAAATATTGTATCTTGACAGAAACACAACTTTGAAGTTTCTATTTTCAATTACCTAATTTATGCAAAATTTGAATGCCACTTTCAGAAAATTTTAATTCTAACTTTATGACCACACAAAACCAACAAATTTCGGTAGCGTGAAAACGAGAAATGAGGGAAAAAAAATGCATACATATATACAAGGCGTTAAAACACACAAGACATCAACTGAAATTTATGGGAAAGTTTTCATTCCATACGGGATGCCGAAAGTTTTCGTTAGTGGTAACGGTACCCAACTCAGTTCATATGACTTCAAAATTTTTTTACAGAACAATGGATTTATACAAAAACTAACTGCACCGTTCCACCCCGCAACAAGCCGTCTGGGAGAACGGTATGTACAAATCCTAAAAGAATCTTTGAAGAAAATGCGATGTGAAAATATTAATAGGGAGCATGAGCTATGTAAACTGTTCTTACAGCACCGTAAAATGCGTCATTTGGGAAAATGACTAACCCCTTCAAAATTGATAGCTGAGCGCAAGATAAGATCGAGATTAGATTTAATGAAACCGGAAGATAAACCCAAAATAGAGTCAACAATGTTAAAGTGGAAGATTTAGGTAGCAGCTTGGGATTAAATGCATGAAAATTGGCAATTTGATTTTCTAATGGAAAATATTGATCAGTTACGAATTATAAGACAGAATACACCCCGTGAAATACCACATTTTGAGTTTGAGGACAGCAGTAAGGCAGATGAGTTATTACAAAAAAATTGAGCACGTACCCATTTCGAAAACCTCCAATGAAGACCCTGTAAGGTTGCGTTGACGCACCCTGTATGTAAGATGTTATAATGACGTGTATTACGTGTTTTGAGTACGGGTGTATTGAGTTTGAACGAAAAAAAAATTTTTTTTTGTGTATATGCATAATGTATGTGGGTGGATGATACGCCACTGGCAATTTAGGAGAAATATCATTCAGTATGCAGATACGTGTATTTGAATGTTATAGAGACATTGGTGTTGGAATAAATAGATTCTGATGAATGTAAATGTGAAGAGAAGTGTGTCGATGGGACGATAATGTTTTGCTACTGTTGACTACTGAATAAGGAATGGAATGTTGGAGGATAAAGGAGTAATCTTGGCCGGAAGATGTGAATGTATAAGTATAGAATGTTTTAGGAAATATGTAGAGAAAGATTTGGTATGTTTAATTGTTGATTATAGAAAGTTCTCGTAATGTTGTGCAATCAGTTTTGAGAATACGTGTACGTATATGAGATTTGAGACCTTAGACTGTACTTATTTTTGCAAATGTTGCGGAAGGAGGATGAGCGCATGGGAGAGATAAACGTTGAAAGTTGTGTAATGGTCCAGAGTGGCCACTGAATGAATGTGATGACGAGAAATGGCTTCTCCATAAAGTAATTGTAAAATTTGCAGGTAAGAACAAACATGGCGATGTATAGTAATTACAAGCGTGTTTGTGCAGATGGTAGCATCAGTCGGCACTAAGAAAGTTTGAGTGAATACCATTGGTGAATATAGCAAGGAAGTAAGACATGTTTAAAGGTGGATGGCTTGAGGTATAAACAGGAAAGTCAGAGATTGACGGGGGCTCTTTGCTTTCTGGTGGATGTCGGTGAGAGCTCGGTGGAAGACGCGCGCGCGAGGTGAAGTGTGATCGCAGAATGGGTTGAGTTGGAGTTATATTTGTGAATAATATTGAAGGCAGTCATTGTTTAAACAACTGCGTAACCCAAACGGGGATGAATCGTATAAGACATTCATAAATAAAACAATTAATAAAATTGAGATTGAAGATAAAATCAGTTTTCTCTTCAAGAAAAAAAAAGTGCGTAAGTAGATTTATAATAAGATAACAGTTGTTACGTTATAGTGTTGAGTGCGGCGCGTGTGCTTTAATGAGCCTTAGTTCAAATTATTTATGGGACCACGAACGAAATATTTGCAATAAATTGAGCCAATGTTAAAGTAATTTTATATGACATTAAAAGTTTATGTGTGTAAGGAAGGGCTAAATTGTCCTAAAGGTTGCACGAAACTTTAAACAGGCAACCAAACGTGTACAGATTATTACGGGTATTGGAGTAATAACCTCGTATAGTTGGACTATTCGCGAGTACCGAAAGGAATAAGTGTTTGTGAAATTGTGGAGTACTTGTTATGTGCCTTCAGGCAATCTAAGGATACACATGGACTACAAATAATTGGTTTACGCGAAGAGAGAAGAAAGAAAAGCGTAGGATGAATGGACAGTCTTTAAGTAAGAATTACATTTAAGAACTTTGAAAACTCAGTTGAGCACGATTATCTTTTTGGTTAGTTTTATTTGCGTATTGTTGTGTAATTTTATTTTTTTTTTAATTAATTAGTGTTGAAGGAAAAAGGTAATCGATCTCGAGTTATGTTGTATTGGCTGTTTTAGTAGTAAGAATTTTTTCAGAATCGCAAATTTGTATTGACAGTGATGTGGTGGGTTGGTTTCTCAACCACCTGTTGTAGTGTATGTAAACATTTGTTTTTTTTTATTATTATTTTGTGCAGGACAATATATATATATATATATATATATATATATATATATATATATATATATATTTATCGTTAACTTTTATTCTGTTGTTTATTTAGCCAGTTATGAGACACATTTGTGACGTTTACTTAATTGGTGACCTAGTTTTCGACAATTTAATTGCAGAATTTGCATATTTTGGTTTTAAGATTAATGAACAACCTGAAAGGTTATATTTGCCAGGTTAATTTTAAAAAGAAGATTTTCATGTTAGTTTCGTTTAACGCAGTACACTAATGACGCATCAGCTGTTGATTTAAAAATTTCATTAAGTATAACTAAGAGATGGAGTTTTGAGAACTTACATATTTACGAATGTCCCATACGATTCAGAGGTATCATAAAGGAACAATTATTAAGCCGATGACATTGATTTTCTTTTGGTTAGGAATTTTAAAAATTAATTATCGATCATTGAATGAAGAACTATTTTATGCATTAATAAGTAGAAATTTAACTTTATATGTATACGAGGGATACGTAGAAAATATTCAGTTAACGTGCTATAACTTTGGTATTCTAGATGTACAAGGTACAATCCGGAAGCTTGTGACGACCCGTGTATTTCAGATTTCAGTTTTTTTTTGTATAACTGTTGGTTACGTGAATGCAGTTAAATTTGAGTGATAAATTTTGTTTTGGAAATTATGGTTTACGAGGTGTATTCAAAAAGTTTCTAATAACCTGGGTAGTACTAAATATATTTGAGTTTGAGTTGAATTGTTTGGGACGAGTGTTTGTTTTAGGACCCTCGTGTAAGAGTTTACTGAGTAAGCACAATCCTACTTTCCACAATCAAGTAGGGTTAATTAACACCAATCTTAAGACAATTATTTTAGCAAAGTTTCGAGGTAAACTTTTTATTTATGTATTTAATAAAATTAACAATAATTTTTAATTTAAGTGATATTGTTCAGGCACCAGAAAAGCTGATTTACCTAAAGAAGTTGTATCTATCTTCCGCAGGTCTATTCAAATGAGGAAACCTGTAGTTAAAATGATTTTGTATTAATTTAAAACAAGCCTATTTAGCTGTGCTATTTGAAATAAAGTGTAACAGAGGGAAGTGCTACAGTCCAGCCATTTTAGGTTTTCAGTAAAAAAAAAAATTGTGGCAGCAATTTTTTTTTGTAATCGCTTCATTTTGTAGTTTTAAACAACATACTAAAAATAGAGAACGATAGCGGAGGTCAATTGCAGTGGTTACAAGGAAGAAAGTTCATGAAATTATCTACAAAAATGGTCCTATTCATTTTTCACGTACGACGAACCGTTTGCGAAGCACAGAGAGCTGTTTCCGTTTCTAGACCACCATTTTCGTTACATGTTGTCCCCAGTAGGCTTAGTCCATGTTGAGTGTAAGAAAAATACGTTTCGTCCGCGTCTTAAATAAATTTCATGTATTACTATTTCATTTTCAGGTTCTAGGTCTGTATCTTCGTTATCTTTCTCATCTTTGCTGATATTTGTTACAAAAAGATCAATATCACTCTCAGTAGAAACGTTATCGCAACAATCAACAGCAGAAGCTTCAGACACTGCATTGACACATGATTGTTCATGACAATTTTTCTGCATCCACAATTTGCACCGCATCCTTTCGTACAATTACAAAAAATGGTATCAAGAATATTATCTGGCGCAGGTGGTAACAATGTTGTAATGTGCTCTAAATGTTATTAAAGATCCAGCCCCACACTTGTGGATCTATGTCTCTTCCCAGCGATGTTTGGATCTGGTAATATACACCATACAAGTGTTGTTGAGCTGCTGCAGTTGTAAGTGGAAGCGTTGGTAATTTTACAGCAGTATTGAATCTTGTCGACTTTGCAAAACTTAAATACCGGTAATTATCAAGAGATGTTCCCGACTTAGGAGCTCCGTGCATTACCAATATAATTTTCATTCGATTCTCCGCTTAATACAAATCAGGCCGATTTCCAACATTTTTAATGTATTTAGTTTGCCTCTGTTGAATATAGCATAAGTGGTATCACATCCGGTTATTGCATGTAGCAACAAAATATGTTGCCTACATTGAGGATATTTGTAAAAGCTTGAAAAACTATAAAATTGTCTTGACCTTTCCTTTGCCTGGTTTCATCAAAAATAATTGTTGCTGTAAATGACTACGTCCGATGAGAAGAACCAAAAGATCGATTTCCTCGCCTACTATGAGAGTAGTGTTAGCAATTGATTCATCTATTGCAGTTTCAATAATTAACACATCGAAACGTAATTTTTTTACACTGAACATGGGCTAGGCCTACTGAAGACACCATGAAAAAAAAACGCGCCTTGTATTTTACTTCAATGGTGGTGCGAAAGCGGATACAACACTCGCCGTTTACGTTCGTCACTCTGTACTTCGCAAACGATTCGTCGTACGTCAAAGTGAATATGACCATTTTTGTAGATAATTTCATAAACTTTCTTTCTTTTAACAACCTCAATTGACCCCCAACCTATAGAAAACAAGATTACTACCAAAAACTGATTTTTGTGACCTTTGACCTTGAATATTTTTTAAGCCTGTCCGCTATCGTTCTCTATATTTTTAATATGTTGTTTAAAACAAAAAAATGAAGCGATTAAAAAAAAACTGCAGTCACCATTTTTTTGCAATGACGGGCTTTTTTTAAGCTAAAATGACTTGACTATTACATATAAAGTGTAAATGAAACTTGGAAACTGTGCTTTTTGTCAATTCATGTTTTTAATAATAGGAGTGAAATGTACACACTCACTGTTTAAAGTAAATAATTAAGCATAAACTGTTAATCACCACTTCGTTTTATTACATACATACATAACAATAACCCATCCAGATTAAATTTCTGAATCGATTTTGGCCAAAATTTAATAACTCTAAATACAGAGTTTCATTAAAATACGTCGCACACTTTTTATCGCGGTTACGGTCACACTTACACGTACTGAGGTCACACTTACACGTACTGAAATCGTCTTGAAAATGTTGGAAAAAAAAACTAGACGAAATAATACTCACGCACCTCACACATCACACACGAAGTAATACCTTCCAGAAGGAAAACTAAAAACAAAGTTAACCATGGTTTTCATCAACCTCAATAAGAAAAGGAAGTGCTTTCAGAGATAACCAATCGCCAGTAGCTATACACAATGTCCAAGATAAGGATGCCCACTATGGGGATCTCAGAAACGGTAGGAGATGGAAGGTCGGTTAAATGGAACAAAAGTTACGCATTTGAGAGGATGCATTTATGGTCTTTGCAGAACTTTTAGTTTTTGAGATATTAAAAAAAATTGAATTTTCTGATTTTCGTTTTTATTTTTTTCTGACCTTATTTGAAGAGCTATCAAGAAAAGAAGAGCACATTTTCATTGCCACTTTTCTAGCTCCACTTAATGCGGTTATTCAATTTTTGATACGTTTCGTTTGTTAGCAACCATCATCAACTTAATTTTTTTAAATACACGAACAAATTATTTTTGCTATATTTAATTCTCTCATTGATTCTGAATTCAACGATATATCACACTTTATATTTTTGATACGTTTCGGATGAGAAAATTCATATTCAATGTAAAACATCGAAAACGTACAGTTAAAACTAATACTAGAAACATTAGAAAATTGTAAAATTATTACAAAATTATGTTTTCTCATTATCTAATGCCTGTTGCGAATAAAATAATTCACAAGTATGTATTTAGTGAAAATACAGTTAAAAACAGTTAAAATACATCTTCCGTCGTACTGATGCATTTGATAAAAATAAGTTGGCTTTGCATTTTGTTTACCTACCTGCCTTAATTGATTGTTGTCCGTATTACGTTTTTTGGTGGTCTTTGAGTTAATTACATTTTGTGTTTACCTAAAAACAATATGGTAGGAGTAAATTTTTCAAATAATGAAAAATTCGATATACTGACGTGTTACATTTTGTGTCAACGTAATTGTTCTGAAGCCGAAATAATGTATTTAAACAAATATCCAGAAAGGCGTCAACCTCACAAAAGAACTTTTCGCTCATTAGCAATTAATCTAAAAGAATATGGTGCATTCAAAAAACCTGTAAAATCTCGCAAAAAACCTTGCAATGAAGAAAAAGCCAATATTGTTTTATTAGCTGTAACGCAAAATCCAAAGGTTTCTAGTAGGAAAACTGAAGAGGCAACTGGCATAGCCCATTCACAGCTCATTATGTTCTAAAGAAGGAGAAACTACATCCATATAATTTTAACATTTGTCAAGGACTTCGACCAGGTGACCCAGAAAGACGTAGAATATTTTTCGAATGGTATACACGTCAATCTCTAGACAATGAATATTTTCCGAATAAAATAATAATGGTCCGATGAAAGTTGTAACAACCTTTTTTTTGTGTTATATTAAATAATACTTTAATTTTAGATCTTTTATTCATTTAGTAGTAAATATAAAAAAAGTTTTCAAGTTTTGTATGAGGTAGGCAACTTAAATTGCATATCTTAATAGTACATATTTTTTAAGTGAATACATTTCATAAAGATTTATATTTCCCTTTCCTTAGGAATGGTATTCTGATCATTTAAAAGCCGCGCAATGCGTAATAACTAGCCTTTTTTCTTTTTCAATTCACTTGCTCCTAAATGTAATAGCATGAAGCATGTAGTTGTGGGGAATTTTCCCTTAATGTTAGTGTAAAGTGCCATCGGTAGATGGTAAGTTATTTTTTTTCTCATTATAAAGCCTTTGCTTTTTTTTAGGCACTTTTTTACTTTTTACTTTTTACTCACTTACTTACTATTACACTTTTATATTTTATACGTTTACACCTTTTGCATACTTTAATAATGCATATATTTTTAATTGTAATGGAATTAAATTTTTAATTTTTACTTTTAAAGTACCATTTTTATTAACTACCTTATTTTACTTGGTTTACATCATAAATCGCAAATTTTTTACATACTAAAAACTTCAAAGCAATGCATTAATTATTATGGATTCAAATTATTAAGAATAGATTATCAAGATAATTCCAGTGGGGTGTGGCTGGTAACCTTAGATCTGGAGATTGCACCACAATGATGCTATAATGATTTCATCTAGTTAACCGTTCCGTTCCATGTGTCACCAGCGGTGATAAAACAGAACTGTTCAAAGGTATGATTTTTTAGTAATTAACGAATAGATTTAAGACCTTATCCATTACAATTGATTATTAAATAAACTTTAGTGTCTCTTGTAATTTTATTTTCATTTTGATTAATGTTTTATTATTATTAACAAACTTGGTTTAGCTGTTCCAATAACGTATATCTAAAAATAGCTTGGCGCTCGAGGTATCATTTTATTGTTTTTATTTACATTACATATTTTTTATTAATTAAGTTAAGTGAAAATAATTAAGCAGTTGGGAAGCATGCAGCATTTCAGGTATGTTAATTAAACTCAGTATATTAGAACTCTCCCTTATCTTAATTTACTGATTGAGCCAACGGCAGTGGCGTTTTATTTATTACATTATCGCTTTTGTTTTAATGTTATAATTTGGCCCAGTTATAATGTTATACATTGGCGCCCTTTATTGTTGTTATAAAGTATGGTTAATAATAAGGGAATTTGTAATCGTAGGAATGCTCATTATTGGGCAAGAGTAAATCCACGTCTGTATAAAACGGCCAAACACCAACACCGTTTCAGATTTAATATGTGGCTGCTATATTCGGTACTCGAATTATAGGTCCTTTCATTTACCACGAGTCCTTAAATTCTGAACGTTAACAAATTTTACTCCCAAATGAATTAGAGATAGCTTTGAATGATTTGCCTTTCCAAGAAGTTGAAGGTTGTTGGTTTATGCAGGACGGTGCACCAGCACATAATTTCAGAGTTGTCAGAGAATACCTGTCAGTTAGATTTCTAGAAAGATGTATTGGCACTCATGCAATTGTACCGTGGCCAGTCCGTTCTCCAGATATAACACCTTTGGATTTTTTTCTTTGGGGATACATTAAAAATTGCATTTATGGAAACGATATTGAAAACGAAGAAATTTTGCCAAGATTAGTTCTCGAAGCGTTTGCTAGTATTACTCCTCAAATGTTGAATAATGTTTTTGATGCTACAGTTAGAAGATGCTATTTATGTTTAGAGAATAACAGGAATCTTTTTGAGCATCTTTTGTGAGTTTATTAACTTTTAAAATAAATTTGTTTTTTATTTGTCTATCATTTAAAATTACAAAACATAATTTTATAATAATTTTACGGTTCTCTAATGTTTCTAGTATTAGTTTTAACTGTATGTTTTCGATGTTTTACATTGAATATGAATTTTCTCATCCGAAACGTATCAAAAATATAAAGTGTGATATATCGTTGAATTCAGAATGAAAGAGAGAATTTAAATGTGGCAAAAATAATTTTTTCGTGTATTTAAAAAAATAAAGTTGATGATGGTTGCTAACAAACAAAACGTTGTATCAAAAATTGAATTGAACAGCATTAAATAGAGCTAGAAAAGTGGCAATGAAAATGTGCTCTTTTTTTCTTGGTAGCTTTTCAAATAAGGTCAGAAAAAAATAAAAACGAAAATCAGAAAATTCAATTTTTTTCAAATATCTCAAAAACTAAAAGAGATATTCGAGTTCTACAAAGACCATAAATGCATCCTCTCAAATGCGTAACTTTTGTTTCATTTTACCGACCTTCCATCTCTTACCGCTTCCGAGATCCCCATAGTGGGCGTCCTTATCTTGGACACGGTGTATACCTGAAAATTATAGAATTGTGTACTTATTATAAGTTTTTGTTATGAACGAATAAGTTCAGAGGTAAATATGTAATTAAAAATTATTATTAATTTTCTTAAATACATAAATAAAAAGTTTACCTCGAGTAGGATTTGAACCTACGACCTGTACTTTGCTAGAGTACTCTAGAAAGTATAAATTAATATTAGTCTAGTTGCTTTGGTATGTGTGAATCCTTGCGATATTGCAGACTTACATTCCATTAATATAAGTAATTTGATTGCAATCTCATTATATTTAGAATTTACATCAGTTCTACATGCTTAAAGACAAAGTTTACATCGATTAGGGCTTGAATCTCGATATCGCAGTTGGTTAGCGCGGTACTCTAGCAAAGTACAGGTCGTAGGTTCAAAACCTACTCGAGGTAAACTTTTTATTTATGTATTTAATAAAATTAATAATAATTTTTAATCACATATAGAATTGTGTGTTTAATAGTACTTTTTTGAGGTCGTAATCATTACTCGTACTTACCGAATTATGAAACTTTTGAAATATTCTTCATATAAAATTTATTTAATAATCTAAATTTAAACTAATATTGCGTTAATACAATGAAATCACTTCTTCAGAAACATTGTTATCATACCTGTGAAAAAATGCAGTTTTCTAAGTATTTGGAAGTTAAAATTAACAAAACAATCTTTAATGGTTAAAGCGAGAATAAACAATAAATTGCTAGGGATTAACTATTCCTATATTCAATATATTTTATTTGTAATTCTCTTTGTACAATTTAACTTTAAGTTACCAACTTAGCAATTTGTGTACTTTAGAAGTTTTTCTGATTTACTTTCATTCTAATTAAAATTAAATGCGATATTTACTAAAAAAAAAAGTTGTTTTTGTTAACAGTTGAGGATAAGCACCTACATTTTCATGTACGAATGTTACACCAACCAAAATGCGACAAATACTTTTTGTTAGATTAGTGAAAAGTAATAAGGAGGGCATGACTGCAGGATTATTATAGTAATTCCTAGTGGTCAAATGATGTGCTGAGAGCACGAGTTCCCTTAATTAGAGCAGATGGCTTTGTGGGTTATCCTGTGGGATCTGTTGTGATATCCCCAAACTGACAACTTCTATTATCGAACAACCAAGTTAAATAATCAAATATTGAACTATTTATTACTTACAATCCCTACGGTACCAAGGTCCAACGACAATACAAAAAATTAATG
The DNA here is from genome assembly GCA_036346205.1 of Vesta saturnalis. Taxonomy (NCBI): domain Eukaryota; kingdom Metazoa; phylum Arthropoda; class Insecta; order Coleoptera; family Lampyridae; genus Vesta; species Vesta saturnalis. Next base: position 388,076 of record JARFJB010002198.1, on the reverse strand, counting down.
AAAATGATTAACAATAATCAAATCACAAATTTTCCAACAAATTAATGATTAAATCTAAAGAGATTCGGATTAAATATCTCCTACACCAATCAGAATTAGGACTAGTAAGAATAAAGGATCTATATCTTTTATCCCAGAGGCGCTTCAAGCTGCAACGCGCAATCCTCGATTTTATCTCGTACTGATGGAAGAATCACTCAAAGGAGTTTTTGCGGTAATCTGTAATATATTTGATACCCCTTAGATATTGAAAAGGTCTCTCATTGTGATGATAAGAAATAGGATATAGTTGTAACTGTCACGGACGATTCAATTCGCATCATTGCTTTAAATTTATATATTCAAGCGTTAAAAGAAATACGTGGATTGCCAAAAAGGATAACACGATATCGACACTTTATTTATAACCTTACAGGGGATTATGTTACTGAACGATAAATTAAAGCTGCAGTAGAAAGAGTATGACATATCTCTTCAGTATAAATAACAAGCAGAGAAAGAAAATTTATTCTAATTAATGTTGCAACATGATAAATTAAGAATTCAATAACCGTTAGTGTTTATATGAAAGTGGAAATTGATATTCTACGTTCAATAATTTATTTTTTTTTATTTCCAGTTATCCAATATAAAGCAGAAGACATTTATTATGTACTATCAAGTTTAGTAGACGCACATTAAAGTGCGAAAGCACAAAGGAAGTGCACGAGTTTGAGGTCGCATAATTAATATAATAATTGTGCTCTGTTTTAAACAAGATTATAGCTTCAACATAGTCATTAAACAATTAAAACACTGGAAATAATTAAACCAAGGCTACATACGATTGAATTATTCTCAATAAAAGTCTGAGATGTTGATACCTTGTTTGTAGCTGACTGCACAGATGATGCCATTTATCACATTCATAAATAATCTAAAATATATGTAAAATATTCGATTAACTTTAAACATTCAATATTTGAATTTAAAAATGAAAACTTTCACTATTATCAATTATAATTAAAATACTTACCTGTTGGGTTAGCAATCGTGTATTTATATTTATCATTTATACGAATATAAACATGTCAATACAACTACAGCGTCGTCAATAATGATAATAATTTCTGAAAGTAGTAAAATAAATATATGAATTATGTAAAACTGCTAAATAGTTAAGTAAACTTATTTGAAAAAGCAAACTACGAAATCTAATTTGTTTTAATAAATTAGGTAGATAATTTTCCATACTACTGTAATCGTTATACATTAAATACGGAATATGTACGTTTAATATTATTATAATATTAAGTACAGATGTTAAATCATTGCAATGCTGTGACAACTAAACATACTTAATTGGTAAATCGTTAACCTTAAGGCTTAAGAAAACGCAGCGAAAAACATAGTCATACCAAAATCCAAAAATTAAAATTAATACAAACCATTCCGTCTTTTTTTAATTCATCTACGACAAGATAAAACAAGTATTGGGCAAGGCAAGAAAAGTGAAATATGAAATATGAAATTGATATCTTACAAAATTTGGTGTAAAGATTCATAAGGAAAATAATATATATACAACGTATCCCAGATAACATTTCCAGCATGGGGATCTCGCTTATTATAAAAGATACAGATTCGGTTAAATTAGATGAATTACTCCTAAGGATTAGTGAAATTATAGGACACTCTCCAATTTCCAAATTTCCATGTATTTTAAGAAATGGCAAGAAAAAAAAATGTCAAATTTCTTTTTCTTGTAATATCTTTTTTGTTATATTAGACATATAAATTTTATTTGCACTTTCTTAAGATATTTTTTATGCAGAATTTAAATATCAATTTGGATTTTTATTTGCACTTTCTATTTTTTAGTTTCAACCCCTAAATTAAATTTTTCTTATGGAACCACAAGTCGGCTTTGAAATAATTGATCGTGTTTTTTTATCCTCTTTACAATGATATAGCACATGTACTATCTGTTTTTAAAAACAACAAAGAAAATTTTAAAAAACGTATTTTATTAAAGACTCTAACAATAAGTAGGCCGTGAAACATGAGAAAACGACAAATAATAGATAACAACAAGAGTTAAGCAGGTAATAGTATTGGAAATAATTATCCAATTATAAGAGATGTTCAAACAATTGACCATTCTGCTCTAAACATAATTGTATCCTGAGTAGTGTCGACGTAATTGCTCTGCGTAGTTTTAGGCGTTTAATGCTACCAAATGCTGCAAGATCAGCTCAAATGTTTGCACGTACACTCGATTTTTTACGTAGCCCCCAAAGGAAAAAGTCCAAGGGCGTTAAGTCTGGAGATCTGGCTGGCCATAAAATCGGCCCTCGATTACCAATGCATGAATTTGGAAACCGATTATTAAAATATTCGCTGATGATGTTTTAATTGTGGGGTGGGGCGCCATCTTGTTGGAAGCAGATATTAATATTCTCAATCAGTGGTAAATCATCAAGTTTATTTTCTAAATCAGTTTGTAGTAAATTCAAATACCTTTCACTATTTAATGTTTCGTTAAAAAATATGGGCCCAATAAGTTTAGGGCCTAAAATGCCACACCAGACGTTAAAACCAAATCTCACTTGATGCCGACTTTCCTTAACAACGTGAGGATTTTCACGGTCCCAAAAGTGAACATTGTGTCGATTGAAAAGGTCATTATTTGTAAATCTGCTTTCGTCAGACCACAAAATCGTAGCTGGAAAATTATCGTTATTCTCACATTGATTAACATACCATTGGCAAAATTGTAATCTTCTCCCCTGATCTCCATCTCTAAGTCCCTGCAGAATGGTGTACTTATACGGATGATACCTGTGACGTTTTAAAATTCTTTGTGATGTAGTTTTCGAAATACCAGTGTTATGTTCAATTTCTCTAACAGATGTTGAAGGATTTTCAATAACTGATTGTAATACATTTAGTCCTGCATCTTCATTCCGTAATTTCGGATTTCTAGTAGGTTTTGAAAATGAACCATATTCTTTTAAATTAATTACCAAATTTCTGTACGTACGAGCACTGGGCTGCCTTCTTTCAGGATGCAGCCTCAAGTACATCCGTTCAGCTTCTAAACTGCTTTTATGAGATAAGATGTAACAACTCAACATATCAAACTTTTCAGTATTAGTAAATAAAGCCATGTTTGACACAAAAATATTCTGGAACGAATAATTTTTAAGTGACATTAAATTCGATTGTGTTTTTATGTTTCACGGCCTGCTTATTGTTAGAGTCTTTAATAAAATACATTTTTTTAAATTTTCTTTGTTGTTTTTAAAAATAGATAGTACATGTGCTATGTCATTGTAAACACGATCAATTATTTCAAAGCCGACTTGTCTTTCCATAAGAAAAATTTAATTTAGGGGTTGAAACTAAAAAATAGAAAGTGCAAATAAAAATCCAAATTGATATTTAAATTCTGCATAAAAAATATCTTAGGAAAGTGCAAATAAAACTTATATGTCTAATATAACAAAAAAGATATTACAAGACAAAGAAATTTGACATTTTCCTTTTTCTTGCCATAAGTCTTAAAATACATGGAAATTTGGAAATTGGAGAGTGTCCTATAATTTCACTAATCCTTAGGAGTAATTCATCTAACTTAACCAATCTGTATCTTTTATAATAAGCGAGATCCCCATGCTGGAAATGTTATCTGGGACACGTTGTATATATATATATATATATATATATATATATATATATATATATATATATATATATATATATATGTAACAAGCACATAGTGCAATCAATTCTCTATAAATAGCCACAAAAGACCTTCTTTTATCAGAAAAACTTCGTGACATTAAACATTTCTTTAATAAATTTTTGACCTGTAACTACAATGTCTACCAGACACCCCGTAATCTTAAAATTGCGTATTACGCGCCGTTTCCTCTACCACTTCAACTGGCAAGCTATGTGTTTAGCATCTTAATACCAGAACGCTACCGGCGTCAAATTTAGTGATCCTAATTTCGAGGAGAAGACAATGCGGTGGTATAATGAAACAGACGATTATGAAAGTGACGTGGGTTCTAGTAACAATAATATTCTTAGTCACCACCATTCACGTTCAAGACGGCGTTTCAGTCTCCGGAGACAGTGAAGCAGCAGAGCTCAAATTTGAAGATGCTATAGAGAAAAAGGAAAATACTGATAGTAGTATTACAGATAAATCTCCCGTTAAAGTATTTTATGGAAAAAATAAACTCAAATGGAAATCAGAACCAGATACATCCCGAAGAACACTGAAGCACAACATCATAATGAATCTTTGAGGCATACGCGGACCAGGAAGGCAAAAGGCAAAGCACCAGGGCAAACCCGACCAAATTTGGAATTATTTCACTGATGAATGCTTTCCACAGTTGTTTATGCCATCGACACAATCTGTTATTTATACGGTATATATATATATATATATATATATATATATATATATATATATATATATATATATATATAAACTAACATCACAGCGGATAACTGGTTCACATCAGTTGAACTGGTTAATATGCTGAAGTCAAAAGGACTTGCTTACTTGGGCACTATTAAAAAAAGAGACATTTCCCAATTCAATTCTTACCCAATACACATCGGAAAGTGAATTCTACTTTACACGCATTCTCTGGAAATACCTATTTGATTTCCCATGCAAGTAAAACATGCAGAGCTGTTCTATTAGTTAGCTCGATGCAAATAAACCTCGATTATAATTTCACTCAGAGACGCGTTTATGCACTTGATGAAAAATGTGCAAATTATTTCACAGGGCGCAGAATAAGGGGTTGGCCAATGACCGTGTATTTAGGATTTTGGCCATTAGCAATGTGAATGCCGACATAACATACAACTCATAGGTTTGTTTTTATTCTTTCAATCCAAATATCAAACGTTTTTTTAGAGACAACCTCCCAATGAACGCCTACAATTTTTTAAAACCAGCTCATAAACCCGCAACTACAAAGACGTCTAACAACTGCTCGAATATCTCGTAATTTAAGAAGTACTACTGCAAAAATTTTTTGTGTAACGCCAATACAACAGGATTCCAAAAGCACGGAGAAGAAAAATTAACTAACAGGAAACTGCTATTTGTGCCCTTGATTAATTCATAGGAAAACAGCCTATTTGTGTATTAGGTGTAAAAAACCAATTTGTCTGCAATGCGCCCACAAGATTTCCGAAAATTGCTTATACTTAGTTTAGGTACCGTATACGTTTTTTTTGTAATAATGACAAATAAATATTATTTAGTTGTCTGGAATATATTTCCAAATTGGAGCATAATCATCAATGGTCTCATAGACCACACCTACGTGATCACGTGACAGAGATGTGACCACCGTAGATACGGGTTAAAATTGTTTTATGTTGATGGGTAAATTAAATATTTGTAACTCCATATGTACAGGTGACCTCCTAGTAACTATTAAGTTAAGAAAAAGTGTAAAGTGTCAATTTTTGAGGGTAAGTTTTGGATTTGTGTTATATGTAAATATATTTACATTATCTGTATATAATTAGCATATTGTAGCATTTTTTCTTCCAATAATTAAATTTTAGTGGATATGTTGATATTTTATCCTAAGTATGTGTAATTACAAATACCTGTGTGTATATCAATACATCAATGGTTTGTTTTAAGCGCAACGCGAAGCTGAGATCATTTCCGGCCTTGCAATGCATATCGTCGTATTTTAAACTGATCTCCCTTGTAGTAATAAAATCTCTTCCTTGAAGATACATGTGGTTCTGTTTCATGTTGTAGTAAGCATGGTAAATGACGCCACCAGTTAAAAATGGCGTGCATATAGTACGTTGTATGATGCAATAAGTTATCCCCCATTAAATATGGGGACAGTCCAAGTGACGCCTGCTGTTTAGTTAAGTATTCTGTTAGTTATGCCCACTCTAGTAGTCACAACATATCTGTGCTGTTGGCCTTGTGTCTAGGATGCTGGAAATTAGCTTACCTTACCTGACGTTTTGCGTTATCGTATCGTCAAGAAATGAAGTTATCGAAAGAAATCCATTACGACATAATACTATTAACCTTATTTTGAATGTAAAACAAGTAAGTACGTATCTTTTTTAGTGCAAACTACGATTTTATTAAGTGGATAGAATAGATGAATGGATTTACGAACATTAAAGCAAAGCTACTCTAATACTGTTTCAGAATGTTTAATACTGTGGTAATGAAAAGCTGACTTTAGTTGATGTTTTCTAAGATAGAAGCATTTGAGTGCATAATCTTACTTCAGTTGTATTTTGTTGACATTGGTCAAAGAAACTTTGTTCAAACCAACTTTCACTTGAAATTATTCTACATAAAGCTATTATATTTTATGCATAATTTAGATATTGATTAATAGTCAGTTTACTATCGTAAAGCTTTGCGAAAGGTAAAGTATATTGTATTTGCTTTTATGTTGAAATTAATCAGCAGATATTATTTTGGTTTATTAAATACACAAATAAATAGTGTTGTGTTGTTTACTAACATTACATGTGGTATTAAAGTAAGACTTTCCCATTTTCAGTTGTATTTTACTCGTTTGAAAAATGAGTAGCACCTAACTTGCTTATCTAATTGTGGCTATTGCAACGGGCGTAATACCTTTGGTAATTACTCGTGTTGTTTACATACCGCTACAAAGAATTATATTAGGGTTCTTTTACTATTTTTTATGTCAAAATTATTGAATTCAAATTTTCTATTGTTTTTGTGAGACTTAAAGTGATTACCTTTTTATTTACGCTAAATGGGTTTAATTTATAAAGATATCATCTACTACTTGCTATTTAGTTTAAGTTTGAATAAATCAACTCTAATATTCACGTTTGCAATTTCTGGTCTTATTTAGGTGCGCCAGCTAGCTCAAATGTTAACAGAAATGGTCACTTTTATCAATTACCACAATTTATACTCAATTCCATTATCTTATTATTTTGAATTTCTATTGAGCTTACTTCATTTCGCATTTATATATATATATATATATATATATATATATTAAATATTTATATAAGCCTTCAATATTAATAGTCTTTAATAATAAAAATAGATCAAACGTTATACTTATTTAATTACTCAAGTTCGCAGTGCAAAAATGTTTTGTTTACAAAAACATTTAACACTCAAACCTTTAATTCTAAGTAATATTCTTAATACTGACGTGCAACAAAAAAAAACCTTTATCAAAATTGAACAGAACGTTTTCTGTTCAATTGTGATATTCAAATTCAAATTCATAGAAAAAAAAACGTTTTTTTTTTATTTACACTATTAGAAATCGTATCAGCATCAGCTCTTCTCATCCAACAAACCCTAGAAATATTGAGAAGATAAGTATGGAAGAAACAACAGCAATCAAAATCTTCAGACCAATGCTTCTATCAACTAAATCGATAATCAACAACCTTCCACTGAAACCAATGTAAGAGCAGAGTTAAAGCGAAACAAACGTCAGCATTCCGAAATTTTAACTTCTACTCCTTACAGATCAATTCGTGAAAAAGTAGAATAGAAAAAAAAAGAAAGCAGAGGAGAGTTAAAACCAAAAAGCAAAGACAAGAAGCAAATCAAAACTATACTACGAATCTACTACGAAACCAGGAAACAGTTCAGCAAAGGATGAACTTAGAGAGTTCATCCACCATCACAAACTGAACAGTATTGCATATTTTGTGGAGAGTTTGGAAAATCAGAGATGTAGTTTCGTTGCGAAATATGCGCCGACTGGGCGCATCGTGAATCCAGTGATGTTCCGAAGGCTAAATCACACATTTACGATTTTTGCAAATAATCCAATACTTTTGGTATCAAAATAACAGAATAAGCTTTTTTTCCATAACAACGGCAGTATTTTGTTGCATATGTAGCCCCCATTACCCACACTCGGATGGATAATTACGCTTACTTACATGCTTTTGATTATTAAATATATTTACATTCATAGGGTTACGCAAGTTTTGATTAAACTCAACACTAAGTATTGTTTTGGCAACTCCAACCCCAAGTCAGAATTTAATTGAGCTTACGGTGTAGAATTTATAAATGATTTTGCTTAGGTAGGCGCAGTTCACTCTCTTACATTTAGTTTCCATTAGAGAAGATATTTTAATAAATATAATTAAAAATGTGTCGTCTGCATAAAATGTTACATAAACGTCTATATACAAATGCAACTTTAAATCATTAATATGAATCAAAAAAAGGAAGGAGAACAGCATTGATCCCCTTGGTATACCTATGTTTGCATAATGTTTAACGGTGACAAATTACTGACCATCCCGTAAAAATGAGCTATCCATAACTGCGTTTTCTACGAACATTGTGACCGCTCATATTTAATAGTAGTCGTTCATGGTCAACACAGTCTAAGGATTTGCTCAGATCACAAAATATTGCAGTAGGATACCCTGCTTTATATGATCGGCCATTGTTTCATAAACCTATGCATTGCGGTATTCGTGGATGTACCAGCTTGAAACCCATGGTGCTCATTTATTAATAAATTTCGGTTTTTAAAAACATAGTCAATCTGTCCAGAAAGCAGTAATCAAAAGTTGTCGAAAATTTTGAAATTTGTGCCACTGGTCTATAGTTAATAAGATACGTTAAGGGCTGGGACCTGTTTCCTTAATTAGTGAATTACGTACATCATCCGCTCCTGATAAATGCTTATCCCTTAATTAATTTTTGATAATGTTTCAAACTACCGAACCAAAAAGGATGTTATGGACATAGTGAAACATTAAATTATTATTATATTGTTGCAGTATGTAATCTAACTTGTACAATTATAGCTAGAGGACCCTTAACAAAATAGTTATTAAATTCGTCAGCACTACCTTTAGGATTGATAACTTGTTACACGTCCAAACCGCACTAGGCGTCGTGCATGCTTACTAATGTAAGCGGGTTGCCAAGCCAGCTAACAGGGAGATGGGCGTGGTCGAAATAATAAGTAAAATGAATGATTAATACACTCAAACACCTTACACCTACATTCAAACAGCTCAGTCCGGGAAAATATGTCTCTAGGCGCCACCACAATCGAAACTTTGCTAATATAATTGTCTTAAGCTGGATGTTAATTAACCCTACTTGATTGTGGAAAGTAGGATTGTGCTTACTCAGTAAACTCTCACACGAGGGTTCTAAAACAACCACTCGTCCAAAACAATTCAACTCAAACTCAAGTATATTTAGTACTACCCAGGTTATTAAAACTTTTGAATACACCTCGTATACCAAAACTTCCAAAATAAAATTTATCACTCAAATTCATTCAATGAACGGTAATTAATTTTAAAATTCCTAACATGAACGATATCTTTTAAATTTAATTTAATTTATAACCTTTCTGAATCGTATGACATTCGTAAATATGTAAGTTCTCAAAACTCCAACTCTTTGTTATACTTAATGAATTTAATTAACAGCTGATCCGTCACTAGTGCATTGCGCTAATGAAACTAACATGAAAATTTTGCAATCAACCTGGCAAATATAACCTTTCAGGTTGTTCATTAATCTTAAAAATCCAAAATATGCAAAGTCTACATTTAACTTGTCAAAAACTAGGTCACCAATTAAGTAATCGTCACAAATATGTCTCATACCTGGCTAAATAAACAACAAAATAAAAATAACGATAAATATATATTGTCCTGCATAAAATAATAAACAAATAACAAAGAAACAAACACAAATATATTTACATATACCACTACAGCGTGGTTGAAAACCAAAACCACACGTCACTACCAATTTCTGCAAAATTCTTAATACTAAAACAACCAATCAAAACCACATAACTCGAGAACGATTATCTTTTCGCTTCTAAACTAATTAATATTTACTCAACATTACAAAATGAACTAAACAAAGAGATAATCGTGCTTTTAAATTTTCAAAGTACTTAAATATATTCTTACTTAAAATTGTCCATTTATCCTACGCTTTTCTTTCTTCTTTCTTCCGTAAATCAATTATTTGTAGTCCATTTGTAATCCTTAAATTGCATGAAGCCACATAACAGTGCTTCACAATTTCACAAACTTATTCCTTTCTGTACTCACAAATAGTCCAATAACACGTAATAATCTGTACAAGTTTGGTTGCCTCTTAAAATTTCTAGCAACCTTTAGGAAATTTAGTCCTTCCTTACACAAATAAACTTTTAATGTCACATAAAATTACCTTAACATTGGCTTAATTTATTACGAAAATTTCGTTTACTTAAAGGTGGTCCATAAATAATTTTAACTCAATATCGGTACAAGAACACGCTGTACTCAACACTAACGTAATAACTGTTAACTTTTATAAATCTGCTTACGCACTTTTTACTTTCTTGAAAATAAACAAACTAATTTTATCTTCAATCCAATTTAATTAATTGTTTTTTATGAATGTCTTATACGATTCATCCCCTTTCGGGTTACGCAGTTGTTTAAACAATGACTGCCTTCAATATTATTCACAAATACAACTCCAACTCAACCCATTCTAATTTTACATCACCTCCGCGCTCTCTCACAAAGCCAAAAGCTAACTAACTAACTCGTCAATCTCTGACTTTCCTATTTATAACTTCAGTCATCCATCTTTAAACATGTCTTCCTTCCCGCTATATTCTCCAATAGTATTCATTCAAAATTTCATAGTTCCAACTGATGCTACCCTCTATACAAGCCACGCTCATAATACAATACATCGCCATATTTGTTTTACTTACAAATTTTACAATTACTTCATGAAGAAATCATTTTTCGTCATTACATTCATTCAAGCCACTCTGGCCATTACACCTTTCAACATTTATCTCCAACCTGGCTGATCTCCTTCCGCAACATTTGCAAAAATAAGTACCGTCTAAGGTCTCAAATCCCATATACATACATATATTCTCAAAACAATTGCACAACATTACAAAACTTTCTGAAATTAACATTAAACATACCCAATCTTTCTCTACATATTTTCTAAAAATTCTACACTTTATTACATCTTCTGGCCAAAATTACTCATTTATCCTCAAACATTCCATTCCTTACAGCAGCAAAACAGTAGCAATACAGTGGCAAATTCGACTCATCGTGAATCCAGTGATGTTCAAGGCTAAATCACAATTTACGATTTTGCAAATAATCCAATACTTTTGGTATCAAAATAACAGAATGCTTTTTTCCATAACAACGGCAGTATTTTGTCATATGTAGCCATTACCACACTGGATGGATAATTGCACACATGCTTTTGATTATTAAATATATTTACATTCATAGGGTTACGCAAGTTTTGATTAAACTCAACACTAAGTATTGTTTTGCAACTCAACCCCAAGTCAGAATTTAATTGAGCTTACGGTGTAGAATTTATAAATGATTTTGCTTAGGTAGGCGCAGTTCACTCTCTTACATTTAGTTCATTAGAGAAGATATTTTAATAAATATAATTAAAAATGTGTCGTCTGCATAAAATGTTACATAAACGTCTATATACAAATGCAACTTTAAATCATTAATATGAATCAAAAAAGGAAGGAGAACAGCATTGATTTGGTATACCTATGTTTGCATAATGTTTAACGGTGACAAATTACTGACCATCCCGTAAAAATGAGCTATCCATAACTGCGTTTTCTACGAACATTGTACCGCTCATATTTAATAGTAGTCGTTCATGGTCAACACAGTCTAAGGATTTGCTCAGATCACAAAATATTGCAGTAGGATACCCTGCTTTATATGATCGGCCATTGTTTCAAACCTATGCATTGCGGTATTCGTGGATGTACCAGCTTGAAACCCATGGTGCTCATTTATTAATAAATTTCGGTTTTAAAAACATAGTCAATCTGTCCAGAAAGCAGTAATCAAAAGTTGTCGAAAATTTTGAAATTTGTGCCACTGGTCTATGTTAATAAGATACGTTAAGGGCTGGACCTGTTTCTAATTAGTGAATTACACATCATGCTCCTGATAAATGCTTATCCTAATTAATTTTATAATGTTTCAAACTACCGAACCAAAAAGGATGTTATGGACATAGTGAAACATTAAATTATTATTATATTGTTGCAGTATGTAATCTAACTTGTACAATTATAGCTAGAGGACCCTTAACAAAATAGTTATTAAATTCGTCAGCACTACCTTTGATTGATAACTTGTTACACGTCCAAACCGCACTAGGCGTCGTGCATGCTTACTAATGTAAGCGGGTTGCCAAGCCAGCTAACAGGGAGATGGGCGTGGTCGAAATAATAAGTAAAATGAATGATTAATACACTCAAACACCTTACACCTACATTCAAACAGCTCAGTCCGGGAAAATATGTCTCTAGGCGCCACCACAATCGAAACTTTGCTAATATAATTGTCTTAAGCTGGATGTTAATTAACCCTACTTGATTGTGGAAAGTAGGATTGTGCTTACTCAGTAAACTCTACACGAGGGTTCTAAAACAACACTCGTCCAAAACAATTCAACTCAAACTCAATATATTTAGTACTACCCAGGTTATTAAAACTTTTGAATACACCTCGTATACCAAAACTTCCAAAATAAAATTTATCACTCAAATTCATTCAATGAACGGTAATTAATTTTAAAATTCCTAACATGAACGATATCTTTTAAATTTAATTTAATTTATAACCTTTCTGAATCGTATGACATTCGTAAATATGTAAGTTCTCAAAACTCCAACTCTTTGTTATACTTAATGACATTTAATTAACAGCTGATCCGTCACTAGTGCATTGCGCTAATGAAACTAACATGAAAATTTTGCAATCAACCTGGCAAATATAACCTTTCAGGTTGTTCATTAATCTTAAAATCCAAAATATGCAAAGTCTACATTTAACTTGTCAAAACTACTAGGTCACCAATTAAGTAATCGTCACAAATATGTCTCATACCTGGCTAAATAAACAACAAAATAAAAGATAACGATAAATATATATTGTCCTGCATAAAATAATAAACAAATAACAAAAACAAACACAAATATATTTACATATACCACTACAGCGTGGTTGAAAACCAAAACCACACGTCACTACCAATTTCTGCAAAATTCTTAATACTAAAACAACCAATCAAAACCACATAACTCGAGAACGATTATCTTTTCGCTTCTAAACTAATTAATATTTACTCAACATTACACAAATGAACTAAACAAAGAGATAATCGTGCTTCCTAAATTTTCAAAGTACTTAAATATATTCTTACTTAAAATTGTCCATTTATCCTACGCTTTTCTTTCTTCTTTCTTCCGTAAATCAATTATTTGTAGTCCATTTGTAATCCTTAAATTGCATGAAGCCACATACCAGTGCTTCACAATTTCACAAACACTTATTCCTTTCTGTACTCACAAATAGTCTAATAACACGTAATAATCTGTACAAGTTTGGTTGCCTCTTAAAATTTCTAGCAACCTTTAGGACAGTTTAGTCCTTCCTTACACAAATAAACTTTTAATGTCACATAAAATTACCTTAACATTGGCTTAATTTACTACGGAAAATTTCGTTTACTTAAAGGTGGTCCCATAAATAATTTTAACTCAATATCGGTACAAGAACACGCGCTGTACTTAACACTAACGTAATAACTGTTAACTTTTTATAAATCAGCTTACGCACTTTTTACTTTCTTGAAAATAAACAAACTAATTTTATCTTCAATCTCAATTTAATTAATTGTTTTATTTATGAATGTCTTATACGATTCATCCCCTTTCGGGTTACGCAGTTGTTTAAACAATGACTGCCTTCAATATTATTCACAAATACAACTCCAACTCAACCCATTCTAATTTTACACATCACCTCGCGCGCGTCTCTCACCAAAAGCCAAAAGCTAACCCCCTAACTAACTCGTCAATCTCTGACTTTCCTATTTATAACTTCAGTCATCCATCTTTAAACATGTCTTCCTTCCGCGCTATATTCTCCAATAGTATTCATTCAAAATTTCATAGTTCCAACTGATGCTACCCTCTATACAGCCACGCTCATAACTACAATACATCGCCATATTTGTTTTTACTTAAAAATTTTACAATTACTTCATGAAGAAATCATTTTTCGTCATTACATTCATTCAGTAGCCACTCTGGTCCATTACACAACTTTCAACATTTATCTCCAACCTGCGCTCGATCTCCTTCCGCAACATTTGCAAAAATAAGTACCGTCTAAGGTCTCAAATCCCATATACATACATATATTCTCAAAGCAATTGCACAACATTACGAAAACCTTCTGAAATTAACACTTAAACATACCCAATCTTTCTCTACATATTTTCTAAAATATTCTACACTTATACTTCACATCTTCTGGCCAAAATTACTCATTTATCCTCAAACATTCCATTCCTTACAGCAGCAAAACAGTAGCAATACAGTGGCAAACATTATCGTCCCATCAACAAATTTCTTTTCACATTTACATTCATCAGAATCTATTTATTCAAACACCAATGTCTCTATAACATTCAAATACACGTATCTACATACTGAATTATATTTCTCCTAAATTTCCAGTGGCGTAACATCCACCCACATACATTATACATATACACAAAAATTGTTTTTTTTTCGTTCAAACTCAATACAGCCGTACTCAAAACACATAATACACGTCATTATAACATCCTACATACAGGGTGCGTCAACGCAACCTGGCAAACTTTGGATCCATTTAATTGTGAAGACATACCTTTTTATGTGTTAAGGAATTAATAACAAGCTGGAATGAATACAAAATCTTATTTTGATAACATCGCTTTTGATTAATAATATATGCTTTATGTTTTCCTGATGATATATTGTCACTAAAGCTGAACATTTTAAAGAAAGCCCCATAACTCATTTCAGCTTTTCCCGAATGTATTACTGCATGATATAACCAATGCTTCTTATTACTTGTTTGTAATTTTTTCTGACATGGAAAAAATTAACTAAAATAGTACAGAAATGTAACATAAAACAATTCAATTGTCACAGATAATTCATGTTGTTCATAAGTAGTATCTCAGTGCAAATAGAAACTCATTAATTTTAGTTTGAGCAAATATTATTTTATGAGAAAAATGTTTATTATGGTATGAGTACTGTCTTATATAAAATTACATATTGATCTATATTATTTAGTTGCAGCGTGTTGACATATATATATATATATATATATATATATATATATATATATATATATATATATATATATATATATATTATATATAGATCGAGAATGTATTGATTTCTGGTTCCTTGATACTCATTCTCGTTACCATTCTACCAACCTTTTCATCTTTAATAGGATCAATATTAAAATCACCTATCAAAACGACAGGTATATATGATTTACAATACCAATACCACACTTAATTAACTATAAAATAAATTGTAACCTTCTCGAGGTGACCTATAACAAACCATAATTACAATACATGTTTTTCATCCATATTCGAGTAAACACCACAAACATCAAACAGTTTTTATATACAAAATTTACCCAATTAAATAAGTGATTTGCTTTATTCCAGATCCAGCTTTATATTGACTTCTAAGGAAGTTGATGCTTCTGCAAAACATAAAAAATTAAACGATTTATATCAAGGCAACCCTTCCAACATTAAGTTGTCTACAATTTAGTAATAAAATTTTATATTTATATTTTTTTCTCTTTTTAATGAAGGTTAACACACTTTTAGGTTACGGTTTAACATTTGTAAGTATAAACAGCTATTTTCAATCTTTGATTGCTATATTGAGACCGAAACCACCTTTATTCGTCTCTTCTGTGTTTCAATTTTCCTTATTATTACGGGCTAATACATGTCAAAAATAAAAAGTTCTGTCGGTAAATTTAAATTTATTTCGCTATTAGCTTCCATACAGTTACCATGTCTATCAATTCTTCGCACAAGTTGAATGATCACTTTCGTTGCTTTTAAAACATCTTCTCCCCTTTTTATACTCTTTGGCATGATGATCAAATCTAGCGCATTGAAAACATCGGTACACATAATAAACTTGCCTTGATAAAATTTCTATATTATCAAATTGAACCTTATAATTTAAATTATTTGAGGCGTATGTTCTTACGGCTGGTATAAATGCTAAGTTTTGTGGTTCCTATGTACACTTTTCCACAAGAACAGGATAACCTATGCACTTCAGAAGGTAACAATAGATTTGAAGCATATTTAGGTTTGAAATCTTTTTTAATTTTTTTTAGGGTTTACCGAAAACCTACATACACCGAAAGGTATAAACCATCAAATCATCATCTACGTAAAAAAATTAGTTCAATTTGAGCTCTAGTGGATATTTTTAGTAGATGAATGTGATAATTTAAATACATCATCATGAAGTAATGGGTATTCCTTTAAAAACATTAGTAATGTAAAAATTTTAGTGAATACGTTGAAATCTTATTGTTAGTATTATATATCATTTTTGATAGAACGGTATATTTTGACCATATGCCGTTTGGCACGTACATTTCCGTTTTGTGGGCAGCACACGTTTTAAAGCTTCATTTTTATTTTTACATCGCGTACGAATGCACGTTCTGTTAAAAGTCTACTCACCTAAGAAGGTATGTTCAATTATATTTTTGTATTATTTTATTAAACTTAAAAGGGAAATTCTTCCCATGGGTTAACAAATTCCTGATCCCTCTTGTGTTAAGAAAATTTCTCACAGTAAAAGTGCGATTATCTCACGTTATTGAAAAGAAAAGCTGTTTAGCAAAATTAAACATCATCTGTGTATTTTCTCAACACCAGAATAATTTCTACAAAATACATTACCTTGTATATTAATGTGCAGGAAAGTAAATAGCCTTTTTTTGTACAAATTACGTTATTAAGTGAACAAATTAGATTAATTAACCTTAATGTAAAAGTAGTTCTAATATCGTTTACGAAACCTAATACAGTGTTAATGAAAAGAAAACAATTTTAATTATTTCTTGTAATATAACTACAGGACCGTTGTTATATTGTCGATATAACCTTAGCGAATTGCGGGCACATATGACATTCACAAAGAGTTGACTGTGATCCTTCATTGTGTGGTTAAAAATTATAATGCATCGTAACTAGGGACGTTCATAGAGTTTTGCCACGCTGGGAAAATGGAGGTCGTGGGTTCAAGTCCTACTCGAGTTAATTATTTTTATAGTTATATAAATCTATATTTAAAATGGCGAGTCTATTATATCAACCTGTATTTTGTGTTCAAATTTATAAATTTAGACTACTTGCCATAAATTGAGTTGTCTATACATACAGGGTGTTTCTAAATTCATGCGACAAAATTCAGGAGGTGATTGCTCGCATGAAAGTAAGATGGGTCTTTCCTATAACAAAATTTACTCAGCCCACCCCTTTCCGAGATATCACCCTTAAAAGGTGGTGACTAAAATTGAGTTTTTATTTTGTTTCTAAAATTTCAGTAAAACTAGAAACTTGAAATTCTGTAATTTTCGTGCAGTCGCAAAGGATTAACCACAGGTATTTACGGGGGTGAAATTAGCAACCCTTACTTTATTTCATATCAAAACTTTTTTTCGAGATGAAGTTTTAAATAAAATTATAACTTAAAATCCTTTTATTTAAAAATAATTTATTCTTTTTTTCCCAAAACCAATAGCTGCAGATACAAGATAAATAAATTGTCAAGTGACAGCAAATTCTAAAACTTTTAATTAAAAACAATGTAGAGGTCATTTAGCATTTATTAAGAATCGTAACATTTTACATCTTTACTGTTTCCCTAATTTAATAAAAAAATAAATTATGGTGTTTATTTTTGTTTTGCATATTGGTTTTAAAATAATTTGAAAAAAATTTTTTAAATAACAAAGATTTTAAATAATTTTTTTTAAAATCTCGAAAAAAATTTTTTGAAAATAAAATTCCTTTATTTTAAAAATATTGAAAAATACCTGTGCGTCCTTTCGACTGCAAAATTTCAAATTTCAATTTCTTTTTACAAATTTTAGTAACAAAAACTCAATTTTAGTTTTTAGACATCTCGGAAAGGTGATAAATTTGTTATAGGAAAAATCATTTCCTAAATCCTTTTTGGAAATTTAAACTGTATAGGATGAGAAAATTCAGGTTTGATTGCCCTAGAAGTTATAATGGGTCTTTTTATAAAAATTTCTTAACCAGGTGTGAGAAAATTGGTTTTATTTTTTAAAATTTAAGTAGATATCAAACTTGAAATTTTGTAATTTCCTATTAAAAACTAACCAGGTATTTTCAACATTTTTACAAAAAGGGATGAAATTTTTATTTAATGTCAATTTTTTTTAGATTTTGAAAAAAATGTAAAAAATCCTTTTTATTTAAAACACCTTAATCTTGAAGTTTTTTGAACCAATAGATCGGAGAAAAAATACAATACCATGATTTTTATTGTTTATTAAATAATAAACTACGTACAAAGTATAAACCGTAAAGATGTAAATGCAAGGATAAAGATTCAAATAAATGTTGAAAAATACCGGAGGTTAGTCCTTTGAGTGAAAATTAAAATTTCAAGATCTTCAAAGTTTGAAAATAAATTAATTTTACCAGTTTTATTGATATCTCAGAATTTGGGTTGAAATTAAAATTTTAATAAAAATATATATTTATATATATATATATATATATATATATATATTTATATTATATATATATATATATATATATATATATATATATATATATATATATATATATATATATATATATAAAATAATAAGTTCTTTTTCAAATAAACAAGTATATAAATAAAAAAATCTATTAACACCCTTCATAAATATTTTGATTTTTGTTCTTTTGTTCGAAATTTCTATTTTAAAAATATGAAATTGATATTTTTGTTTTATTGCTTCTTTTTAACTAGGTAAGTGTATTTGATAGATAATTTGTATGCTAATTTTTTAACTAAAGTGTTGATTATACAGGGTATTTCGGGAAGAATACAGATAACTTCAGGAAATGATAGATCTGATCATTATAATACAAAACTTTCCCATAAACGTAAGTCCAACAGTGCTTCGTTTTCGAGATGCAGGGTTTTAAAGTTACAAGAAAAAAAGTGGACTTCTGAAATACCTTCAAAATGAATGTTTTAAAGTATCTTAATAGATGATTTTTAAAATAAATTATTGTTTCTTTAAGCACTACATTACTTTTGTAAAAGAAATAGTGTACCGAGGCTGAAGGCCGTTAAATTATGTGATGGTTTACTGTAATATGATTTGAGTTTATATCATTTAAGATAAATTTTATTTGAATTATAGAGCGACCTACTTTTTGAAATCTAAGATTTTTTGTTCTAATTTATCATCAGTTTTCAAAGGAAACTGAATAATAAGTTTGTGGTTTTTGGAGCATTACGTTTTCACCCAGGAAACCGTTGGTCGAGCAAAAGGTAGCATTTTTTATTTTGCCAAGACCAAGACAAGGTTGTCAAATTGTCCGATCAAATTGGTACCGATCTCGAAACTTTAATAATAGACCCTGACTACTAACCCCTTGGTTATTGCCGTGAGTTGTTCTAATGCTTGAAGTTACAGTAAGTTGCTGGAAAACAATATGCCAACTATTGAGAATGTGGTTCCAGTTAGATGAGGCGCGTGTTTTTCACATTGAGGTTCAAATACTTTTTAATTTTTTAGGGTTTACCGAAAACCTACATACACCGAAAGGTATAAACCATCAAATCATCATCTACGTAAAAAATTAGTTCAATTTGAGCTCTATTTTTAGTAGATGAATGTGATAATTTAAATACATCATCATGAAGTAATGGGCATTCCTTTAAAAACATTAGTAATGTAAAAATTTTAGTGAATACGTTGAAATCTTATTGTTAGTATTATATATCATTTTTGATAGAACGGTATATTTTGACCATATGCCGTTTGGCACGTACATTTCCGTTTTGTGGGCAGCACACGTTTTAAAGCTTCATTTTTATTTTTACATCGCGTACGAATGCACGTTCTGTTAAAAGTCTACTCACCTAAGAAGGTATGTTCAATTATATTTTTGTATTATTTTATTAAACTTAAAAGGGAAATTCTTCCCATGGGTTAACAAATTCCTGATCCCTCTTGTGTTAAGAAAATTTCTCACAGTAAAAGTGCGATTATCTCACGTTATTGAAAAGAAAAGCTGTTTAGCAAAATTAAACATCATCTGTATTTTCTCAACACCAGAATAATTTCTAAAATACATTACCTTGTTATTAATGTGCAGAAAGTAAATAGCCTTTTTTGTACAAATTACGTTATTAAGTGAACAAATTAGATTAATTAACCTTAATGTAAAAGTAGTTCTAATATCGTTTACGAAACCTAATACAGTGTTAATGAAAGAAAACAACTTGAATTATTTCTTGTAATATAACTACAGGACCGTTGTTATATTAGCGATATAACCTTGAATTGCGGGCACATATGACATTCACAAAGAGTTGACTGTGATCCTTCATTGTGTGGTTAAAAATTATAATGCATCGTAACTAGGGACGTTCGTACAGTTTTGCCACGCTGAAAGTGGAGATCGTGGGTTCAAGTCCTACTAGTTAATATTTCTGTATCTTCTGTAGTGTTCATTTTAAAATAAATACAATTAATCATTATTAAACTGAACTTCTGTGGTTCTTTAAAAACAATTTTATAGTTATATAAATCTATATTTAAAATGGCGAGTGTATTATACCAACCTGTATTTTGTGTTCAAATTTATAAATTTAGACTACTTGCCATAAATTGAGTTGTCTATACATATATAGGATGAGAAAAAATTCAGGTATTGATTGCCCGTATGAAGTTATAATGGGTCTTTTCTATACCAAAATTTCCTTAGCCCACCCCCTTCCGAGGTGGTGAGTAAAATTGGGTTTTTATTTTTTTTCTAAAATTTAAGTAGATATCGAAACTTGAAATTTTGTAATTTCCGTGTACTCTCAAAGAACTAACCACCGGTATTTTTTCAACATTTCTGTTACATTAAAAGGGGATGAAATTAGCAACCCTTACTTTATTTAATGTCAATTCTTTTTTTCGAGATTGGGTTGAAATAAAAATGTAACGTAAAATCCTTGTTTATTTAAAAACACTTCTTAATCTTGAAGTTTTTTCCTAGAACCAATAGATTCGGAGAAAAAAATACAATACCATGATTTTTATTGTTTATTAAATAATAAACTACGTACAGAGAGTATAAAACCGTAAAGATGTAAATGCAAGGATAAAATACGATTCATAATAAATGTTGAAAAAATACCGGAGGTTAGTCCTTTGCGAGTGTACGGAAATTACGAAATTTCAAGTTTCCATCTTCACTTAAGTTTGAAAAATAAATTCAATTTTACTCACCACGTTTTAGGTGTGATATCTCAGAAGGGGTGGGCTGAGGAAATTTGTCATAATTTCATACAGGCAATCATATATATATATATATATATATATATATATATATATATATATATATATATATATATATATATATATATATAAACAGAAGTATAGTACAATAATTAAAAAATTTATAAACACGCAATTTCATAAAGTCACTACTTCGATTTTTGTTCTTTTGTAATACGAAATTCTGCTATTTTACCAAAATATGAAATTGATATGTTTTTGTTCTGTATTGCTTCTATTTTAACTAGCTAAGTGTATTTGATAGATAATTTGTATGCTAATTTTTTAACTAAAGTGTTGATTATACAGGGTATTTCGGGAAGAATACAGATAACTTCAGGAAATGATAGATCACTTATGTGATGGTTTACTGTAATATGATTTGAGTTTATATCATTTAAGATAGGGACGGGGTAGTTTTATTTGAATTATAGAGCGACCTACGGTTGATTTGAAATCTGGGAAGATTTATTTGTTCTAATTTATCATCAGTTTTCAAAGGGGAAACTGAATAATAAGAGTTTAGCGTGGTGTTTTTGGAGCATTACGTTTCAGATTCGACCCAGGAAACCGTTGGTGGCGAGCAAAAAGGTAGCATTTTTCCAAGGTATATTTTGCCAAGACCAAGACAAGGTTGCGTCCAAATTATTGTCCGATCAAATTGTAGTACCGTATCTACGAAACTTTAATAATATCCACGACCTCATGACTAGCTAGTTAGCACCCTTGGTTATTTGCCGTGAGTTGTTCTAATGCCGCTTGAACCCGTTACAGTAAGTTGCTGGAAAACATATATGCCAACTATTGAGAAGGGTGTGGTTCCAGTTAGATGAGGCGCGTGTTCATTTCAGCATTGAGGTTCGAAATACTCTCGATGTAAAATATCCAGGCCCTTGGATTGGAAGATAAAGACCTGTTCGGTGACCTTCAAAGTCACCAGATTTGATGAAACTTGATTTTTTCCTATGGGAATACATTAAAGATCTCGTCTACAAGACCCCCAGCAGCAAAATGCGGGAAAGAATAAGAGAAGCATTTTATTCAGTTACTCTCTTAATGTTACGAAATGTAAATAAGTCTTAAATCGACAGGTTCAATAAGTGTCTACTACAAAATGGTGAAATATTTGAACATCTGACGAAGTAGTTGCGTTTATATTACGTTTAATAACCTTTTATTCTGAATGATTTTATTATTATTTAAATAAATATGATATAAATTTGCTATAGAATTACGGTAGATAACATTACGATGCTAATATGTAGCAATTGTTTCGATTGCTTGTGCCGTGCCGCCTGTGATTTTTCTCATTTTCTATATCAATTTTCGAAGAAACCTTAATATCTACCAAATAGGTTGAGATAAATACGAAAAAATGTATATGTATACAGGTTAATACGAGACTTATTTACGAAAAATATCAAATTTCAGGATAATCGGCTCATTTTTCATTATATTCAAACTCAAAACTTTAGATAGCATTTTCATGAAGTAGCACTAAAACTATACCATAAACCCTTTCTTTTATTTGAAAAAAAATGTAGTATATTATGCTACGTCAGATATGCTGACATGATCTAACAAAGGTAAATTCGATATTTAACACTTTTAGATTATATGCAGTTGCTTGGAAAAATTAGCTAGTTATGGATGACATCACTACACCTTTCATAGTTTCCTGGTAGCGTGCTTCCTAACCGTATCAGGATAAGGAAAAGGATTGCAAGCAAGTCTATATAATAAATAATTGCGGAAACAAATCCAATGAAATTGTCATAAAGTTGTTGAAATATGACCTTAATGGGGTTATTGAAGACAGTGTCATTATTAGAATTTTGAGAAAAAAACACAGTAAATGTGTGTAATGTTTGGAAGAATGCGTGGTATTTTATGTGAAAATAGGAGTGGAACCCTAAAATATTTTATCCCCTATTTAAATCCCATGCTCATCCTAAGTTTTCTTAGTCTCTTCCCCATTTAATATTTTTATCCACTTTGTCTATTGTCATCCCCCATTTTCCTATTTTCATACCTTTCCTTCAAAATTTTATCCACTTGCTCTCCTTTTATCACCTTTTTCACCTATTGCTTTTCTCATCTCTTTTATCTTATCCGTTACTTTTGACCATTCATTTTCAGACACTTCTTCTTCACTTCCTACTCCTGGTTTTCTGGAATTTGGTTTCTACATCTAAGGATCCCAAGATTATTGAAATTATCCCATTATCTACGGTCTTTTGGTAAGATATATTGACTAATTCTTGAAATCACCCTTACATCTAAGACCCATTTTGGTATATTCTTCACCGAACATCTAGAAAAGGGCTTTTGGTAAGATATCACCAAGCTAAAATATTCCTCTTTGCACAACGTTCTGGCTGGACCTCTACAGACCTTTATAGATAAATATGAACACACTTAAGCACACTGTTCGGATTCAAAAAACACCTTGTACATACGGATAATGCTGCAATTTGATACAATAAAGTATTTTCTAGTTGGGTTTAAATGTGTCTTTCTTCATTTGATCCCTCAGTGAACGAAACGGTTAACCACAACGCATCGTGGACATTTTATTTTCAACAAAAAATAACTGGATGAAAATTGTAGTTACCTTAAGTTTACATCAATACAAGAAAAGAAGCAATGGTGGATTACGGATCCAAACAAGGTCCCTTGAAGTGTGGCTGCAAGAAACGTGGCACTGAAAAGTCCTGTAAATGTTTCAAACTAAACTTGAAATTAATTCCAAATGCACATTAGTACTACTTGTACAAAAAAGTAGTTAAAGTGTATCGTTGAAGTTCTCATGAGAACTTGTACTACTACAACGATGTTTCGACAAAATCATATCTGCCATGCTCAGGTCGCTAGCACTTTAGTTCTGCTTCTTGTTACTCGAGAACAAAAATTAGATTTGATTATGTGTTTCTTTTTTGTTTTGTAAGTAATTGCATTATTTCTTCCTAAAATAAAACATTTTTTTTCTTGAATTGCATCTCAAAGACTAAGCGCTAATTCGAAAAATTGGTATCATTTTAGTTTCAGAATAAAATTGTTAGTCTGAAGAAAAAAGCAGTGAGGCACACGTGTTTCTTTTGTTTTAAGTGATGATTTCAACACATTCTACGCCACTGGATGGAGCCAACTGACTGAAATTCACCAAAATAGTATACCAAATTTCAATTTAACTTTCCTTCTAGTTTTTAAGAAATCTTAAAAAGAATATTTGAAAAACCTTTACTTGTGCTATTTGTTTTGTAATAGATATTTATTCAAGCTTGCTTGGTTTAATGGTAATGACATTGCCTTTTATACTATTGATCTAAGTGCCGCTAATTTATGTATTTTATGGTGAGATGAGTAGTTTGGAATGTTTAAATCTACAAAATTAATGGCACTATTTTGTTCTTTCTCTAGTGTAAATTTTATGTTATAATATACACTGTTAATATTAATTAAGAACTCATCAATAAAATCTGATGAAAAACATCGTCAAAATAACGAAATCTGAATGTAACCTTATCAGAAATATTTAATTCGACAAGTAAATATAGATTGTTCTTACATAAATCAATGTGTGTGTGTGTGTGTGTGTGTGTCTTATAGTATTTAATTGACAGTAAATATAGTTGTTCTTACTAAATCAGTGTGGTGTGTGTGTGTGTGTGTGTGTGTGTGTGTATATATATATTGTATATATGATATTGTATATATATATATATATATATATATATATATATATATATATATATATATAATATATCATAAAACAATGTTACTGTATTAAACCAAATAATTTTCAGTGAACCCATATCAATTGTAGAACAAATAAAACTAGTAAATAGCTGTATTTTATATACAAGCTGTTTCTCCAGAACGAAAAAGGTGTGTTTCTCATTCTATAATCCAGTATATTATATTTTACTTTTCGATCCTATTAACTTGAACGCAATAGTACATAAGCCACAATGGAGTAAACTGTATTTTTTTCAATTGAAACCTTTTTCAGATAAAAAAGTACACTTTGTCTACATCGATAACTTTAACAGTTTCCAAGATATTTGTAAGTGTAAGTATTTATTACTAACTGTTCAGGCAGGTTATTAACTTCGACACCTTATATCTCGAAAAGGAAGCACTATCAGACTCACGTTTATATTAAAATTTTTGTGTTAAAATGAGTATGTCTATCATTTCCTGAAGTCACGTGTATTCTTTCCGAAACACGATTTTCACGTTTTGACGTTTCCTAAATGCTACAAAACTAATAATAGCCTGCCTAAGCAGTTGGTAATAAATACGTAAAATGCAAAAACGGATAAAGTTATCGATTTAGAGTAAGTATACCTTTCTTTATCTTGAAATCATGGAGGTTTCGTATTTTATTAAAAAAATCTAATTTACGCCAGTGGCATAGAAATTACGGACTGAAAGGTTGCACTGCCCCTTGCATTCTACTCCACTGTACATAACAAAAACGTATTAATAAGCTAAAGCCAATGTACTTATATCTATATTTATTATACTAAGAATGGGAAAAATACTTTTATAGGAGTACGGTTTAAAACAAACTCTCTTGAATCTATTAAAAATATCACAAGATTAAATATTACTTTCATAGGTGTGCAACTTATTAAAGTACTTTTAAATTTTAATATAAAATTATACCATAGAAAGAATCCAGCGTTCAACATTAAACAAAAGAAATGTAATATATCAAAACATACGTGAATAAATAACTAATCAATTTTCGTAAATAGGTCTATCACATAAACAAGTAACTTTTACAAAACACAATAGCTAATAGCTTTACTAGAACCCAACAAGTTCAATATTCTTACTTAAAACAACAACGTTAATCTTTATTCTAAAACAAAATAACAATAGCACTTGAATAGATCACATGTGCTCAGATCACTAAGAAACACTACTGGATGCCTGGATCTCGTTCTTTCCCGGGTTGGCACGATACTCGCTGCTCCCCACCAGCTAAACTCCTCATATCCCCAATATTCTACTGCATTATCCCTGGATACAATTGACATCAGCAGGGCTCCACGTAATTTCCTTCGAGCATTAACTTTATAACCAAAATAATCAAAATAATCGCCACCATCTGCGCTAAACTGATACCCATCAACCTTTACGTTCGTTAACCAGTCCACACTAAATTACTAAGTCTGTAACTAAACCGTTCAGGAGTATTTTCTCCTATGCAATTCTAGTGCACCGGGAAAACCAACTTACTACAACAAAGTGTTTTGCAAACTTCGCTATAAAATACGCTTCGCGAAACGGGATAGATTTAACCTTCACCTTCAACACGTTATTTAGACACACACGAACGTAAAAGAGGTTAACGACGTCACCGCTCTAAACGATATTCACGCACTCCTAACTCAACTCAACGTTTGCCACCTAATCAAAGATCACTTGCGATTCTTCTAGACGATGCTATATTAAACTTTACGCAACATGACCAATCATAAAGCTATAATTCTTTCAAACCTTAAGCGCAGTAAAAACGAGAAAATTTTTGTGAAGACGTGTAAAGATCCAGAAATCATTACATACATTTGCAAATTAATTATTTTAATTTACTTAACCGCCCAAATTATTTTCTACCTGCCGGCCCACTTGGGTAAGTTATAAAATTTCTTATCACATTTATCCGACCAGTTTCCAGTGAGAAAGATTTTTTCTACCTTTCAATGATTATAAATCGGTCTTAAAAAAAGAAACACCCCAATACCTGTACATTGACACTTCCTTCGAGCATTAGCCCGCGGAAAACAAACACCTGCACACTGGCACTTCCCTGGAGCGTGAAAATAACTATCCTTACACAAAAATCCTTCTATTTGCTTTTAGGAGCAGTCCTGAAAAGTACTTAGGTCTCCTAAAGGAATTATCCCCTAAGGTGTATGTGTGTAGAGGTGATTTTTTACCTTTGCTTGTCCGCAAGCCGTAGACCTGTTCGATCTAGCATCCTTCTACTTAACTAATGGAGGATACGCCCGTTTGGATAAGTAATCCTTGCTAACACACAATACCTGAATAGTTACATGACCGAGCTGGAACATCCACTAAAACCTGCAGATATTTGATGGATTACATAATCGTCCCAAACCTACGTTTCAGCTAGACTTTATACCTCACAACCCGTCATTAATACTGACATTTTTGTGTCCTTATCCAGAATACCATTAACGTTTGCTGAAAGAAAATACGTACTTTAAACATTAAATCAAATATTATTTCGTAATAGCGTTAAAGAAAGCCCCGAGGAAAACATCTTCGTCTGTACTCGAATTTACGATCCATGTCATGTTACCTATTTTGTTTAATCAAAAATAACACATTATTAGAAAACCAGAAGTCCCAGTTTATTAAATAGGATATATATTCATTTTAAAGACGGTGGCTTCAAATATTTCACCTAGTGACCGATATTTATATAAAGACATTGCACTCATATGAGTGTTATCACCCCTTCTATTAAATTCCCAGAATAGTTTTATAGAAATATTCTTCTTATAATATACGAACGTTCGAATAGCTTTAAAATTGCAGTTCGTAGAATTTAAAGTAAATGAATAGTTTTACCCTTGAGAATACAACAGTATTAATTGTGAGTAGATAGTTTACTTTAAATTATTAATTTGCATGTGATTGTAATTAGTTGAGGTTTACATAATTACATAAAGTAAATCAAAGGCAATTACTAACGTAAAACCCGGTTCAATCAGTTAATGACAATAATCCACAGATACATCGATATCCAGAAGCCCGTCCGCCGGCCTTACCAAACCCCTGGAGGATTAGATAGCGATCCTGTTTTGCTTGTTAGGATAGTTTTGTTATCTGCGTTATAATTGAAATAAGTGACATATTTTAGATTTAAGTCCAGTGTTTAGCATTGAACTATATAAACCTAACCGTCAAGTTAACACGACAAAAAAATTGAAAAATGATCTGTTTTCGTCGTTACTCAACTTTGAAAAATCGACTCTAATATATACAAACCACATTTCTCTAGTTATTATATTTTATCAACACTCAATACTCCGTAACAGGTCGCCAACGTTCTGAATCGGCAACTCTTCGCTTTCGTAAAGTAATTTTAACTCTAAAGAAACAATTTGCAATGACGTAATTTAGCTCAAGCTAAACTATAAACTAACGATTACTTAAAAAGTAAGAGTATCCATTATTTACTAAAATACATAAAACTGTCTTCTTTAATTATTTTACTGCATTAAGCCCATCAATATAGGTAAACAACTATTCCAGTACTACGCGGCAAACAATAGTAATTTTAAAACTTCAATCTATTTAAGAACAAAAAAAAAGTAAATACGCCAATCACACAAAACTGAATACAAATATGTTACACCAATGTACACTAAATCCAAACATCGCCAATTGTACTAAAAATTCATAACTAAATTAGTGCTTCCCAAACATCATAACCGAATACACCTGAATTTTCAATCATCTAATACGACAAATCTAAGAGTATCCTGCTACAATTTCTACACACGGTGACATTATCAATATCTTCGTTTAAAAAATTTTCAAAAATATTTGCTGATCAACAGTTTTCATAAAATGTGGATTGGCATCGACCTAGACATGTAAATTATGGCTTTTTATATGACAATTGTGGAGTTTCGGCTCATCGGTGAACAATAGAATATTCCAAGATCTTTCTCTTCTCCAATTTCAGCAAGATCCCAATTACAGAAATGTACCTTATTTTCGAAGTGTCGTGCTTCAAGTGCTCGATTTAGTTCCAGACGATATGGATGAAACCTATTCTTACTAAAAATTCATTTCACAGAAGTTTGACTTAAGGTCACCAAATTACTTATGTCTGCTGTACTTAGCACTGGATTAATTATAACCATGCACCTGGCTTCCCTTTTTAGGAAGTCTGTCACCTTACACTCTGGATCCCAGAAGACAATTTTTGAAGCATTCTCCACGGACATGAATCATTTCAATTGTTCCTTGAATTGTATACTTATTTTTTATTACAAAATACTTCTTACTAAAAAAGATGATATCCACAAGATGTCACCAAAGGTCACATGATTATACAAATAATTAGTTACATTGGCATGCTAACGAGTAGCAATTGTTTCGATTCCTTGTACCATGCCGCCTGTGATTGTTTTTATTTTATGTCTAAATTTTTGGAGAAACCTTAATATCTGAAACTTAGGTTGAGATAGATACGGCTCTGAATGAATACATGAATACACTTTAAGCTTCACAACGGCAAAATAATATACAGGGTGTTTTATTTAAGAAAGTCAATTAAAATAGAAGTTAATGTAGACATCTTGAAAAAGAAATTTGGACACCCTGTATAATAGAATTCAGAAATAAAGGTAGTTTAGGATGAACTAAACCGATATTAGATTACAGGTAAATTTTTCAGGAAAAAATTAACAACAGTGGTAGTTTGAAAAGAGTATGTTTTTGACTAAATTTTTAAAGCAAAATTCATAACTAGGCATCGCGTCATTTGACAACCTTACAAACTTGTAGTTGAGTATAGAACCTGGAGATTTCATTTGACCCATAAAAAAAATACATATACCATTAAAAAAAACAGATTTTTGGTACACTCTGTATTCTTGACATTAATTACCTACCCACACGGGGAGGTACCTACACTACAACTCCAATCACCACAAAAACGTGAAGTTAGGCGTAGCAAAATGCTTGTACGATAGAGCAAAAACAATATGCTCAAAACAAGAGGACCTGAACAGAGAAAAAGAAAATATCGCTAGAACACTCAAAGAAAATGGCTACCCCGATCTAACACCTAACCTTAACAGGGAAAGGGTAACCGAAAAAGAAGAACCTAAATATACAGCGATAATACCATATATACAAGGTACCTCAGACAAAATACGAAGGATAGGCAGCAAATACAAGATACGTACTGCCTTCAAATCGACCAGAACGCTCAGGGGAATACTAACCAAAACCAAACCATACAATGAAGATCAGAATTCCAAGAACTGCGAATGCGGCAGAGCATACATAGGAGAGAGCAGTAGACCACTCAAAGTGAGAACTCAGGAACACAAGAACAACGTCCGCAAGGGCGAAACAGAAAGATCAAGAATCGCTGAACATGTCTGGAACGAAGACCACCGCATCCAATGGGATAACATACAGATAGTGGCAAAGGACGAGAATACAACTCGTCGGAAACTCAAAGAAGCCACATTCATCGCACTAGCAGAAAATTCAATAAGCCAAGCTAGTGTAGAAATGAAACCCATATGGATTCCAATAATGCGCGAAGAGCTTAAGCGCAATACACCTGCGCAAGAGGTTACGGCGCAACATGCGCAATAAACTTCTGCGCAACCACGAAAATAGTTTAATATATATATAAGTTCTAACAAATATATATTGGATTACTCAGTGGCTCAGCGGTAAAGGTGTCAGACTAGTAAGTGAAAGGTACCAAGTTCGAATCTGAGAGTAGTCAAGTGCTTGAGAAAAGTTAGATATAACAAATGAATTCGACTCAAGTGCGAAAACAGTCCTTCTCAGGACTAAGCCTGATGACGGAAGCAGAGTCCGCTTCCGAAACGTCGCGCTCAAAAAGCATAAACTGTGGAAATAGGCCGATCAACTCCACTAATAGGAAACCACAGTTACAAAACACTTATAATACAGAATTAATTTTGGGTTGTAATAGTATATTATTTTATACGGAGCTAACGTGATACTTTTTTTTGTCGAATGTTTAAGTTTGCCAGCCGATCAATTAGAGATGAGACAAAAAAAGTCACTTTAGCTCCACATAAAATATGCTATTTTTCTTCAAACATAACCTCGGCTCAGTTATTTTTAAGACAAACTGTTAGCGAAACTAGAGTCTACCATTAACCTGGATTTGTAAAGGTTGATTTGCAAAACGTCCTATTAACTGATTGGAAGGAATATACGGGACACTTCTAACAAAGAACTTCAACTACACTCCTCGTAGACGGAGGTGGCGATATTACATCTGTAAAAAGGTATGGAGTACGGAAATAGACAAGTGTTGCCGAAGGTTACAAAGCAATTGCTTTGAAAATCTTGTCTCCCAATGGTAATTCTGAAGTATCCGGAACAAGTACCGGCAACAGACGAAATGAAGAAATTTCTTCGGCTGTAGACGAGATAGTATACCTGTTAATTATTCGTCTTCTGAAACTAATACTAGAATCAGTACCACTAACAAAGAATTTTCTGCACTTCAGGGTCCTTCTGGACGTGCCTTGATTGTAGAGGGATTTTTGAATACGAATATTACTTCATCAATGACTGCTAGGAGCGGTTTCAATTTTGACAAGCTTTATTACATTTAGTAATTATAGTTTTCATTTTCATTTAACAAAATAAAAATATCCACTTATGTTTCGATCAAAGACTTTTATTGACGCATCGTACTGCGTGAGCGGAGTATGGGTGGTATTATTTTGATATCAGTTCGTCTGCCGGTACTTCTGATAAGCACCGGGCCTCTGTCACTTTACAGCTGCTGGTGAGCGGCGCTAAAATTTTTTTGTGCCGCTCGAGAATGACATCAACAAAATGACAATTTAGTATCTAGTATTGCGTCTCTAAATGCCATGTTTGATGACGTTTGAAGAAAAAGAAAAAGTAGAAAGGTTTAATAAATATTGACCAACGCACGTTTATTGGACTACCTTGTATAGTAAATTGGAATGTATAACTGAGCGAATAAATTATTATTTTATTAATAAAACTAACGTAGTTTGAAAATTTCAATTTATTAATTAGAACGATATAAAATAAAAAAGGATTGATTAAATGATATACGGCCAATACTGTACGTTGTGTTACAGACGAAAATGAAATTAGTACGGAAGGTGACAGATAATTAAAGTGCACCTGACTATCCGTGTGCACCGCCGTGGGTGTGTTTTTGATATTTTACAATACTAAAGGTGGCTTGTCGTATTGTCGAAAGTCATGAATAAGGGTGCATCGCGATTGGGATACAGTCTCGTAATGGGCGCCAGTCTCAAAATCCGTAGACACACGTAGATAAATCAGCCCCCTAACACACAAGAGGTCTCACTTACCTTTACGGTGGCCACTTCCAGGTCCACGTAAGTGGTACTCCGGGAACTTTTACTCTAAAACAAATCTAAAAATATTCACGCGCCTTCAAATAATAATGAAGCGTGCAAGTAAGTCAGCTGTTGGGGTTTAGTGGCTTTCTTTACCTTAATATTACGTTGTGTTACACCCAACGCTTGTAAACAAAATACACAGAAAACATTTGTACTCAAAAACAAATAATTAACATAAACTAAACAAACGTCGTTCGACATTCTCTAGTTTGTTACGTTAAACGAAAAACTATTTAATATATTAAAAATACTACACGAAACTAAATATGTCGAATTATGAATTTGCCATCAGGTCGCTTTCAAATCAAAACAATGAAGTTTAATCAATAAAATTTAACCTTTAGTAAAATCTCTAAAATACCAACTTTCATTAGCTAATGTTTTCGTTGTTCGGGAGAAGATTACAAATAACGCTAGTAAATCCAATTAATTATTCATCTATTAAATAAACACAAATAAAAAAAAACACTAGGACGATACACACGCTAAACCTAAAACCGCACTAATTTGTGCGCCGGTTATCATAAAATTGGGGTTAGGGGAGAATATACTGCACTTAGTTCTTAACTGGTCCCAATTTGCAAGCTATGGCCTTTAGTCTTAAAATAAATTTTGAAGTTAATGTTACCTAAATACTGTGAACGCTCAAAACATTTGCGAACGCAAATTATTCACTCGAAGTTATTAATTTTACAACATGAAATTTTTATACGCATCAATCTGAAGTGCATCAAAAAAATCAATCTTAAAATATTAAAAGCGCTGACGAAATTAGTTCGTCAGACTTAATTAAAGTAACAACAATATACTAACGCTTTAACCAAAGACAACCACGTTTATCTGCTTATGGACATATAATTTAGCAAAAACACAGTCAATTGTAAAATAAACACGGACACCATAAATGTACGATGTTAGACTATCTTCTAGAAGTATTCTTTAAACTTTCTCCTCCAGGTTACAGCGGAAACAATATGGACATTTACGGTTTCCTGGTCGATGTCCTCGTCAGCAAAATTTTGAATAACTTTAAGCGGCAACCAAATGGAGCATCTTCCAGATAGCCAATTCGATAACGTTGCGTTCTTAATTGACTGAATAACAACGTGATAAGGTTTATTTACAAAAAACTTCTTGCACACGGTATTATTTACACAATGTTGAATTAAATAGGTAGCTTTATTTACAATTCTGCTTATGATTAACGCAAGTATTTACAAATTTTGTGCACACAAAAATATATCAAGTCCGCGAAAGCGATCTAAAACTCCGCCAATCAGGAGGTACTTGACAGAACAATATTATAATTTCGGAAACGATAAGGTCTTATTGACCACGAATAAATCCACATAAAGTTCCCCGGCCTGGTGAACCTCCAACAAAAACCGGACAAAGGCGAAATGCCCCTAATTTCCGCCCACAACTGCACTTAACCAAAACAGAAGCCAAACTGATGAAATACACTCAAAAATCCCTCTTGTCTTGACTTTTAATATCCATAACCAATCGTATTGCTCATTACATTCAATTATCAACCGCGCCAAAAACGAAGACACCTCGGTAGAACAAACGAAATTTTTTCTTCTTTTAACCCCACACTTTCACATAGAAACTGCATAGACAGATTTTCAAGTAACTAACGGCTTATCTCACTTTCCGGTGCACAAGCAATTAACATTACTTAGGACATACTATCTTTGCCACCAAAGAATTGACCTGAATTGTCATCGATACATGCACTCAGCTAAATAAAACGTTTATTTTGCCATTGCACATTTAAGTATACGTCAAAGAGGATGGTTAAAATTTCAAATGCACTTTGAGCAATCGACGTA
Source organism: Vesta saturnalis (assembly GCA_036346205.1). Lineage (NCBI taxonomy): Eukaryota > Metazoa > Arthropoda > Insecta > Coleoptera > Lampyridae > Vesta > Vesta saturnalis. The sequence continues at coordinate 353,566 of JARFJB010002198.1, read as the reverse complement.
TGTTATTGACTGTTTAAACACAATGAAAAGAGATGATCTATAAATGTTTGTTGCAATTTCTGTCTTAATATGATCATTAAAATACTTTGATTAACCTAGTTTGTTATTCTTATGACATAACCTCCTTTTGCTTGTTGCCACTTGTTACTTTCTTCCAAATTTCCTACGTTTCCATATTTCATTATACATTTTCAAAACAGTTCTTTTCGGAACTCTTCCCTTTGATCAATCATCTACGTTTATTCCAACATCTTTGGTAGTTTTTCCGAAACCTCGTAATGTCTATACGAGGTAAAACCTTGCAAACGCAAATACAACAGTTTGTGCTCAATTTATTACAATATTTTGAGAAGGAGAAAGAAAACAACGGCCCTTTAATACCATTTTCTAGTGTCCAAGAGTTGGGTGTTTTTAGAATTGTCTTAAGCTTAATTAACACCGATCTCAAATTTACAGCGTATCGCAAATTTTTTGGGTGTATCTGTCACAAGAGTGAAAAATATCAAGTCTCGGGCAAAATCCAACCCAATTTTGTCTAGTCCGGGTAAAAAAAGACCAAGCAAGAAAGGTAAATCCGAATATTTTGCAGATACCTCGAAAATGCCCATCAGGGATACCTTATATAATATGTACGAACAAAGTGAGTGTATTATAATAATATATAGCTTCTACATTAGTCTAAATTGTATTGTTTACATAAAAATATGTCCCAGTTGCAACTTTATGCAGAAATTCGTAACACCTATATTCTGTTAAGCGACAGAAGTTTAACTTCTGCTTTACATGCAATGGGGTTCAAGTTCCAGAAAGAGTGTAATCAGACAGCTTCCGGGAAAGTCATGGCAAGATGACGATGTAAAGAGTGTACAAAAACCTCAAGGATATGATGGTAAAGGATATCTAGTTATTCATTCTGGAATTGCCGCAGGATTTGTACAGAATGCTTCTTTGCTATTTGCGTCGAAGTCATTGAAAGAAGATTACCATGGTGAAATGAATGGGGGTATATTTAGAAGGTGGCTCACTGAAAATCTCCTAAAGAATTTAGAAGCACCTTCATTAATTATAATGGATAATTCCCCTTACCATTCCATGTTAGTGGAAAAACTACCAACATTGTCTTGGACAAAAGGTTAATAAAAAATAACACTAATTATGATCCCACCTTATTCGAAATTCGTCAATAAAATGACAACGAATAGTAAAACGATATGAGGTAGATGAAATAATAAGGAGTTACGGACATGACGTATTAAGATTCCCACCTTATCATTGTGAATTGAATGCAATTGAACTAATATGGGCATATGCTAAAGGATAACAATCACATAGCAAGAGATGACTTCAAAGACGATAGTGTAATTAGTATGTGGAACGAAACTTTACAACAATGTAATCAACATATTTGTGCTAACTGTGTACTCCATACAGAGGAGATTATAAAACAGTGGTATAAACGTGAGGAAGTGCTATATTTCACAGTAGACGAAATTATCATTAACGTTACAAGTGATTGTGATAGTTCCGATACAAATTAATCGTATATTATCATTTCTTTAATCAATGCGGTACTACAACACAATTATGTATTTCTCAAACATGCTCAGTGTCATGGAAATTGCAACACTAAGAATCTGTAGGAATTTTTTGACCAAAACGTTTAACTACTGAAAGGTAGCAATTCATTAAAATTTAATTCATATGGATGAAGAGGTAATGGCTTACCTGACAGTTCGTTCAGTTTTTTCGAACAAATTTGTCAGGTGTATATTGCGCGAGATTGTGTTGTTATTTCGACAGAGCTAGTAGTGTTGGTTTGCGCGAAGGTGGTTTTTCGTTTAGAGAAATCGCAAATCGTCTTAACCATCATGCGCGTGCTGTCAAGTATGGACTAGGGAGAGTCAGGAACACCGCAGAACCGGTTGCGACTGCACCGGAACCAAGAGTGGCATAGGGTGGTGTTCACTGATGAATCCCGACTCTGGTTGGTGATGCATGATGGCCGTATGAGGGTTAGATGAAGACGTGCGGAACGTCAAAATGTTGATTTTCTGTTGCGAGACATGTGCACCAAGATGTAGGGATTGTGATGTGGAGTGGAACTACTTATGGGAGTAGGTCTCGTTTGGTATTCATCAGAAGCAATATGAACGCCCAATGATATGTGGATGAGGTGGTAGAACCCATATCCTTCCATTTCTTCAGCAGTTGGAAGACCTACTTTTGCAGCAGGATAATACCCGTCCCCATATTGCAAGATGTTCTTTGGACCGATTTGCAGAGGATAATGTTAATCTCTTGCCATTTCCACCCAGATATCCCAACCTTTAGCCCATCGAGCGAAATAAAGGGTCGTTATGTGGAGAAGACTGAGAATCTTGCAGCATCCTCCGCAGACGCTGCAAGTTCTACAGTACGAATTACAGGTTACTTGGGACACAATACCTCAAGAGGGCGTCGACCATCAGCTGGAATCGATGCCATCACGAGTGATGGAATGTGTAACCAACCCATTACTAATAAAAATTATGTTTATATTTTGTTATTTTTCATTCAAATTTCATTTAAGTGCTACCTTTTACTAGTTAAAAGGTTTCTGCCAAGTTTGGTCAAAAATTCCTACCTCTTCTTGGTGTTGGCATTGCTAACTATTGCAATTACAATTGTACATATTCGAAAATCTTCAAAGCTTACAAAACCTGCAAATGTTATAATAATTACTAATCGCATGTAAATGTTTGACATATACCTTTGTAGAAATCAGCATTTTACATTCATCTCATTTTCAATTTTCATCAACCTGTGGGCCAAGGTGGTATTTTTGAAACCATATTTCATATTATCACTTACAATTGTAATTAAGATTGAATTTTAACAAAATTACAATTAAATAACTTCAAAATATTTAATTTTTTCTAGTAAGTGTGTTGACATTGAGATTTGGAAACATTACTACATTACCGCCATCCAAAAGAAGATTTACTAAGTTTGATTCTTAATCATTTATGGATATAAGTTGACTCATATTTTTCATATTAAACCACTCGTTACTAGATTATGACGTAGGTCAATTCTTTGGTGGCAAAGATAGTATTGTAGTTCAGATAAATATTGCCTTCTCCTATAATAATAATTCTTACCCAAACACGAATCCGAACACTTTATAACGAAAGATTCTTGGCAGCATTTCTGAATGGATGTTAACAGAAACTTAATACAATAGAATTTAGAATTTTATATCTTGTTTGTCTCAAAACTCTATTGAAGACTATGTTAAATCCTTGGCAAACTGTACATGATATTTACGATTTTAATTAAATTGATTCTAACAAAGAAATTCATTTTAAATTCAATACGAAAGATTTTAATCCGAAATACAATATAAAGCTTTATAACATCAATTTAATTTTAAAAGACGTAATTTCCCCCTTTCAACTAACAAAAGTTTCTAAAACTTAAAATAACGAGAATAACTACTATGTATGCAAAACTACCCTAACATTCTTTGATTGTAACGTAAGCATCACCTATGAATGAAACGTAATTAAATCTTGAATCACGTCTTCATAGAATTGAAATTCCAAATGTTAACTTTTAATAAAAAAACTCTAACATCCTCAAATAGCAACAACAAAACATTTTAAATCTTTTGACTTTTCGAAAAGCGAGAAGAAAAAAGTTATCTGACGTAATTTACATAATGTATTCACACACGGTGACAGTTGGTATTGCCAGGTATTATATGATAGTAAATGTATATCATTGTCACTAATTTCATGCATTCGTAGTTTTTTATGTTTAAAGGATATAAAATTTATTGATTGAAATAAAAAATATAAAAAAAATTTTAACTTTTTTGCTAATGATGTATATTTATGAAGTGAGGAAAGCCAATATTTGCGTTAAATTAGCGTCATTAGGTCAAGGAAACAGAGCCGGAAAGAAATGTGTTTAAAAGCCACACGCAACCTTTGTACGAAAGTTTTAATTTGAAGTGAGAAACTTACAATTTTTTTTTCTTATAATTACTTCTACAGTATACAAAAAAAAAGATTAGGTATTAAATATGCCAACCGCTATACACAAAGTAATGTAAGATAGTATCTTGTAAACAACTTTCACAACAAACGTAATCATGAAACTTCTACTTTCAGAAAGGGCAGAAGTACAATGGAGTAAGGTAAATGCTTAACACAAGATTGTTTGCAAGTCGTATAACTTTTATCACTTACTATTGATTATCGCAATTTCGTATATTATACCGAAATTTTAACTATCAAAAGCTTGTAATCGAAAACTTTCTTTTCTACCGAATTTTTATAATATACTACAAAACGAGTATTTATAACATCAGTCTGACCTTTAAATTATCTATTAGATCATATCATAAGGAATTTGAATATGCTCATGTGTTTAGGTGAAAAAGTTGGAAAGTTTTTTGACCTATAACCCTTACACATATTTGTCGGAAAATGTATATTTTTTCCGACAGAATTACTCACGATACGTTCAAACTTGTATAGAATATTGTATGAGGCACGTGGTATTTTGTTTTATCATGAATTGCATATTTTTTTGCTTTGAATTTTAGCGTTATAAAGAATTGCTAAACTTTATTTTAAATTTTTTATTAGGAGATTGCTAAAAGTATATAAAACTTACTGCATATTTTATATTTATTCAACAAAATTCTATGCATAAATTTACTTGACAAGGTTTAATTTTTAATTATATTGATAACGTGATTTTTTTTTGGTTAATATAATTATTAAATAACCCAGTACCAATCTTCTTATGAAGCAAAATAGCATATAGGCAAAAGCACATTTAATGAATGTTTAATTAACAAAAATCTGGCGCATTCTACTTAATTAACATTTTAAACGTTTTTTTTCTATTTTGCTGGTATAATATGTACCTTATGAATTTTAAATGGGTTTCATTATGTTTGGACTTTATGAAGCCGAATTTTTTGTGACATTGGTATATAAACTAACGAAATTCCTTGTTGATGTAGATATTAATGTAACATAACTTGTCTGAAATGTGCAACTAATTAAATTATTTTTATATAAATGTACTATTTTTGTCATAAGTAATGTTCCGGCATACGTGTAGGCAACCAACGTCCCACTTCGCCGATGTCGCCCAAAATGTTTACTAACCAAAATAGCTTCTAAGCATCATATAAGGTATTAAATTTACTAGAGAAAAACAACAAATAATAACGTTATTACCACACTTACTTATTTTTAATATCCGGCGAAAGTATTATATTTATCTGACACAATACAGAATCTCTATACACTTGTCGAATTTACCTAAGTAAAGTAAACAATGTTTATTTCTACAAAAATATTAACACGTAACTAAAAAATTAATCCTAAGGCTGGGGAATGTAGTATAAATTATAGGTGATTCTAATATCAACAACTACTAAAGTACTCAACATTATACCGTACAATTTTCACCACGTATAGGGGGTGAACCAATGTATAGCATTATACATTTTCCATATAAATTTGATTACTAAAAAATGCAACAAAAATCACCAAAGTAGTGCCAATTCTTTTGAGAAAGAAATCATTTCTCTCAAGATGACATGTAGGTTTAATCAACTTATAATTACCATCATACCGTACATAAGGGTTTATATTAATGATTCGCCAACGTGGAAGCGTACCAAACTTTAAAAAAGAGAGCTGTTATTGACATTAGCTTAAGCTCTCGTTCCTTATGAGAATAAAAATGGCGGTATAATCCAAATATAAGTTTCGTATTCCTTGTGTATGAACGATAAGAAACAGAATTGCACAGATATTTATTTTCTTCTAGAGCAATAGGGATACTCTCTCTCCCTCTCTCCCTCTCTCCCTCTCTCCCTCTCCCCCTCTCCCTCTCACCCTCTCTCCCTCTCTCCCTCTCTACCTCTCTCCCTCTCTCCCTCTCTCCATCTCTCCCTCTCTCCCTCTCTCCCTCTCTCCCTCTCTCCCTCTCTCCCTCTCTCTCTCTCCTCTCTCCCTCTCTCCTCTCTCCCTCTCTCCCTCTCTCCTCTCTCCTCTCTCCCTCTCCCTCTCCTCTCCTCTCTCCCTCTCTCCCTCTCTCCTCTCTCCTCTCCCTCTCTCCTCTCTCCCTCTCTCCTCTCCCTCTCTCCCTCTTTCCCTCTAGTTTAGATAAACACCATTCAACATATAGAAGGGGACACAGTACCGAAACCTTATTAATTAAATTAACTGATGATATTCGAACGAGCATCGACGAAGGCAAAATAGCAATTTTAATAACTTTGAATTTTAGCCAAGCGATCGATAATGTGGATAGTAAGGTATTCTTAAGTATTTTAAAGTTGTTAAATTTTGCAACGTGAAAATCAAGGGCACTCGTTCCATTTGAGTCTTTTATGCAGGTATGTAGTACATTGTGTAAAATATGATACTTGGAAGGACTACCTTTAACGCACGTCTGAAGCACGTAGAGTTAGTATAAATACAGTTAGTACTACAGCAAAAAGGGATACAGCAGCCCAGAAAGTCAATAGACCTCCACAGTCACCAGCTAAGCGGAGGAAACGTACGGAATCTAAGTCCACCTAAGTTGATGACTTTGTGAAGGATGCTGTAAAGAGAAAAATTGATGAAATCCATTAAAAATGTAATTAAAACATGCAAGACATGTTTAGTACTATACCTGTTTTTGTCGGTATGCATGTTACACTGCCATCATTATGTAAGAATTAAGCAATATTAAAGTTTTCGATTTCAGTAAATCAAGGTTAAGACGTTTCATACATTCTATTGGCTTTTCATTTAGAGTAGATGATGGTAGGAGGGTTTACTGGAACAATGACATATTGCTGCCAATCGTGTACGAGAATATTAGAAAAATAAAGCAGAAAAATTATACAATACTGTATTCTTAGATGAGGATTTTCAGTCGAGGATCGCACAAAAGAAGCTGGTATGATAAATACAAGGAAAGCGTGAAGAAAAAGCCAATACAGGAAGGAAAAAAGTTTGTTATAATTTAGTTATTATATTATAATTTCTAATAAAACAACCGTATTTTTTAGATTTGTAGTTGTTCATGCAGGTAATGAAGATGGATTCATTTCCGATGCTTCACTTTTGTTTTGTACAAAGTCACAAAGTGGAGACTATCATGGAGATATGTGTGCGGAGTTGGTTACAAAATGGTTTGAAAATAATTTAATTGCAAACTTAAAAGAACCATCTTTAATTGTAATGAACAATGCTAGTTATCATTCCAAACTTCTAGAAAAAATTCCAAATAATTCATCTAAGAAAGGAGAAGTATGTAATTGTCTATTAAAGCACAACATTGCTTATGAACCTAACATGTTTAAAAATAATTACTGAAATTAGTTGCAGATAATGCGATACCAAAGTGTACGAACTAGATGCAATATCGTACAAGTGTAGATGCAGAGTATTACGGTTACCAACCTGTCACTGTCAATTTAATCCAATTGAATTGGTGTGGGCAAACTACAAAGAACACTACAACAAAAAAGTAGGAAGACATAATTCCAAATTGAACGATGACCGTATAAAAGAAAGATGGATGGAATCCTTGCAACGCATTGATGAGACATATTGGCAGAAATGCATTAAACATGCCAAAGTGTCTGTGTTAGGGTGGTGGTAAATTGAAAAACATTTTGAGTCTGTGGAACCATTCATTATACCTGTTAATGATTCCACTTCTGAAAGTGACACTGATAGTGAATATTTATTTTAGATTTAAATGTTTTAATTCCATTGTAATATAAATATTCTAATTTTTACATAACACATTGGTAACTCTACAATAGATGGACTGAATACATGTACTGATTTACATAAATTGCTTTTTATTTATTGTGCAGCAATATGAAATCCATTTAAATTATGTGTTAAATTAAAATATTCAACATCTATAATTTCGTCGAACTTCGAACTACATTACACTGTACACACTTTCTTCTTCAAGAATGAAATACTCCCAAATGTATCGATATTTATGTTATCATAAAGTATCTACAAGAATTATGTCGATTACAAAGCAATAATTATGTTTTAGAAGGGTTGTTATAAATCTTAAGAATAACAAACTAATTGGAACTTTTATCAATTTTTGCACCTGAAATGATTTAATTTATAATAAACAAAAAATTATTTATTTACTTACAAATATATAGGTTATGTCCTAAATTATAACAGTTCAGTATCGCAGCAAAATATTTTTGACACCATCAATAAAATAAGTGAATATAATGGATAATTTTTTTAGTTTAAAATATAAAAAAACATTCAATACTTTTTAACTTTCTTTGACATTTTATGGAAATTTATGTGGAAACATCTGCCGATAAAAATATTAACTAAAAGATACTTTGCTGATTTAATGAAGACTTACATCGCTAAATCTTGTAATTTTTAGAATGAGTCACACCCAAATTTATTTGAATCAAACTATATTTTGAAACTATATAAAGATAGACTACTTTTTTCAATTAATGTAAAAAAAATACAAAACATAGATTAAGGTTTAAGTTCAATAAATTAAACTGAACTTGAAATAACCTAGTGAAGGAAAATATGGACATAATAGTAAGAATGCCATGCTAACAGAATAAAAACATAAATCTTTCCTGTTGACCTTGGCGTACGCTACCTTTACACATTACTGAATACGACAAGATAAACTGCATCCCTTCTCCATGCAAAAATTTTAGGGTCCAGTCGGCGAAGTGGGATGTTGGTTGGTTACATGTATTCCGGGACATTACTTATGACCAAAATAGTACAATCTGAATACTTAATAAACTAACAAAAACAAAATTCAATTGTGTACAAATATCAGAGAATTTTTTGTACCGATAGTGAATTTGTTGTTTCAGGTAAGCTTTACGCCACAAAATTAACTGTGCTCAATATAAAAAATCTGGAACATTGGAACTGTGGCAGGATCTGCAACAAACAAAACACACCCACGTACCACACAAAATTAAAAAACACTGAACGCGTTTCAATAGCTACGTTATCATAATCAGCGGTCGACTAGGGCGAACTAAAGAAAATTTCTAATATATGTACCATTAGCGAGTAACGCTTCGTTGCTTATCTGGTGAAAATGAAAGTTATGCAAGTTTAACTAGTTCTGAGTAGCCTAACGGTCCTTGATCGTTTGTGTTTGAAGATCTCTAAACTTTCATAACAATCGAGTTCGTGCTTATCACTAACATGTTTGATTAATGACACTTTATCTACTACATGATTTTTATCAAACTTATGTAGGGCTACGGCAGACTTCCCCCAACTTTTGTATTTTATATGAGCTAAATGTTCCTCAAAGCGAATTTTGATAAGTCATTTAGTTTGCTCCACAACGATCAAGGACCTTTAGGCTACTCAGAACTCATTAAACTTTCATAACTTTCACTTTCACCAGATAAGCAACGAATTGTTACTCGCTGATGGTATATACATATTAGAAATTTTCTTTCGTTCGCCCTACGTGGGTGTATTTTGTGTGTTGTGCTCAATATCTTTATCGTTTATTACATTTACAGTAACAATTTGAGTTTTCATCAGCTACTTGTGATTCGAAGAAATCGGAAAAATTATAATGAACCTTCTGTTCCATAGATTGGAAAATTGTTGCGAACAGTGTATAATTTCTAAACTTAATGTAATAATAACACTAGACCTAGACATTTAAGTATGAGAAAACAACTACAATATATCTTTGTATTGAATTGAGAATGAATAATGTATTGTAACGATACCTAAAACAGAATAGACGATTTTACCTGTTATTACGCGTTTCAGGATATAGGGTTAATGTGATCTTAACCTTTCTTAATTTTTTTTCTTAATGGTGTATACTCAATAGATGAAGCTATTAATTCTTCATATGTTCAACAAACTATAATACCTTCCCAAGTAGAACATCAACATTGTTGTAACATTTTTAAAATGAAATTCTGCAATAATAAGACAATAAGTTGTTTTCATATTGGTAAAATATCGTACCGATTGTAATAACCTTTTTTTGTGGTTGTATTAAAAAGTACATTAATTTAAGAATCGTTCATTTATTTGGCGTATCATTAGAAAAGTTTTTAATTATTAATATGTAGAATTGAGAATGGCAATTTAATTGGCATTTCCTAGAACAAATCTTTTGGGTGTAATATTTCTTAGAGTTATAGTTCCCTTTCTTAAAAAATTGGATTTATATTATGGTATCCGCGCAACGCAAGAAAACTTTTAGGGGGAATACAGTTATTCTGAAAGTTTTTTTAATTCACTTGTTGCTAAATGTATTAGCATGCACCATGTAGTTGTGGGGAATTTTCCCTAAATATTTGTGTAAAGTGCCATCGGTAGATGGTAAGTTGTTTTTTTTCTCATTGTATTTGAAACTAAAGCATTTGTTTGTTTTTTTAGGCACTTATTTGGCACCTTTTAAGTACTCACTTTTAAGTACCCACTTTTACTTACTTTGCACTTAGTTTGCTTATTTTACTCATATTTTTTAATGCATACTTTTATATGGCATTTTTAGAATAATTATTTTTAATGGCTCGTATAAGTCAATATTTTACTATTCTATTATTTTAAATGGCAATTTTTACTTGAATTACATTTTACAACGCAAGTTCTACATACTTTTATAAATAAATTTGGCGAATTAAACTTCAAAGAAATTCAATAAAGTTAATAAAGTAAATATGTAAAGGGAAATAAGCAAGACATTTACCTCACCAAGTTCACCATTCTGCTTCATAGTTACCAGTTACAGTGTATGTACAGCACCGTTAAAAGGTAATGTTTTTTATATAATTTAGAATAGTATATGACTTTTTTTACGTTCTCAATCATATATTGAATAAACTTATGTATATCATGTTATTTTATTTTCATTTTGATAAATTGTTTATTATTATTCATTAACTAGGTTTTGTTGTTCCTATATATATATAAAAAAAAGACAACATGGCGCTCGAGATTTTATCATTTTTTTCATAATTTTTAGATAACATTTTTTTATGAATTAAGTATAAGGGAAAATAATTAAGCTTATGAGAAGCAGGCAGTATTTCAGGTATGTTAATTAAACTCTAAATTAGAACTCTCCCCTATCTCAATCTACCGATGAGCCGACGGCAGTAGCGATTGTTATTTGGTAATTTTTTTATTAATTAAAATTATTCGATCAATTACAATCAATGTATTACATCATCGCTTTTTATTTAATAATACAATTTGAAGCTATTTGTTGTCACATGATCACAATTGGAAGGAATGGACCCGATATCGTAGAACATCAACAATAGATATATGCTGGATATTGATTATTGATTTCAATTTTGGTCAAATATCAGTTACCAACACTGTACCAATCACAATCGTACATAATTGGGGAAATAATTAGACGAGGTGTATGCAACAATATTAGTGTTATGTAGTATTTCAATGTTAGTTAAATATCAATTACCAGTATTGTACCAACCACAAACAGTTAAAATTCAGCCAATGTGGTAGAAATGCGATTGTGGCGCCATGTAAAATCCAAATATCACACCAATATAGTACATAATTTATATATTACACCTATTGTAGATCAAGACTAGTTTGTTATATTTTCCAATATTAGACGTATATTTTTGTTGAACCAATAAACAATACGAGTTTTATCGCAATACTGGCTGCTAATGGGCTGACCAGTGGTACGGCACCGTAGAATACACAATAAAACATCATTTGAACTCATTTATACACATTTTTTGGCTACATGTTTGGTAATATTAAACTTAAATGATTAAATATAGGTATAAAGTCTACAAAACATCTTTATGCTTAACAATATAACAAAAAATTGTATTACCAATTAAAATTAACTGAATTAAGTAAATATAAAACAAGTGAACTGCCATATTTGTACGAGACGTGCGGATCATTCGACAACATGCTTCTGTATAGTTTCCTTTTCTCCGCACTAACTCTTAACTAAAAACTTTAATTAGGAATATTGAATGACAGGGTTTATTGAATACGCAAAGCACACGCGCAAAAACACATTGACAAAGCGTACAAGGACCATCCTAATTTTTCAGAATAGCTTACCTTTTGTGAAATAATTTTAATTGGGATCATATGGTAAGTGATATCTCATTTGAAAGCTTGTTCCAACTCCTTTTCAATGACATCAACAAGATTGAAACATTACGACTGATTTATGGGTTTCAGCCCAAAAATGCCAATTAATGTTTTGAAGTTTTTGGGTTGAAACTCAAAAAGCAGTAATATTAATATTGCTGATGTCGTTGAAAAGAACTTGAAACGGGCTTTCATATGAGGTATTACTCGCTATATGATCCAATTCAAAGTTATTTTACAAAATGGCAGTATTTTTGACGAATACGTCATTGAATACCATCAAAAACGTTGTATATGTGCCTTAGGTCAGTTTCACACAATTTTATTAATTTCAGTTTTATGGTTCACTTAATAGATTGGGGTGGGGGATTGGGGAAATGGGCACTATTGTTTATGTATGCTATGCACTGGGTTGCGTGCTACTAGAATCTTAATCGACACAATCCTTTGTTCACTATTACCTACTTTTAAAGCAATCTAGACAATCAAAAGCAGGTAGGTGTGATCTATATAGACCTACTTAAAGCTTTGGAATGTATTAAATCACGATCCAGGTTCACATTCAGGTCCATTGCTTTTTCTATTATTTATTAATGATATTGCTGAAAAATTTGATGGAACACTACTGTTTCCTGATAACGTCACAATTTTTACATCTGTTACAAAACTTAACGATTGTGTTTCGTTGCATCGTAATCTTTCAGATATTTATAATTGGTGTACTTATACTAGGCTAAAACTGAATATTTGTAAATTCAGCGTTTTTTCGTTTTCTAGAAAGCTCAATCCAATGCATTACGTAAATGAAATGATTCAGTTACGATGTACAGATATAAAAGACCTAGTTTTCACTTTGATTATGAATTATGTTTTAATAGACACATGTTGGAAATAGTTTCATTATACCAAAATTGTTAGAGTTTGTAACACGTCAGTCTAAGCAATTTACCAATATCCGTACAATTAAGATATTGCTTTATACTTTTGTGCGACCTCGACTAGGATATTGTACCTCATTTTAGTCTAGTCTAGTCTAGTCACAGTACAAAGCTTTAATTGAAAATATTTGACATAGATTTAGTACTTGTGTTTTAAGACGCATAATGTTTATCCAGAACAAGGTCTTTCAAACATAACGTTGCTTATCATTTTAGATATACTGTCTCTAGAGAAGTAATATTATGACTTTGTCGTATTTATACAAATTATTACCCGATGATATTGATTGTGCTTCTATTCTAGAGAACATTAGTTTTCATATTCCTAGGTTAGAAAGTAAAAAAAAAATTACGTTTCATGTTCGATTTGCAAATCTAATTTACTGTTAAAATCACCATTAGTCAAAATGTGTCAATTGTATAGTTTGAAGTGTTTCAATTATGATATTAACTACGGCAATAATGACTAAAACCAATACTTAATAACTATCTTATCTTTACTTAATCTAATTCAATTTGGTGTTTGCAGTTATTTGTGTGCGTTATTCTTGTTATGTACAAGGTTTCTCAGGGTAGCCGTTCGTTAGTTTTAGCGGTTAGAAAAAACTAGAATTCTAAATTTAGATTCCTGGGTTATTAAATATTGTATTTCATTTTAAAATATTTTCAACGTAATACCACTTCCGGTTATCCCGGAAATCGCCATTAACCTCCTCATTTTAAATGGAACACGCGGTATATTATGTAATTTTTGATTCCTGAGAAAATTTATGATGGGATCCATGAGGTTTCGCTATACCTATTTTCAACTGTTTCTTAGATATCTTTTGGTAAGCGTTTCTGGGATAGACGAAAGCAAACAATGACGCTTTCAAAAGCCACATTGACAATAGATTTATCATATACAGGGTGGTCAAAATTTGATGACCAATTTCATCATTTTTTAAGTTGAAAATGTCGTTCTTTCAACACCTTGCACATTATTGGATGGTATGCAGAATATGATTCTGCATCGATTCGCTATAACTTTCCCATTACTTATTTCCACTGGATGACTTGTTAATCCATATTTACTATTTTAATGTCATTTTTGACAGAAACCGGAACATTGTTTACTTTTAAAAGAAAAGAACGTAACTGAAACGGCAGAAATTCACTTTAGCACGAAAGTAACACAGGAACATAAAATTAATAAATAAACAACATAAAAAAAGTAAAACATAGTGACAAGAAATAGTAAATGAATGCAAAATCACAATAATTGATGTATATTGCCACCATTTAGGTTCGAACACTAAGCTCCTCGCGAAACAAACCTCCAAAGTTCGTCTGGATTTAGATTAGTAAACGCATCGTCAACACGGTTCAACAATTCCTCTCTTGTTCATATAGGCTTCTATTACACGGTCCCAAATCGGGTGATCTGGTGGCCAGGTCCAGGGTCAATTCAGCGATCCTTGAACATCAAGCTCAACTGTTGCTGTACGGGTGTAGTGTAATATGTTGGTGCACCATCCAGCTAATACCAAGTGTTTGCTCTATTACGTGGAGGTAAAGAAGTTAGGAAATAATGAAAAACCCACTAAGTATCTACAGATATCTAGATATTGTCCAGAATTAAACAAAAAACGTGTGGTTCTAGTAATTATATTTCCTTCTGACATGTGCATTATCTTATTCCCTGTAGTGATTATTTCCGCGATTTATAATTCCTTGTCTGCTGAATTTTGATCCATCGGTCCACATAATCTTATATCTTATGAAGCAGTCTCGGGTTTCGGTGATTTTTCTGCACGTGAACTCGCAAAAGTCGGCTCGTCTGGCCTCATCACCAAGATGTAATCCGTGCACAGTTATCACAGAAAAAGGATGTATTTTATGTTTTCTTAATATTTTGTGTATTCGTGCTTTTGAAATACCTCAATCCAGCGCTACTGGCATTGAGCTTCGTGGATAAAAATGAAAATAAGCATTCACTTCGTTGGTAGGACTGGATATCGTTCGTTAATATAAAATAAATTTAACAAATCATTATTAGAATATTCTTCAATATTCTTCGTCACAAACTGTACTTAAGAAAATTAACTAAATCATTAGAACTGTAAGTAGATAGCTAATGAATCTATGAACTGATACTGCTTTGACATAAAATCAACATTGTTTCTATTCGTGTAAAAATCAAGGCTTAGTAGATAAGGTTTTTGAAGTTTCATCAGTTTTTGATAAAAAAAAATATGGATTAACAAGGAAACTATCTGAAATAGACACACAGGAAGTTATAGCAAATCGATGCAGAATCAAATTCAGGCATCGGGCCATTCAGTAATATACACATTGGAAGGAATCAACATTTTTAACGAAAATAATGTAATTGGCATCAAATTTTGGACAGTCTGTTGAAAAGGTGGTAAAAGGCGCAGTGTTGAAAATAAAGCTACGTCTTTCAAAGGAACGAAGATATCTAAGAAATAGTTGAAAAGGTATAGGTAAACCTGATGGAAATTTTCTCAAAAAAATATTTTAAAATTAAAGAGAATCTTTAGTAACCTCGGAGGTTTTTTTTCAGAATTCTACGTTTTTTATAACCATGAAAACTTCTAACGAATGGCTACCCTGAGAAACCCGGTATTATTGACTAGTACTACACACAATAGTTACTACTAATATTGCTTATACATATATAATTTTTTACCCTCCAACCTACATATACATATGTAGGTATAGAAGGTTATGCAATCGACTTTTTTTTCACTATCGCTAAATCGACTTATTAGCCCAGTTTACAACATTGGTGAAGTTCGGCCATGATGTCTGTGTGAGTGGATAGGTGGATGTATGTTAACAAGCACGATAACTCCAGAACGAAAATACGTACGTAGTTAACATTTGGTATTTAAGTTTGTTATCATTTCTTTTAGAGTTGATTAGATTTTGTAATAAATTCAGCTGCGGGGAGGGGGTATATTAGGAGCTGTTTTCGACCTTTATGAAATATTTCTGAAACCGTAGTATATTTCAAAGAGATAAAAATACCATTATACAGACCTTAATTATAGAGATTAATTATATTCCATGCAATTTTTGATACAACGCGTAATTTAGTGGTAAAAAAATTCCTAAGTTAGAATTTAAGTGTTAGTATATGAATAATGATATTAACTTTATATGATAATGTGTAGACATATTTTTAAAGAAAATATAATTTTACACAGCTTTTATTTATAAAGATTCTTAATATAGCGTAAAGTGTAAAAATGAAATAGGTATGATTGAAAATGCTTAAAGTGTATTATCGATATTTTGCTAGAAGCGGAAGGTTTTGGAATTTTTTTTAAGTATCTAGATGTCTACTAACTTCTATCCGACATAACGTAGAAGTAGTACCGGGGCACCTTGGCCGCCATCTTGGATTTTGACGTCACAAAAGCCCCGGGGGTGTGGGACACTTGCGCGGCCATTTTTTATATGCCCACGTGGGGGACCGCATTTTCCACCCTTATTTTTATACGCTTACGTATAAGGCCGTATTTTTTTACCCTTATTACGAGATGATGACCTTTAATTATTTTTATTAATTAATTATCCTAGGGAGATTCTCAATCTGATAGTTTATAAGATGATGATGATCTTTAACTATTTGTATTAATTAATTATTTTTTTTTATCCTAGGGAAATTCTTAATCTGATAGCTTTTAAGATGATGATGATCTTTAATTATTTGTATTAATTAATTATTTTTATCCCTGGGAAATTCTTAATCTGATAGCTTTTAAGATGATGATGATCTTTATTTATTTTCATTAATTAATTATTTTTATTCGCTTACGTATAGGAGGTGTATTTTCACCCTTATTTTTTACTCGCTCACGTGTAGGACGTGTATGTTCACCCTCCTATTTTATGACGCATGTAGGACATATTTTATATTTTTCTGATATTAAAAGAAACTAATCAAGGTAAAGGTAACGTATACGTTTGATTTTAAAATACAATATTAAATTCTATAATGACAATAAACAGTTAATGGTATTTGCATAATCAGTTAATTACCCTGTTGTTGTCATACAATGTGAATGTACGGTTTAGCGACTATTTTAATATGTATTTATTATTAAAATTTAGTAGGATTCCGTTTTTTATCGAAAAAAGAGATTGTATAATTGTTGGTATTAAATTATTAGATTTCTTTTTAATTCTCACTTTACAGATTGAGATCTTTTATCTATGTGAACATTTTATTTATACATAGTTTTAAATTAAACTGCTTTAAAACGTGTAATTAACTATTCAATTAACCAGCTTTACAGTGATAGTAAACATAAAAGGAATGAATAGTGCGTTTATTTTATTTACATTTTATCATTTTCAAGAACTCATAATTAAACCATAATAAATGGAGTATAACAGGGACTTTACAATGTAATTTGTAATATGTTTTATTATAAACGATTGTCTAACTAGGTTAAATGGTGCTCACTTTTCTTTTAATTGCATGCAGCGACCTTCTAACTATACACGAATTTATAACTATACCACCCGATTACGACAACCTACCTATATACACCGAGTTTATAACGACAACACACGAGCTACATTAGTTTATAACACAATCGCTATGCAGCGTATTTTTATTTACAGCCGTACTTCTATAAATTATTAAACGCATCATATTAATGAGGTCATCAATATTTGAAAAATATTCATATACGGACACACAAATTGTTTTTATAAAAACCATATTAAGAGTTTGGAATGTTTTAAAATTCCATAACAATATGTAGTAAGCAATCACTGATCATGTTTACTTTTAACTAATTACCGTGTAATTATATAACACTGTTAAATTTAATAGTCTAAAAAATTGATTACCAATATAATATAAATAATTTGTTTTTAAAAACACTAAATAATAAATTTTATATAACACGATTTAAAAAAAAACACACATGCCGAATTAAAAGAAAAAAACAGTAGGTATTACGCAATTCTTAATTAAAAAGTAAGGTACTAAAAAATATCTTTATTTATCAGAATAGAATGGTTGAGTAACAGGCGTTAAACAATATTTTAATTATCTCATCATTTAGAATTAAACATGTACTAAAATAGTTTTTTACAAAATCAATCATAGGTAATCTAAAATATAGAAACACTAAGACATAAAATCCACATACATCCGAATGATAGCCTTGTAGTATTGTTTTATTGTATACGAAGCATCGGGAACTCTTCTCTAGGAAACGTAAATGATAGCCTTGCGGTGGTCGTCCAAAGGATCAAAATACCCATTACCATTTCGTATTGTGTCATGCTACGGTTGAGTCCGTGTTTACGATAATTGCACACGGTCGAGGTGCGTATCTCGGTAGTTGATTAGAAGCACATACAAGCCGAAACACATTCTTCTTGTGGCTGGGGATCGATTTCAAGCATCTCAACACTTGTACCGCATACATCTTGGAATTGGTATGCGTCCAGTCTTGCAGTAGTAATGCGTTTTCCAGTGCACACATAGGCTCAGTGATGTTATGGTTTAACAGCTATATGCTTTTGCTTCCTTTTTCAACTGTTTAATCGACGGGATTCTCAGGTTCTATTGGTTTGTTAAGAAACCTTAAAACTGTTGTTTTCACTGCCCTTAACGTGAATTTTGTTAAATGGGTGCAACACTCTCATCAGCTCCTCACGGAAATTGTTGTAATGTACATGACCCCACCACCATTTCAGCCCATGATAATTATCCTCCATAAATTTTATCTGTCGTGACATGGACCTTGATATAAAGTAGCCTCGTGGTGGTTTTATTAGCATCAACGATAAACGACCGTGATCTGTAACCACGGCAATTTCTTTCGGTATGAATTCGTTGTTAACACCACTAAACCCTTGTACGTCCAAGTATGCGTCCATCTTCTATCGGCTGCTGCTGTACACTGAAGCTTGCAGGTTAGAGCTACCACTTTTAACAGCTAAAATCCACAACGACATTCCGATGTTTATCGATCTCGATCACGTTATCGAATTCTGCATACACTAAGCAGTTAACGGTTACGGTGAGCGCTTCTTCAAACCCGACTTCCAGTCGAAGGGAGCGGTTTCTAACTAAATTCCAGTGCGTGCTAGCGTTTGCAGACAGGTCAGGTGTTAGGTCAAAGGCCATTAAACAGTAACCGTTGGGATAATCACTTCTTGATATATCGTTACCTTCATTCAAAAAATGAATATCCGTACCTGAGAATAAGGTGTGGTACGCTCTTACGTATAAACCATTAGCTGTAAAGCCTGGTTGTAAGGCCTTCGAAGGAATTTGTTGTCCGTCAATATATAATGACATGCAGTTAATATTGCAGTGATGAAAATTGAACGGATTTGATGGGTAGTCACCGTTGAAGGCTTTATTTGCTACAAAGCCTACGATGCATCGTTTAGGTAACTGACCTAGGAAAACATTATCCAATGATTTTCGCTGTATGCCCGCAGTTATAGTTAACACTTTTACGTCGGTCCTTGTAACAGGGTACGGCTGTTGTTTCTAAAGCTTTAGCGTGCGCAATTAGAATAGTTGGATTGATTCGCATACGTCTCACCAGTAAACTAGCGTCTATAATTCGCGTCTTGTAATTTGAAGCGTGTGCCGCCATTAGGCTAAAGGTATCTCTTGATCGTACAAATTTAGTCTTTAACTCAACACCACTTATGAGAAACTTTTCCTGATTAAACAAATCCGAGTGCACGTGACCAATCATCTCTATCTGTTTCCCGGTAGCCGTAAGTGCCTGACGTTTTAAGAAACCGTTATTAGCGTTTCCCAGTGTATTCATCTGTCCAGCTGTATCATTGCTGTATCCTAGATGTGAACTCTTGGCCTCCTTTCCATAATTTAGCAGCGTTTCGATATATGAACGGTAGGCGTAGGTGTTGTTTGATTGTGACACCATCTTCTGATTTAAGTAAACCTCCACCTGTGAGAAAAGCGAATGCATCCAATTGTTTACCGGTGCTACAAAATCAGCGTCTGTAAGTGCTGAATCATCATGCTTTAGAACTTTAGCTGTAATGTACAGCATAGTCTGGCTTAAATCTATATAATCGTTTCCATTTCCGGGGACTACAAATTCTATTGGGGCGTCATCACTCAGAGCTGATAAGGGCTTGTAAAATATCCATTCACCGCTCTCGATACTTGTCTGCGTCGATGGTAAAGCGAACAAATCCAATTCGGACTTGACGCATTCACACGATTGGGCATGTAAAAAAGCCATTATCTTGAAAATATATCGTCGTAAGCAGACTTCTTCTTAGCAACAGCTCTCAGTGGAGACTGATTATTATCGGTCAGACGTACTCTTTTATAACCCGAACCATCCATCATTTTATCGATTTTCTCGTCGGCTTTACGCTTAAGGTTTCTACCTGCCTCGTGAAATCTTTCTTGAAACGAATCCTTAATAGGTCGATCCTCTATGACGTCACCAAGAATATTAGCACCCGTTCTAAGAGCTTCTTTACCAACAGCCTTGGCGCCAGACTTAAATAACGGTATTATACTTCTAAATATACCACCTAACCAGCTCCCTATTCCATGACCGCGTTGATAGAGCACACCTCTGTAAATAGAGCCGATACCGTTACCGGCCTGATTCATGTAATATTGCTGATAAGGGCAAACCATTATTGCACTTTCTTAAAGTGTAGCTTCAGGCACGACGTTCCAACCCAAATGGCATTGCTGCACCCGTATCTGTTTTTTATTAATCTCGATGTTTTCAAATTCCCGCGTCATTACCGGTATGTAGTGTGCAGGCGAAAAAACCACATCTTTATGACCCCCGTAAGCATAGTTTTCTGAAGTAATGTTTATTATACGCATATGTGGAGATAAAACATCGCCCACAATTTGGGGTTCAACGATGTCGCAATAAACAAACATCTGAGTTGGTAATCCTATCCTTATACTAGCGGGGTGTGGGGGTATTGGTTCCAAGGCTATGTTCTGATACGGTCGATAACCCAATCGTAAGGCTAGACGTTGTGAGAATCCGAATAGCGAGAGCTGAGTTTTTAATTTCGTAGTGACGCGCTTAGTTAGATTATGATATTCGGTTGTTAGCAGTTTACTTATTAGTACATGGTTATTTAGCTCGCTGATAATTTCTTCTATGCTGGCGTAATTTCCCGAAGCGAATCGTATCACGTACCAGCCATCTTCAATATAAATGATCTTCTCGTTGTCGAGTTGA
Source organism: Vesta saturnalis (assembly GCA_036346205.1). NCBI lineage: Eukaryota > Metazoa > Arthropoda > Insecta > Coleoptera > Lampyridae > Vesta > Vesta saturnalis. The sequence continues at coordinate 332,224 of JARFJB010002198.1, read as the reverse complement.
AAATATTCTGCGCCTTTTTAATATCGTTTAACACGTTCTCGTCAGGTGGCTCTGTTCTATAATAAATTAAATTATCTGTTGCACTTACAGCGGCAAAAGAACATGGGTACTGAATTTCCGATATCCCTACAACCCACGAGCCCGTTAATCTTATTCGTTTTGGCAGCTGCGTAATAAAACTTGACGTCATATTACCTGGAAAATACGTCATAGAGCTATTACTCAATAAGGTAAGATAAAACTCCATTTTTTATATATCTCTCAACTGCGAAGCTAACACCCAGCTATTAAATTTGTCACTGTATCCACGCCACTTGACCAGGTATTGTTTATTTTGCCCACGACCCTTCTCTGCTACAATCTTATCGACTTTGAATAGAGTATCTTTATCAACCGTAACAACTTGCAATTCTTCTTCGTAAAAGGTTATTAAGATCGATTATTCTATAAACTGGTGGTCTTCTTTTTATCACAGCACTAATTGTAAAAACTTCCTCGCTCCAATTCGTTTCATATCCCTTCTCAAACGTGTACTTAGTTCTGGCGATTCTGACATGCTCACCGGCTTTATATTTAGGATGGCGTACTGGACCTAAACCTTTTGCATACCGGTTATTCCACACTTCCAAAATGTTTTCATCGTTTATTGTTGTAGGCAGTCACAAGTCTTTCGAGTACATCAATATATCTGTAGGAATTTTTGTAAGTGAAATAACGCCACATCTTTGTTTTCAGTGTTTTATTAAATCTTTCAACTACAGATGGTTTTACATCAGGGTTATTTGTTACATAGCATAATTGATATTTTGTTTCTTGAAAAATTTTTGTACACTACTCGCCACAAACTCTTTGCCTTTATCCCTCTGTAGATTTGCCGGGGTATTATCGCAATCCTTAAGAATATCCGCGAATGCTTCAATTACAGATGAGGCTGTCTTCGTTTTAAGTGCTCTCGCCCATGTCTTCTTGCTAAATACATCAATTACCGTTAGTATGTAGTTGTATCCGCTATTGTGTTTACTTAAAGTTCGCATATCACAAAGATCCGCTTGCCACAATTCGTAAAGGTTACTCACAATATATTTATTTCGTGGAAACTTTTTTCTGACTGGTTTATGTACCGTATAAGCTTCCTGTGTCTGCAACCAGTTCTTTACTTCACCATATCTACCCTTTACAGCATTAGTTAAAGGTGTTATACCAGCGAACCCTGCAGGGTGAGAGGGATCATAGTATACAGCATCCATGTTATGACCGCCACGAATCCCAATCTAGTGAAAGTCCTCTTCTTCTTTGAGAGATTCTTCTCGGTGTTTCTCGCGTTTCACTATCAGCATCGTAATTCTCACCTATAGTTGTGAGGGTCCGTTCAACGCTGGGTGATGCAGAAATATCATACCTTTGCGTGTTTCCGATAAACGCTCGTGGTATATTTATCTCTTTAATGTACGTCGCAAACTGACGCCAACCGCGCGGGTTTGTGGTTTTTCGTTTTCTTAACGTCTCGTGAACCAGATCGATATTGTTGGAATGTGGTATGATCTCGCCTTTTATTGTGACAGTACCCCTTTTATCCCAAAAAACATCGCTGTTGGTATTCAGTATATGTAACAAATTCGCGGCTTTTCTCTTATATGAAGGCGGAAGCGTTGATACTATCTCGTCGTCTGCCAGACCTCTGCGTTGTGGTAAACCTCTAACATCATCAGCAACAGCGTCACCGCTAATTGTTATACTGGTGGGCTGACGTAACTGATTGGAAAAGTGTAGATATCTTTGAAGAACTTGGTTGTACTGCTGCCATTTGTTATGGTCGGTCATTTTAGTTTTTAAAACTTTATCCATATCGTTACCCAGCTGCGTTAAAATGTTGTTTTGTGTAACATCTGGTGCTTGTAGGCGCTGTATAAAGTCCATCGGTAGGATAATCTTCTTCTTCAGAATGTGGTCCATGGTTATTGAAACAGATTACCCAGAATTCCGCCAAGTAATGGTCCTAACAGGAGTGGTAGAAATGCACCACCTCTCTGTACAAGAAACTGTTTCTTCTTTTTTATAGTTTCGCTTTTCTGTGCCAGGCGTCTTAAGGTGTGCTTATGTTGAGAGAGTCGCTGCTTCCGATCAACTGACAGAGGTACACGACCTTTTAAAATGTTATGTGCACACACGCAAATACACTCTACCTGCTTACTATCCAAACACTTCAATAAGGCGTCACGTTCACTTTTACTTAATCGGGCTAATGCATGTAGGATATCAGTGTTCTCGATTAAAACGTCAGCCATCATATATGATGTAATCTTTACGACTGTGAGACTTAAACCCTTTTTTCGCTATATATACTTGGCAAATACCCTGAGGCCCGAATATGTTTGTTCTATAACGTAGCACATCCGGTGTATTCTGTTTTAAATCGAACAATAAATACCCGTGTGGGCTTGAAGTAGCATCTTGGTATGCGGATTCTAAAAATTTTGGGTTGTCAGGCGAAATCTGTCTTGCTAAATGCTGTATCTGTGCTCTGTCACGTGGATTCTTAAACAAAATTATGTAATGGGCGTTGAGAGAAATATCTCGCTGTCTACGTCCTTGATGAAATATGTTCTGCGTTAAGAAAAATACACTTAGATTTCGTTGATGACAGCCCTTTGTAAAAATATCAACCACAGAGCCGTTAGTTTCGCGCATTAGATCGTCAATTATTAAGACAGGTTTTTCCCCGTCAAACTGTTCCATATCAGGTAAACCCTTTTGAAACTCCACAGAGAGATCTTTGAATAAAGGCTGCCACTCACTGTAAAACCAGATAATTTTTTCAAAAGCTGTATCGCAAGCGGTTTCGATATTTTTTAGAAAATCAACGATAAAATACGATTTCCCACAACGCGACGGACCCGCAACTATTGCCGAAAAGGGGTGCTTAAACTGACCTTCCATCTTGAATCGCTAAACGATACTAACAGATACTCCATCAGTAGCTTCGTTTAAATAGACTAAATAAAAACCTTTTGTTCAATCAGAACACGTGCAACTGCCTAACCTCCAGGGCTAAACTACCAAAAGGGCCTTAATTAAGGCTGAATATAATTACCAGAAAAACAACCCTACCCCTAGACCAGCCCCAGCCCTAAGACTTATCCCTGGACCAGCCCCCGCCCCTAATAAAACATATTACAAATTACATTGTAAAGTCCTGTTATACTCCACTTATTATGGTTTAATTATGAGTCCTTGAAAAATCGTATTAAAAGGTAAAATAAAATAAACGCAATATTCATTCCTTTTATGTTTACTATCACTGTAAAGCTGGTTAATTGAATAGTTAATTACACGTTTTAAAGCAGTTTAATTTAAAACTATGTATAAATAAAATGCTCACATAGATAAAAGATCTCAATCTGTAAAGTGAGAATTAAAAGGAAATCTAATAATTTAATAACAACAATTATGCAATCTCTTTTTTCGATAAAAAACGGAATCTTACTAAATTTTAATAATAAATACATATTAAAATAGTCGCTAAACCGTACATTCACATTGTATGACAACAACAGGGTAATTAACTGATTATGCAAATACCATTAACTGTTTATTGTCATTAAAGAATTTAATAGTGTATTTTAAAATCAAACGTATACGTTACCTTTATCTTGATTAGTTTCTTTTAATATCAGAAAAATATAAAATATGTCCTACATGCGTCATAAAATAGGAGGGTGAACATACACGTCCTACACGTGAGCGAGTAAAAAATAAGGGTGAAAATACACGTCCTATACGTAAGCGAGTAAAAATAGTTAATTAATAAAAATAAATAAAGATCATCATCTTAAAAGCTATCAGTTTAAGAATTTCCCTAGGATAAAAATAATTAATTAATACAAATAATTAAAGATCATCATCATCTTAAAAGCTATCAGATTAAGAATTTCCCTAGGATAAAAAAAAATAATTAATTAATACAAATAGTTAAAGATCATCATCATCTTATAAACTATCAGATTGAGAATCTCCCTAGGATAATTAATTAATAAAAATAATTAAAGGTCATCATCTCAAATAAGGGTAAAAAATAGGCCTATACGTAAGCGTATAAAAATAAGGTGGAAAATGCGGTCCCCACGTGGCATATAAAAATGGCGCGCAAGTGTCCCACACCGGGCTTTGTGACGTCAAAATCCAAGATGGCGGCCCAGGTGCCCCGGTACTACTCGTAGATTATTGTTTTGGTTTTTACAATGCTGCCTATTTTCGTAATTAACTTGTTATAAAAGAGGTTGCGTAACTATCCTAAAGAAAATGTTATTAAAATTATTCCATTTCTTTTAATTTTGAAAGTTGCAAGGTAGTGTGTTGTTTCAAACCAGATATTTTATTTATGGAATATGACATAGATTGCCCTGTAATTGTCTTTTGCTGTTGTGCAATAGATGTTATTATTTTTATTAACAATTACCAAATTCTGTTAACGTGTCGTGCCACTTCTGCAAATGTTTATGGAAAGAAATTGAATCGAAGAATATTAATCTAGTACAAAATAGTTAAGGACGAAAATTATGTTTTAATCTATTTAACTTTGCGCCAACTTTACGATTTACAGACCAAGCTACGATATAATTAAAAATTTAATTAAGAAACAATATCGAAAAATCCGTTGGTATAAATTGATAACTTTTCCACTCAGATTAATTTAATAGATAAAACGAAGCAGAACAGCCAGTTTATTGTTTTTTGCAAAAGCGAATTGTATGCATTATCTCAAATCCTACATATACAGTTTGCTTTCAAGTTTTTAGATTTAAAAGATAATTTTAGTCAAGTAAATGTAGTACATTGAAATAGTGATTTTATCTAAGACGTTTTACGGAAGAGTACCTAATCGTAATCCAGCGCGATTCACGTTTTGTAGCAACGAATTTCTGTAAAAGTTTAATATTACAAGAAAGTAAATAAATAAAATACAGACAAAGAGAGTATTCCGTAGAAACTGCTGTCAAGAATATTTTGTTGATTTATTTAAGGACGTACACCATGCTGCTAAAAATAATTTATACAACCTCGCAATCTATTACAAAAACCGTTCTATGGACTTAATAAGTGTTAGATTACCATATTTTAATATAATCATAATAATAATATTTTATTTGAGAAAATATTTAGCTGGGTAATTTAGCATTAAGATATTTCAATGTTCTATAAAACCTTTCAATTTAGCATGAAATAATATTCCAATTATTTTGTACATAAACTTGAAACTAAATTAATAACGCCCCAGATACTTAATTATGCCGCTTCTTATTTTGCAAGAGCTTTTATAAATGAACTTTTCATTAAATAAAAATTTAGCTATTATAAAGGATTCTAAAAGTTCTTTGTAAAGTTTCATATTCTTTGATCAAAAAGGGTTCCTCCAAACACAACCAGTTCCTAATTATAATTAATTTTTTCGTCACGATTATTAATTAGGTAGTAGAAAATATGATTCAATAATAAGAAAGTTGGAACATTTACGGTCATTTATTTTTTGTTCTTGCTTTCCGTCACTTTCTTAATTGAATTTCTTACTTTGGAAATATTAAATTATTCATCAATTGAGATACTAATTTTAATGAATGCAAATTTGAGCAAAAGTTGTAATATAAACAATTTGAACTCGCATTCATTGGCATATTTTACGTTTACCCTGCTATTGAAAGTTTGCTTAGGTATCTTATTTAACAATAATAAAAATGTTTAACATGAATGGTTACGTCGAATTAATTCGAATCAAATTAATGGTACTTAAAACTACAAAACTTACAGAGACTAGACCCACAATGGATGATATTTCTGGGACTTACCTATAACAAAGGAAAATATTAGATTAAAATATTATCGTAAATTGTGTAAAGAACAATAACATAACAAGAAATAAAGGTCACAATTGTCGTCAGCCAAACCTATCCATAGTTTTCTACTTATGTTAGGTATAAGAATTTGATAAGAATTAGAGGAAAAATTTGTGACGATTGCATGATTTATGTATAATAATACGAAAGGAGATCTAACCCCTAACACTCTTTTGCGAAATGAGTTTTTAAATTCTGTTATAGAAAATTTTTGAATTTCCAATGTTCCTCCAATGTTCATCAACATCTCTGTCAATATCTTATTGAATTGAAAAGTTCACTACTTATGCAACACCTTACGTTTAGATTTGTAAGCAAGATTAAATCATCTATTTGCTTTATAATTATTTGGGTTTTTACCCTTAACTAAGCTCAAAGTTGGTCAACTATATGCTTTAAAGAGTTAGTTTCTATAGCTTGTCTTATTATATAATTCTCGCCAGAAGTGTTTACTGCTACGTTATCACATTCAATCATATGGTGTAATATGAAAAACATTAGTCAAAATTATTTTCATTATAACAAATTCTGATTAAAAAATATACTCCGAGATGGCAGCATTTAAAATTGCACAATTCCAAAATACAATTACTTATTTATTGTGATTTATTTTGTAAAAATTTAAGAACTTGGATTATCGTAATGATAACTGTTGAAAAACAATATCCTTCAAATCTAGCAGGTGTCTGGTACGTTATTTTTGCAGCCTGAAGGTTATGTAGATTATAAGCCATTGCTGCCCTATTAGAAACAACGCAATTTTCAACAAAACGTAAATATTTAATAATTCCAGCGGAGAATGATTGTGTTGTAAGTTGCTGATAAACAATCATACAATTGATAATTAGAGAATTCAATTTGCATGGAACAACTGTCGACCTCTACTACTTACACCTCGCAGGGCTACTACGTTTCATAATCATAATTTTTTATTGTTCAGTAGCAATGCTGGCCCACACTAAGATGGCAACATTATTATACAAAATAGATGTTAAGTTACGTGCTCAAATAAAATTGAACTATTATTCGTACGAAGATGACATTTAATATGGAATATAAATTCTATGGGAAATGTGTGAATTAACATCATGAGAAGCATTTTACCAAAAATATATTGTACTTACATAATTGAAATATACTACTAATAGAAATTGTATTAAATATGAACTAACACATTTGTATTACTAATTGTAGTTGTAGAAACACACTTGTCAAAGTGTAAAACTTCTAATCGGAGTCACTATCTACATCCAGGGTTTCAGAATAGTTTCCGAAGATAATCACCAGTTCATCAACTATGATGTCTAACATTTCTTCCCGTTTATACCACAGTTTTATTGTTTCTTCAGTGTGTCGCACACAATTAGCCCATACGGTTTCATCACACTGTTGTAAAGCTTCGTTCCCATACAACTTCTATCGCATTAAACTCACAGTGATATGGCGGTAATTTAATAGCTCGTATACATAGCTTCTTATTATTTCATCTAATTCATACCTTTTTTGTATTTTAAGTGACTTAATTAGACCATACAGCTGGGTTTTGAAGAGTGCGGGTCGTGACTGGTGTGATTTTGTGTTAATCAAGAAACCATATTTGCCTTTTGTCCAGGATGAAGGTGTTAGCTTTTCAACTAACATTGAATCGTATGGTGCAGTATCAATTATAATTAACGAAGGCTCTTCTAAATTCATTAGCAAATGTGTAGTGAGCCTTTTTTTAAACATGCCCCATCTCATTTCACCATGATAATCTTCCTTTAACGATCTTAATGCAAATAACAGAGCAGTACCTTGTACAAACCCTCTGGCGGATCTGGCGTGAATATCAATAAATCTCTTGCCATCGTTGTCTTGATGCTTTCGTACACTTCTAATGTCTTCGACCTGACGTTTCATCCATACATGTTTAATGTACCGTTTCAGAAATTTAATTCGCATTTTGCGGTGTAACTTTTTCCAATAAAGCTCTACGGTTGGAGCCTTCTTTTGAATTTGAATCCTAGCGGCTGGATCGCACGATGAAGTCTTCTGCCACTTATTAGTATGTGACTGTTACGAATTTCTGCATTTAACTTGCAACTGTGACATGTTTTTTATAAATACATTAGTATGTCAAACATGTGTAAAATATTGTGATCTAATATTACTCACGTTGTGCATACATATTGTGTAATGTATTCCTTATGCCCATTTCGGATGTTTCAGGTAGATTGTCAGATTTTATTTTCTAGCGTGGTCGTTTTTTACCCGGACTTGTGAAAACAGGATTACATGCAGTTCGAGACTTGACATTTCTCACCGTCTTCTCAGATATACCCAACGCGCTTGCCACACGGTGTAATTTCGTGATTGTAATGAATTAAGATATCAACACTTAGTGTCATGCTCACTTTTTGAACAACAGATACTGATATCAGGGGAACCGCGTTTTCTTTCTCCCTCTCGAAATACTGCAGTAAATTTAACACAAACTGCTGTGATTGTGTGTGCAAGGTTTTACCCTGTGCAGACATTAGGAAAGCAGAGACTAAAATAAATAGTAAGAAAGGCGGAAATAAATAATAATAGTTCTGAAAAGAACTGATTTAAAGTGTAATGATTAAAAAAAGTGAAGGTACAGTAGGAAAGGCGCAAATGAATAGCAAAGAGAGTAGTTTTAAAAAGAACTGATTTAAAGTGTGTAATCAATGATGATTAAAAGGAATAAATCTAGGAAATGAGGAAACAGTCAAAGAACAAACAAGCAAATGGAGGTTATGTAGTATTAGTCAAATGAGAATTAAATTCATATGTATATAAAACAAATTGATTTCGGGTTTATAGGTTTATTCTTTCTACTACATTTGCTTATTCAATACCGTATGTCGATTTCGTCAAATGCTCTACGAACGTTCACCATCCTTATTTATTTCACTTTTCTATGAGAAAACAAACATAAACAAATTGGATAGCTAGATTGATAAGTTAATGACGTAGGGTAAACACTCCTGGCGAGGATAGTAATTGAGATTCTTCAGTTCACTACTGGTTGTAATGTCTAAATTTCACATACTTAAATATTAAATATCATGTAGTTAAAATTTATATTGACAGATAGGCAACACACTTTACATGTGATCTCCATTTTATTTTTTGCCATACTTTTATTTAACTTTAGCTTATTTACATTTCCTCCTAATTTATAAACAGTTTTGTTTCTTAGCGCAACTAAATATAATTAGAAAGTAGCATTTCACTCATAGTAAGAGACATTTCTTGAAATTTGCTATTAATTTTACAAGGTTGTGACAGCAGAATTGCTGCATAGTGCTCGAAAATAATTGCGCGGACGTAAACGGAAATACAGCAGGAAAAGGGAAAGGGAAAGGAGTATGAAGAAGAACAGGAAGGGATGTTGAGCGCCACAAACTTTGATTTAGTCCCCAAAGTTTGAAAGGGGACGAACATTCGAACACACACAAAAAGAGATAAGAAACAAAAATTAAATCGAAAATACTCGTATAATAAACCCCAATATAACGAAAAATAATTATGTGCTGCAACAAAATTTGTGAGTGAATGTAAAGTAAAAAATAATACCTATTAAAAATTTTTAAACTAAAATGAACTTGTTTGACATATACAATTAAAGTCGATCCTCCCAGCGGAAGTTTCACTACCACTTTAGTAAATTTAGTAACTACTAAAAAAAAAGGAGACGAAGAATCTTAATAGTGAACTAGTGAAGCAGTACTACAATACGGTGATAGTGGCCTCGCCAAGAATTACTCCTCAAACCCCAATTGAATTTGAGAACAATATATAGTCTTACACTACCTACAAAGATTACCCAAAACAACGAAAAAAATTATTAGCTCCGAAAATCGGGTTAGAGCTCTAAACCAAAGATATACTTTTGTTAAAATTTTATCCCGCAACGCTCCTAACTACTAAAAAAATGACTTCTTAGTTACCTTTGCCAGTAACTCCGCAGTATAGAATTTAAAGAAATGTCAAGTTATTAATAAATTAGTAATAAAGAAAAGTAGTTGTGCGACTTCCTACCTGAGGATAACAAATCAGTAAATAAGAAATAAGAAAAAAAAAGATTATACTAATTAATGAATGGAGTTCTTTAAATTACACAAAACTTATATTACACAAAACAACAAAAAATTATAAGCAAAGTGAAATGTTATACACAAAGAAATTTTGTTACAATTTAATCCGAAATTTACATTGCAAAAAAATTACTTCATTAGCGTTCCTTTAGCTGCAGTACTTATCAGTAGTTTCAATAGACAACAACAAAAAATTGTCACACTGAAAAAATTCTTATAACGTTCATGTGGTTAATATGATACATATCAGTTGTTGTTGCTGGAGGTAATTGTCAAATTCTAGCACCAACTTGACAATTCACTAAGGTGCTTTATAGATTGAGTGTAAGTTTCAAAATGACCACATGTACGAAGTAAGTAATTTACGGCAGTAGTAGTGAAAATAAATTGAAATGATCTTTTTAGGTGTCCTTCGAGATGTTCTGAAGTTGACGAATGGTAGAATATTCGGTAAAGCAATTCACAGGTGATCGTCAATTGAAGTTTTACTTGTTACAGCTCTCGTTACCAAAGTGTGTTGCCTATCTGTTAATGTAAAATTGTAATAAACAAAACTTGAAGTTACATGTAAAGTGTGTTGCCTGTATATCATTGTAAAGTTTTAGCTGCTTAGGGTTAATATTTAAATAGATGAAATTTAGACGTTACAAGGTATGTGTGATGGGTAAAAGCACATTTTCTGCATTTTTAAGTCGTACTAGGTTTCATTGTGCTTTCTGTTTTACAAATAATTAAACCATTCAATGGGTACTGCTAAAATTACTACCTGATGCTTAAATTGTAAATCTGTCATACTTCGGATTGATTCACACTTGGAACACTCATAAAACCGACCTCCTGTTCAGGTACCGTTACATTATACACTGCATTTTATGGCATTCTACGGTCTTTACAACTTTTTTCCTAGTTGCTAACCAATCGGATTCTTGGTTTGAAATACACACACACACACACACACACACACAATATATATATATATATATATATATATATATATATATATATATATATATATATATTATATATGGTGTTGGGTGCTGGTGTGCGTGCGGTGCGTGTGCGTGCGCGTGCGTGGCGCGGTGCGTGTGCGTGGCTGACGTTGTGCGCGTGTGCGTGTGCGTGTGCGTGTGCGTGTGTGTGTGGGGTGTGCGTGTGTGCGTGCGTGTGCGTGTGCGTGGTGCGTGCTGCGTGTGTGTGTGCGTGTGCGTGTCGTGCGTGTGCGTGTGCGTGCGGTGGTGCGTGCGTGCGTGCGTGGTGCGTGGTGCGTGGCGTGCGTGCGTGCGTGGCGCTGCGTGTGGTGCGTGCGTGTGCGTGGTGGTGCGTGGTCGTGCGTGGTGTGGTGGTGCGTCGTGGTGGCGTGGCGTTGCGGTGCGTGTGTGGTGCGGTGTGCGTGCGTGTGCGGTGGTGCGTGTGCGTGTGCGTGTGCGTGGTGCGTGTGTGGTGGTGTCGTGTGCGTGGTGTGCGTGTCGTTGTGCGATTGTAGTGTGTGAGTTTGTCGTGTGCGAGTGGTGTGCGTGTTCATTGTCGAATTGTAAGTTTGAAGATAATTAGTTAGCAATTGTGTAACTGGGTGTAGATGGGGTTACTTGTAGTAAGCCTGATGTGTTGAGTTTGGTAAAAATTGTTTAAATCCCATTGGTACTGTGTTCGAATTGTTTCGAACTTGTCAATTTGGTAATTAAGTAAGCAATTGTTTAAACTGAGGACTAAGGTCATAGTACTCATTTAAGTAAACATCGTAATTTTAAAAGTTGTGAAATAAAAATGTAAGCTCTTGCAAATATTCTGAATAAACTTTGACCTATAATCAGAATTTTAAAAAATTACGCCTTGTAAAATATTTACCGTTTGAACATAAATTTGGATATTTGTCATATTCAAATATTTTATGATACAGATCTGTTCTACAATAACATAGTTATGGTGCACTTATATCAGAACATCATTTAATATTATAATATAGTTAGTTCAAATATTTCACAAATGTGTCAAGCTGCATATATGGCTCTGAAATAAATCATTTGAATTGGATTTGATCTCTATAATACAAACATTTGCATTTAAAAAAGTTACATTGCTTTCATTTCGGAATGAAAATAGACTCGTGAACTTCATAGGAAAACTTTGGAGGATCACCCATGATATTTCAAGATATTTTAAAAACAATTGATGCTAGCACAGACCCTCGTGTTCCCCAAAACGACCTAGGCGTTATGGTGACTCTAAACCCTGATATATGAATATATATATATATATATATATATAACATGTGATTTACGTAAATAAATAGTTCCAAAATTGTCAAAGTGGAAACGAATTGTGCTCATTCACAAATAAAAGTCTTTGGAATTGGGATTTTCATACTCTACAATACAAACCATTCATTTCACACCGTCATAAGTTACATCCTTTTCATTCATACGACTGCAAAAACTGCACCCTGGTGACTTTTCCAATAGGATAAACTTTTGCGAGGGCTTATTACTCAAAACACAAGATCACTTCGGATTCTTAGAAAACATAATTTGGATTGGTGAGGTAGCAAAGGGTTTACAATAAGCGAAATCGACATTTTTGGGCTTCTGAAAATCCACATATGATGTTGGAAGTTGAAAATAAAGTGCAATTTCGAATAAATGTGTTTTCGCTGGCAATGAATGAATAGGAATGCTATGTTATTTACGACGAAAATTGTAATAGTGAAAGATACTTAAATATTCTTCAAAATGTGGTGGAAACATTTGAAAATTTGCTACTGGCTAGAGCTGTAAGTTCACGATACTAGATATGTGGGACAACACTGCACAATATAAGAACTGTGGATACTAATTTAACATTATTGTTCGATGACCGGTGGGAAAACTGCGACCATTTCTGTGAGCTGTAAGGTATCCAGATCGTAAACCTTCAGACTTTTATATTTGAGATAGAGTAAAAGATTGGATCTACCCTTCACCAGCTAGTCATATTGAACGTTTACATTCGATTTATGTCAGTATCGTTTTTACCTTGTGTAATTAATAAGAATCCACATTAAATTAAATTAAATTATTACATTTGGCTTTTGTTTCCATGGAATACTCGAAAAACCGAACAATTTTTGACAATGTACGGCATTTCCTGATTTTTATTAAATAACTCGATAGAGTTAGGTATAGAGAATGCATAAGAGATTCGCCCTAAAATTCAAGTTTCTTCTGAATGGCGTAACAAAATAGCAAATATCATTTAAAAAAATGTAGTTTTTGAGAATTCTTGAGAATGCAACATTTGAGAATCGCCTACGCCCATATGGTACCAAATAGAACTATGCATCATCAAAGAGTTAGACTGGACTTCCAGCTAGCTGCTTTACAAAACAGGTTTCTAAACTTAGTACGGTTTTGTGAAATAACAATTTTTCCGTAAACTACTAGGACGATATGTTTTTACAAAAAACTCGAAATATGTCAAAAATTATAATAGATAAGCTAACATAACTTGCGTTGTCTAAACACGGAATTAGAACGCGAAGCGAATTAAACATGTAGGTTTTTGTTTAAAATAAAAAAGTTGTAACAGACTTTTGGCACACGCTGTATAGCTGGAGGAATAAAAACATTTTAGGTAGACCGGACATAATCGATTATGACAGCAAACCTAATATCAAGTTTATAATCCAGCTGAAAGTTGAAAAACCTCTACTGCACCTTGTGTGGAAACTTAGAATGCAGAGTTCCTATACAAAACTAAACATTCGTAAATATTGGATTTCTTAATTATTTTAGAGAAAAATGTTAAATACAAAATATTTTGAGAAAATCTGCATCTAATGAAACTATTACATTTTTGTAGGCTTTTTCGTTTTTGGCCAAATTTGGAAAACTTTTCGGTTTCAACGTGTATTGAAACAGTAGTTATGTTTTTTTGTGGCAAATGTTTTATGAAACTTGTCTAATTTAGCCTAAAATAATAAATATTATGTAACGACGAAAATACAATATTTGATAGAGAGAGAAGGTAGAACATGCGGGAACTCATGCTCGGTGAGTAGCGCTCACCTGCCTCGTGCTCCTATAGGTATACATTTTAATTAGGGAAGGGAGAATTTGAAAAATCGTCGTTCACTTTTAATGTTATGAAGTCAAGAACACGAACCACGTGTTTTTATTTCTTGTTTTATTGTTTATTTAAAAAGTATTCTTTTTTAAAAATTGCAGCAATAATAATTATTATACATTTTTATACATGTTATTTAAATTTTTACAGATTTCACGCAGACATATACTTTTGTACCAGAGGGTTAACAGTGAACTTATTTTAAAAATACTCTTTAAGGTACCACTTCGTATATTTGTTTTAATGAATAAAATCTAAATAAGAAACTGTAATAATTACTTTAGTGTAAAAAATGGACCTCAAAAACACATATAATGTCAATTTTAGTAAAATTATTTTTAAAATCAACATTTTTTAATAAATTGTTTACAAGAATCGGCCATATTCTTGTTTAGCGACTTCAAAAACCCCTACATTATTAATTTAAGCAAAATTACTTTAAAACTCGTTGAGATATTTCAAATTTACCTTCAAAAAACGGTATTTACTGTTAAAACAATTAAAAACAATTAGCAACGACAATTAGCGTAATTATCATGAGTTTATAACTTTTTTCTGTAAAGTGTTTCGATGCACTTTCAAAAGGTTTTATAAAATTCATTTAATCGCATATTTTTAAGCTAATTTGACTACTGACTACACTAATGTCTAATGTAATTTTTATAATTATTATTGAATTTGGCTAGATTCATTGGTTTTGCAATTATATTAATTCTCTCTTAAGACATTACAATTTTCTAAAAATGAAAATATCTCGGGAACTACAATGTTTCGGTATAGGAATGCAATTTTTTTGCACATAAAAATGCAATAATACACGAAGTATTTCATAAGAAAAAAAGAATTTGGATACGTGTTTATTTATTAATTCAATTAAACAGAATATTATTATTCTTCTCAAAAAATTTTACAGCAATTACGATTATCATTTTCTGCATCTGCTCGCACTGACAATTTTGATAAATTCAAAAATTTCGTTAAAAATATGCAATAGGCAGGTTACTTCAAAAGGTAGGAAACCTTAATCAGAGCACAAGATATAACATGAAGGTCAGATCTATAATGAGAAAAATAATGAAATAATCTATTTTAAGGTAAAACTTCGTTGTGTCTACGTGTTTTCTATGTATTTGGGACAAAGCTTTATGAAACCCCAACTACGCTTTCCTACACAGCGATAGTCCTTTCTCTTTAATTTAGTTATGGTCCACGGATGTAAAATTTGTAATAAACTTTACTAACATTAATTAAATTTGTAACACAATTTCTCTATCTTTTGGTTTCGCTTGTTGCTATCTTTTTGCTTTTATCGTGTAATTGGCTTACCATTAGTCTAATTTATGTATTCAACCTTACCGCGATCACATTTGAAAGAAAATTGAAATAAATGATCTCAATAACGTAATGTAACTTTAAAGCAATTTCCAATATTTCATTAAGCTTGTGTTGAAGGATTTATAATTAGCGTTTAGTAAGATGTATCATTTTGAGGTTTCGACAAATTATTGCCTTTTCCAAAATATATAATAAATTAAAATGTATTGACAAAGATGGCCCAACACCAATGGAAAGAAACTGACATGTCCGTTATAGTTGAAATAATTCGAATTCCTTGCTTCAAACCTACCTATGCATATGTGTGTATGTGGGTGAGTGTGGGTGTGTGTGCGTATGTGTGGGTGTGTGTGGGTGTATGTGGGTGTGTGACAGTGTGTGGGTTTGTGTGGATGTGTTTTGGTGGGTGTGTGTGGGTGTGTGTGTGTGTGTGTGATTGATGGGTGTATGTGAGTGTATGTGTGTGTAATGTGTGTTAGTGTGTTTGGATGTGTGTGTGGTGTGTGTGTGTGTGTGTTGTGTGTGTGTGTGTGTGTTATGTGTGGGTGTGTGTGGGTATGTGTGGGTGTATGTGGATGTGTGTGGGTGCGTGTGTGTGGGCCTGTGTGTGGGCGTGTGTGCGTGCGTGTGGGTGCAGATGTATGTGTGTGGGTGTGTGTGTGTGTGGGTATGTGTAGCTGTGTGTGTGAATTTTTTTTTAATTTAACATCTTTATTTCAGCATGCTCCATTGCAATAAGGTAATGTTACTTGCATTACATTACTTATGTTACGATTACAATAATTACATATGTTAGACATTTGTACAAAGCAAATATTTAAACATTTAAATTGAGAATCAGCTTAAGACCATCATATTGTGGAAAAACTTAGTTACCTAACAAGATTGTGGTTTTTAAAGAATTATTAATATTCTAATTTTACACAATAATACACATAAATTATAATCTAAACATATTACCATTTACTATTAATTTGACACAACTATAAAGTTATTCAATAAGTTAGTAAATTATCATAATACAAAATTGTAATATTTCTAGTTCTACATAGTTAAATAGTTTAAACTTTTTTCTTTCTATTATATTACAAACCCTCAAAGTTGATAGTATTAACAAACTTGTAAAAGACCCTTCACTACATAAATATTAGTTCATGCTTTTCTACTGGCCAATCACCCCCTTTTACTATAAGACAATTTGCACTTGATAGTTTCAAGCATTCAAATAATATGTGCTCTTCTGTTTGAATCGTACTAACACTAACACAATATGGGCTATTAATTAGGTTAAATCTATATAAATATGATTTTAATATACCATGTTTGCTTAGTATTGTAGTTAATTATGGATTTATTGGTAATTGCATATGAAGTCTTTTGGTCACATTAGGTAGAAAGTCTTTAGTTGGTACACCCTTAATACTCATATCCCACTGATTTTGCCATTTTATGTTGTTATCGAAAATGATTTTATTTAATATTGCTGATTAGGTAATTTGGAGTATATAGCACATTCTTCTGGGAGTTGTGTTTCTTGTTTAGAGAGTAAGTCAGCCCTTTCGTTACTTTCTATTCCAGAATGCGATTCTACCCACTTAAAATATATTTCCCAACCATTATTTTGCATTGTTTTAATTTTTATCTTGATTTGCTTTATTATATTGCTATGGTTCCAACTATCTTTTAAACTATCTAAAGTAATCAGACTATCAGTATATATAGTTATTGTCCGGTTGTCTTTTCTTAAATTTTCAATTTTATCAATATGTTCTAAACTCTTATATATAGCTAATGCTTCTGCTTAACTATTTGAACAATAATTTCTTAATCGATATTTAAATTCTTCTTGAAGTGAGTCGTTATAAATTTCCACTCCTAGTCCAACGATGTTATTAATTTTACTGCCATCAGTAAAAATTTGAAAATTTGTTACATCTGTAGAACCATACATTTTTATTTCCGGAATATCTGTCAGGTGTTGCCATTTATTAAAAGGAGTTGTATCAAATTGATCCATTTCGCAATTTGGGAATTTAGTAAATTTATATAAAGGAGGGGGCACGTTTTAAATGTAAAATACCTTTCGGTCAGAATTTAACCAAATTTTGATATGTTCTAGAACTTGACCAATTGATCAAATGTCTTCATTGCCCGAAAGCTCAAAGCTCAACAGTTTTTGATATACAGGGTCTGCAATATCACTATTTGATACTTTCAATATATCATAAAATGGACATTTTGCCAATATTAACGCAAAACTTAGTGGAATGTTATTTTTTGTGCTACTGGTTACAACATTTTCTTTACTTTCATTATTTTTGTACATACACCTGATATACAGGGTGAGACCAAATATATGTATCTGAAAAGAATTATACGGTGGTATTGTTTTGATATTTTGGTGAATGGAAGTTAACACATATATATGTCCATTTAAATTATTATTGCAAGTTAAGTCCCTAGACGTCCGTTATACAGAGTGTTTCATTTCTTTAATAGATTTAATTGAGTATTATTATACTTCCTAGTTAATTTTCTGATAACTTAATTGAAATGTCTATATTAAAATAAACTATTTGCTAACTGTATATACCTACATAATAGTCACGATGTGTTTATACTGATACTGGGTGTCCAAGTACAAAGGACCAAAGCGACACCTTAAACTTCATACAGGTACGGAAAAAACCGTTAACATAAAAAATCCCTTGTAATTGGATGTCGTTGCGAAATACAAAGGTTTTGGAGATTGACAGATAGAAAGGTTAGATGTGCTTCATTTATTATGCTCACTATTTTCTAATAAAATTTTCAGTAGATTCTTTTGATAAAGAAGGCGCTTGTCGAAGTTCATCTTTATTTTGCAAAACTAAGAAAAGAAAATTCTTTTAGATACTAGTGTCTTCACTGTTCACAGCATCGACAGACCGGTTTCTCAGGTCTACCTCCATCATCACTACCGCTTTGTACAGTCATTGGAAATAAGAAATGTTTATGTAGAAACGTTAATGGACGTATTTTAATATATTAAAAATATCTAAGCTTAATAAGATATCAGTTAACTGAACTAATGAGGCAGAAAACAGTAAATAATTTTTGGTCTTGATATAACCATTGTCATAGAAATCAAAAAGTTGCATAATCAAATCTTAAATGTCTATATCACCTCCACATTATTTGCATTTAGTATATGATTTAAAACAATTGTAGAACCCGCGGCCGAGAATGAAAATATCTCCTTCATTAAACCATTCACGCATTCCATTCACATCTCTGTTAAATTCACTTATAAGTATGTTAGCATCGTTGTTTTCAGAATTTGAAATATGGCCTTGAATGTCTAGAATAAATCCGCTCGGTAACAAGCAAAGATGGTTTGATAAGATGTTTACCCTTATAAGTACAGTAGGACTGTCGCAACACTTTAAAACAAGAACTTTTCTCTATTTCCAGATAAGTACAGTCATTATACACTATAACTTGAGGCCGATCAGGTTTTGATTATATAGACGATTTGCAAAAGGTTACATGATTTTCGATGTAGCTGTCTCTTGTTGTAGCAGTAAATCCAATATTTTGTGGTACAAATCTTGCAGAAGAGATTGTCTAACTAGAGATATAGCTAAACTGGCTTGTTGTCTTGTGGAATAATTAAAAATAACCGCTAAAAACTATCACTAAGACCTTGTCGTAACTTGCACAGGAATGCTAAAGATCTTTTACTTACATATCTCAAAGAATTTCCTATTCTAACGGGGTCACAAAAGTTGAAAAGATTATTAAATTGATCTTTGGTTATAGGAGAAACTGCTTTAAATTGAGAATCTGTGAAGTTGTTTTCGTCTTCGTAAACCATATGGTTCCTTTTTTCTTAATTTCCTTACGTAATGCTTGTAAAAATATAAATCTCATTACCTGCTTGCCGATTTACATATCGTAACCCAGGAGCAGAAACTCAAACAGATTACCATTCTCATCCAAATTAATATTATGCAGTACGTATTTTCTGGCACTCTCAACAAAATATTAATTCTACCTTTCATGAATATTTTATGTATATCATTCCCATCGTTACAAATGCAGCATAAGTGAGTTGACCTTTATAGCACATTTAATCAAAAACACTCATGAAATTCAATGTTTCTTTAAACCAAACGGATTATTTGAAAATGTTACTTCAAGTGTAAACAACTAGCAAAAATTTTACGAAACAGGATTTCGTCATCATTATTGTGGTTTAAACGATTTCATATTATCAAAAAGAAATACTGTCTGTTAAACAATTAAGAAAAGTATGTGAAATAATTACCTACACGAATGTATTGTTTACTACAATTCCTATATTGTTATCACTCAAATACAAATATTGTGAACAATGACATATTAAACACAAATATTAAATGGTGTGACGAAATTGATAAAATAAAACTTTTCTAATAATTTGAGATATCAATTCTTCTTTATGAAAACATTACTCCTAAATGTTCCTTAAATTTACAAAAAGAGAACTTGGCTTTTTAATTTGTATTTTCCCTAAATACTATCCAAAACTTTTAACTAAAATGTTAAAACAAGCAATTTTTAAAACAAGTACAACAAAAAAAATCAAGAAAATGAATTTACAAATATAAACCAAATGGAGGAGCATCTGACTGATTTAATAAATTTAATTCTTCAAGGAATACCAAAAACTATAAGTTCAATGAACTTAAAACAATTCTACAATTAATATAAGCGATAAGTTGGGAAAACACCTAATAGTACTCATATCTCTAAAAAATGTAAATTCAATAGAGTTGAAAATGGTTCGAAAATTTTCTAATGCCTGCTCAACTGATAATGGACATTAAAAGCAGTTGTACCTAGAAACTTTATATATTTATTTAATATAAATATACAGTGTTTAAGATATAATTTGTCAATTAAGTTTTTTAAAATTTTGTTTAGATTTTCCTTATTGTGTTCAAAACACTGGTTAAATAAAATTAACGGACTCAAATAGGTTCTGGATAGTACGTCCATTTTAAGAAAGAACATATTATTCTTTTTTTTTTAAATCTAATTAATGTTATCAAAATTCAAAACTATCAAAAGAAGATGGAAATTTTTCTGCATTTTTGTACGACTAAACAATAGTATCACTGTATAGATCTCCTCTCATTTAAAGTGTTCTTATATTGTTTAAATTTATGTTAAACTACTTTTAAAAAATATGAATTGATAATATGTTTTAAATTCAAATTCAACACAAACGATTCTAATTACTTTAATTACCATCTGGTAGGTCATATGGTTTTGTATTAACTAATACAATGTACGAGAAAAATAATTGTTTAACAACATTCTTTTTTTTAAATCAATACCTTTAATCATCAGTTATTGATACAAAATTAACCAAGTATCATTAATTGTTAATTTTGAAGATCAAATAATGTTGAATTAAAGATAACAATCTAAATTTACTAAATTGTAAATTTTCTTTAATATTTTAATAATTTGTCTTGGAATTTTATGGAAGATCAAGCAGGCACAAATTCTAAGTTTGCAATCATAAAAATTTTCAAGATGTTTCAATTACATTTAAACGTCATTTTAAAGTTTATAAGAATAAAAACAATTTACAGTGGTTCAATGATGATATAAATCATTACGTAATCAATTTCATTGTTGGTTTTATATCGTCAATATAAGACAGATGAATTTAAAAATGCGCAATATAAAAAAGCTATTAATGCAATAAAATATGCAAATGATAAGTTTATATCACACGCAAAGCTCTACAAAAGCAATGTAAGATTATAAACTCACATAGGTACAAGAAAAAAATTATTCTGGGCCGGTTATTCAAAATAATTCAACGTGTATTTCAATAATATATCTACCAGTAAGTACAAAAAATTACCTAAACCATCTACAGATAAATAATTTTAAACAATGAGAACGAATTTTTGGTTTAAACAGGTTTCTGAAATGGAAATACAATTTTAAAATCATAAAATCCAGCACTACAAAAGATGTCTGGTTTCAACCTATATCATCAAAAAAGCAGATAAGTCAATATTATGTAACCAAACTTGTAAATTTAACCTTAAAGACAGGCATATTTTGATTTACTCAGTGCTAAATAATACCTTTATTCAGGTGAGTAAACGACATTAGCAATTATATAATCGATTACCTGTTTTTTTCTAAATTATTTGAAAAAAAAATACAATGGGGTTAGCTAATTTTTTTACATTTGCTGTTTTGAAAAAGGCGAATATCTACTTGTTTTCTTGACCTATCCAGAGCTTTCGTGTATCACATGAAATTTGTTACGTAAATTACAAATATTTTACAATTTTGATAGTAATAGCTTAAAGTCATAAAATCATATTTAACAAATGGATTTCACCAAGTAACAGTGAACGGCAAGATATCTGGTACACTTGAGGTAAATTGCCCTCAAGGGTCAATTTAGGACCGTTGTTGTTTTTAATCTTTTAACGACTTATGTCATCAACATTTGTGATCCTATCTTATTGCTGATGACACTAATTAATAAAATCTACACGAGTTGCAGAGCTTTTACAGCTAAATTGGAATTCAAGAAACCACTGGTGCATCAACAATGAACTATGAAATAGTAAGAAAACAAAAACATTATTTTGTCATTACGACCTCATTTTAAATAAACATAAATTTTTTAGGAATACTGTTAGACCCTAAATTAAAATTTGCTCTTAAATAGATAAAATCAGTTCTAAAATCTGTTCAATTTTTATCTTACGTCGATTGAAAAAATGTCTCAAAAAGATATTAAGAATTTTTGCAACAATTTATTTTCTACTCAATTATGGCATACTCTATTTGGGTGGCATCTTCTAGAGCTTTTAAATTACAGAGACGGCTTGCGGATTTCTTCTAGAATACAGAGATGATTGCAAAACCCAATTTCAAAAAATTGCGTATTTTGACTCTGCCTTCTAAGTTTATTTTAGAGAGTATTTTATATGACAAACTAAATTTAAATTTAAACTGTATAATTTAAATCTGACCAGCATGGTACAACACCGAAATAAGGATTTTGTATTAAATCTGTCGATTATCTAAGTCAAAAATGGAGAATAATACAAAAGTTATTTAATCACCTTCCATTAGCATAAAACAAGATAAAAAAACTAAAACAAGTCTTAAAACAAATTTTAATACAAAAAGCGTATTATACAGTAAACGAATTTTAAATGACAAGCTGTTTATATTACTTGAGCTATGCTTACTATCTTAACATTATACTTGTTTGCCATTAACCAAAGTATTTTATATATGCTTGTCAAATTTCTTGTTACTAGTCTGTTTTTTTTTATTACAACGTTTTTATTTAGTATTTTAGTCTATTTACATAAGTGACAAATTTTTTCTGTGACATGTTGTTCTGTTTTCCTTTTTTGATTGGCAATTTACTTTTGTAAAATCACAAATAAATAAATTAAATTAAATTAAATTAATCGCAAACAATTTGGGTTTTGTATTTGCTTGAATTTTTACAATGAAATATTGCAGACATTGCTGATTCGAGTTTCTTCTATTATGACCGCTCTGGTGGATTTTTCTTCCGGGCGACGTTCACAATTTCCTTTCTTGCATTTACCTCACCACTTATTTTCACCATAACCCTAGGAACTAAAGCATTTCCACAAGCAAAACATGGAATTCGATTCATTTTTCACATAAACTCTTCAACGATTTTAATTCAAAAAGTAGATTTGCAACTAAGCATCAACAAAACCTTAATTAGTGGATTAATTTTTGACGTTTCATAGCCACCTACTATATTGTTGTTATTTTATAAGTTTGGGAATAGAAAAACATAATAATTGTAGTATGAAAAACGGAAAGAAAAGTGCAAAATCAGAAAAAAATTTAGTTGTACGAATAAAATCAGAAGAAAAAGCGCAATACCACATTACGGTTTTGGTTTAAACGAATAAGTAAATACTAAATATAACTTTATTAGAAAATAGTGAGCATAATAAATGAAGCACATCTAACCTTTCTATCTGTCAATCTCCAAAAGCTTTGTATTTCGAAACGACATCCAATTGCAAGGGATTTTTATGTTAACGGTTTTCCGTACCTATATAAGTTTAAGATATCGCTTTGGTCCTTTGTACTTGGACACCCAGTATCAGTATAAACACATCGTGACTATTATGTAGGTATATACAGTTAGCAAATAGTTTATTTTAATATAGACATTTCAATTAAGTTATCAGAAAATTAACTAGGAAGTAAATAATACTCAATTAAATCTATTAAAGAAATGAAACACTCTGTATAACGGACGTCTAGGGGACTTAACCTAATAATTTAAATGGACATTTTCCTAAGGTTTGAATTATTGGCAAAAATGTCCATTTTAATATATTGTATCAAATTGAATTGCAGACCCTGTATATAAAAACTGTTGAGCTTTGAGCTTTCCAATGAAGTTTGATCAATTGGTGAAGTTCTAGAACATATCAAAATTTGGTTAAATTCTGACCGAAGGTATTTTACATTTAAAATGTCCTTTAAAACTTAAAAACAATTTTAAAACAATTGGAAGTTGTCCTGCAATCCACATGATGCATCATAAAATTGTGATATGCTTTAGTTATTTTTAATGTTATTAATCTCTGTAAAATTGTAATTTTATTTGATTAATTTTCTTTTTAATGCTTCTTCCCAAATAATCATAGGTAAATAATGGTAGGATAGCGCCTTTATAAATAATCAGTGCACTTTATGATTTAGACAGCCACTTCGCCGATATTAATAATATTGTTAATTTTCTGTTATTACATAAATGAAATTAAAATTAAATTTACAATCTAAATAAATACCTAAATACTTGAAATGAGGAACATTTTCTAGTAATTTGTTGTTCATATATACTTTAACTCCTTTCTTACGGGATAGTTTTTTATTTGTCACAAACATCACTGTTGATTTACATTCATTAAAACAAAGTTTATTCATTTGAGCCCATTTAATAATTTTATCTATTTCTATGTTCAAAAAATTTCCCAATGGCAGTTCTTCCTTTAACCAGTATTAAAACATCTTCAGCAAAAGCTATAACTTTGGTATATCGGGAATATTTTAAGTTAAGTAGAGAGTTATACTGAATATTCCAATATAAAGCACTACAACATGACCGTTGAGGACAAACCTTGCTAATTATTTTTTCTGTACATTCATAATTAACTTGTAATTTAGCTGTTCGATTGCAAAAGAAATTTTGACTTAACAGATATGTTTTTGGACAATTAAAATCTTTAAGAATTTAAAATTGCTGGCCAAAAATCAAAAGCTTTTACGTCTAAGCTAATGGTAACATCAACTTATCTTTTAAACAATCTAAAACAAACTTTTTAACCATTATAATCTAAAAGGTTTGAGGTTTAAAACCAAATTGATTTTCCAAATTATTGGAATAAGATAATGTGATATTCTATTTAAAATTTTTCCAATATTTTTTCTAATATTCACTAAACTTTTTTTGAAATTGGAATGAACCAATTTTCTTTACCCGGTTTAATTAAAGGAATTATTTGATTTTTTCCAATTATTGGAAAAATTTCTTTAAAAATTCGTTATAAGGTGGTAATAAATGGAAACTGCAAAAATAATCTTAAAAATCACTACTTTATGTTGGGTTTTCTTTTATCCATTTTCTTCCAAACTTGTTAGTAAAGGGTGGGTCGTTAAGACTAGTAATACTTTCTTTTAATTTTTCTCTCCTAAGAATGTGAGTGTTGTTATCCGTTTCATGTTTATTTTCCTGAACAAACTGATCAATAAGGAATTTCAATGTGTCCGTTAAATTATTTGTATACGTTCCAGCTTCTTTTAACAGTGTAGTTAGAGAAGTTCTTTTAGCAGAACTTGCAATTTTTTTTCCAAGAATCGATCTTTTCCTTAGAAATTTGGATCACATATCTCTTCTTTTCATCTAGATATAAATTTTTTAGTTCTTAAAATATCATTATTTTAGGTTTTCTGATACCTTCTTCTAAGCGCATTAACTCTTTTTCTCATAACAGTTTTTCCCATTGCAATTCTTTTCTAATTTTTAGATATTTTGAAAGACATTTTACATGTCTTAATTACAATTTTGTGGAATAGATTGACAAATTCTTCTAAATTGTTACTTTTCTTAACTTTAATAGTCAGCTTTTCATCTTGTGTTAAAGTTGTTTGGTTAATTGTTGAATATTTAAATTCTTTTGCCAATTCAGAAGATATGTTTTGATCAAAGGTAATCAAATTTTCGAACTTAACATGAATCTAAATCTATGATAAATTACAGAACGAATTTTCTTTTGAAAAATATCTATCTTAAATCTCATTGGGTTGTGACCAAGAACTTTTTTTACCACAGTCCCATTTAAATTATTTAAAATTTGTTAAGTTATTGTCAAATAAATCAATTTCGTTAATAGAACTAAAAGTGGGAACTTCTGTATTATTAATTAATTATATTAAATGATTTGATTTACATATTTTAATTTTGCCTCTGGTGTTAGTTAAAAACATCCACAATTTTGATCTAGCATTACTATCTAACCTATAATACATCCTGCGTCTTTTTACAATGAAAAACTTTAAAACTGTTAATAGTAACTTCTAAAACAACACAGTCTTCATCATTGACATCAATATAACATCAAAAAATTATTAACTACTATGATTGCTGCTCTCTTTTTTTCGACACCTATTGAGTATATGTTATAATCACAACAAATTCCCGCTAGTTTGTTATTAAGAAAAAAAGGCTCTTGTAAAATTACAATATCGTAGTTAAAGTCATCATTTAATTGCATTAAATTGTTGGTTGCATTTCTTGAGTGTTGTGCATTGAGTAGTAGGCAATTAATCCATTTGATATGATTAAAAAACGCTTTGTTAATACTTTTCCTATTACCAGCGTCCATTAATGAAAATGAATAGATTCTGTCAATCTACTTAATTGATGTTGATAACATGGACATTCTTTGTTAAGGGAAGAATGGGATTCTTTTAAATTTGCTTCCTTATTGAATTTGTTGTAATTAACACAATTAACGCATTTAACAATTTCGCTTTTACACTCGCTTAATTTTAGAACCGGAACAAACAGGACAGCTTAATTTACAATCCAAGCTCTGTGATTAAATTTTACTTTAAAACTTAACAAAAAAAATAATCATCTAATGTACACACACTCCACAATATTTTAATTTTTTTGTTTCTTAGCAGTTTCCTAGTATCTCCACTCCACTATTAAATTTCTAGAATTACCATTTTTAGTTTTCATAATAACCTTTGGTATAAAATCATTTTTTTGCAAATTGAATTCTGGATTTTGATTCAAAATGATGTAAGCATTATCAACCTTTTGGAATATTAAAATAATAAGT
This sequence comes from Vesta saturnalis, assembly GCA_036346205.1. NCBI lineage: Eukaryota > Metazoa > Arthropoda > Insecta > Coleoptera > Lampyridae > Vesta > Vesta saturnalis. Next base: position 305,377 of record JARFJB010002198.1, on the reverse strand, counting down.
TTGAGTAGTTTTTTTGGTGTTTTGAAATCATCCTTACATAGATTATTTACAGAATTTTTAATTATTTCTAGCTCAATCTTATTTTGAGATTTAATAAGTAATTTACCATCTGTATAGTTATTAATGATACTAGTTCAATATGAACGTTAATGAACGGTGTAAAGTTAAACCCATGTTAGCCAGTGGTTTATTTGATTAGTTACTTAGTTACAGTGTATTATTCAAAATTTAATTCGCCAGTTAGATTTTCTTTTAGATTCGTTTGTTTAAATATCAAAACGTTATTGTAAATAAAAATTCAAAATTACTAAGTGCCGATATAGTCGATGTTATTGTTGATTGTTGCAATTATTACTTTGACAACGTCATTATTTGCGTTCAATTTTGTGCTTTACATACAATTTAATAGAAAAAAGTATTAATATGAGTGATTCTGATTATTATAATTAATGTTTACAATAAATAAATGTTAGCAAAATAATTAATAATAATAAGTAAAAGTAGTAACTAACGTCCTTCTTGTCTGATTCTTATTTTAAACTTTGCGTGTTATTATGAGTTCACAATGGCACTCGCTTTAAATAATGACACTGAAATGAATATGATAAATATGTTATAATGGCACAGGCGTAGATTAATAGATTTAAAAGAACTTATACCAAACTTTAATTCAATTGGGTTTATCATTCTTTAAATTATTGTTTTCACTGATTCAGAGCCTTCTGAATTTCTTGATTTTACTAATAATTTATATTGGGGATAATTTTCATAAATCTCTGATTTTCCTTTAACGACATTAGAATACAGATTTTTTCTGTTTTGATTAACTAATTTATTTTCGTTTCCTGTGACATCGCCCAAACTTCCATTTAAAAAAGTGTCATTTCTAATGGGTGAATTGACAAAATAAATAGATTCTAGAAATTGGTTCTCTTTTTCCAAGTTTATGATTTTCTCATTTTATAACTCCAATTCATGTGTACAATTACCAAATATTTTACGTAAATTACATACCGAAACTATAATGTTCTGTTTAAATGAATTCTTGAGATTTCCACTTTTTTTAGTAATATCTATAAGAGCTTTAAGCACATTGGTTAACAATACATCCATTTCTTCAAACATTATGTACTAAATTCAACCACAAAATAAAACTAATATTCAAATTAAAATATACCAGAGCGAAAGTAACAAGTAACTTGTCATAAACGCGTATGTATGTGTGGATGTGAGTGAGTTCGTGTGGGTGTCTGGTGTGGGTGTGCGTGTGGGTGTGCGTGTGGGTGTGTGTGAGTGTATGTGGGTATGTATATATATGATGGGGTTGTGTGTGTGTGGGCGTTGTGTGTGGGCGTATGTGTGTGGGTGTATGTGTGTGTGTGCGTGTGTGTGTGTGTGTGTGTGTGTGTGTGTGTGTGGGTGTGTATGGGTGTGTATGGGTGTGTGGGTGTGGGTATGTGTGTGGGTGTGGGTTGTCATAAACGCGTATGTATGTGGGATGTGTGAGTTCGTGTGGGTGTCTGGTGTGGGTGTGCGTGTGGGTGTGGTGGGTTGTGGAGTGTTGGGGTATTGAGTATAGGGTGTATTGTGTGGGTGTGTGTTGTGTTTGGGGCGTTGTGTGGGCGTATTGTGTGGGTTATGTGTGGTGTGTGTGTGTGTGTGTGTGTGTGGGTGTGTGTGGGTGTTTGGGTGTGTATGTGTGTGGGTGTGTTGTGTGGGTGGGTTGTGTGTGGGTGAGTGTGTGGGTATATGTGTGTATTGTGTGCATGTGTGTGTGGGGTATGTGGACTGTCGTGTGGTGTGGGGATGTGCATTGACTTGTGTGGGTGTGTGTGTGGGTGTCTGGGTGTATGTGTGGGTGTGTGGGTGTGTGGGTGTGTATGTGGCTGTGTGTGGGTGCGTGTGGATGTGCGTTGACGTATGTGGGTGTGTGTGGGTGCTTAGGGGGGTCTGGGTGTGTGTGGGTGCTTGGGTGTGTCTGGGTGTGTGGCTATGTGGCTGTGTGTGGGTGTGTGTGAGTGTGGGTGTGTGTGGACGTGCGTGGGTATGTCTGGGTCTGTGTGTGTGCGTGTATCTGGGTGTGTCTAGGTGTCTATGGGGGTGAGTGTGGGTGTGAGTGAGTGTGTGTGGGTGTGTGTATGGGTGAGCGTGGGTGTGTAGGTGTGCGTGGGTGTATGTGTGTGGATATGTGTGGGTGTGAAGATGCGTGTGTGTGGGTGTGTGTATGTGGCGGTGTGTGGATAAGTGTGGGTGCGTGTGGACGTGAGTTGGTATGTGTGGGTGTATTTGGGCGTGTCTGGGTCTGTCTGGGTGTGTGTGGGTGTATGTGGGTGTGCGTGAGTGTATGTGGGTGTGTTTGTGTAGGTGTGTGTGGGTGTGTGTGTGTGTGTGGTGTATGTGGTGTGTGAGTGTGGGTATGTGGGAGCGTGTGTGGGTGTGTGTGGATGTGTGTGGGTGTCTGTGAGTGTGCGTGGGTGTGTGTGGGTGTTTGTGGGTATGTGGGTGTGTGTGTGGGTGTGTGTGGGTGTACGGGGGTGTGCTTGTTTGTAGGTATGTGTGGGTGTATGCGGGTGTGTGGGTGTGTTTGTGTTTTGTGGGTGTGTGTGTGGGTGTGTGTGGGTGTGTGTGTGTGTTAGGTGTGTGTCTGTGAGGTGTGGGTGTGTGGGTGTGTGGTTGTGTGTGTGTGTGTGTGTGTGTGGGTGGTGTGTGGGTGTTGTGTGTGGTTGGTTGGTGTGTGTGGGTGTGGTGGTTGTGTGTGTGTGTGGGTGTGTGTGTGTGGTGTGTGTGTGTGGGTGTTGTGTGTGTTTTGTGTGTGTGTGTGTGGGTTACAGGTGTGTGTGGTGTTTTGTGTGTGGGTGGTGTGTGTGGTGGGGTGGTGGTGTGTGTGTGGGTTTGTGTGGGTGTATGTGGTGGTTGTGTGGTATGGTGTGTGTGGTGTGGGGTGTGTGTGTGTGTTTTGTGTGGGTGTGTTTGGGTGTGTGTGCGGTGGGTGGGTGTGTGGTGTGGGTGTGTGGTGTGTTAGTGTGTGTGGGTTTGTGTGGGTTATGTGGTGCGTGTGGTAGTGTTGGTGTATGAGCGTGTGGTGTGTGTGTGTGTGTGTGTTGGGTGTGTGTGTGTGTGTTTGGGTGTGTGTGTGGTGTGTGGTGTGTGTGGGTATTGTGGTGTTGTGTGGGTGGGTGTGTGTGGTGTTTGTGTGTGTGGGTGTGTTTGTGTGTGTGTGTGTGTGTGTGTGTGTGTGTGGGTGTGTGTGGTTGTGGGTGTGGGTGTGTGTGTGTGGGTGTCTGTGGTGTGTGGGTGTGTGATGTTTGTGGGTATGGTGTGTGTGTGTGTGTGGTGTATATGCTTGTTTATGTATATGTGGTGTATGATGTTTTGTGAGTGTTGTGGGTGTGTGGGTGTGTGTGTGGGTGTGTGTGTGTATGGGTGTGTGAGGTGTGTGGGTATGTGTGTGTGTGTGTATGTATGTGGCGTGTGTGTGTGATGTGTGGTGTGTGTGTGTGGTGTGTGTGATGTGTGTGTGTGTGTGGGTTTGTGTGGTGTGTTTGGTGTGTGACATGTGGGTGTGTTGATGTGTGTGGTGTGTGGGTGGGTGTGTGTGTTGTGGGTATGTGTGGTGTGTGGTGTGTGGGTGTATAGGTGTGAGTCTGGGTGTGGGGTGTGTAGTGTGTGTGGTATGTGTATGGCTAGTGTGTGTGTGGGTGGATGTGTGGATGTAGTGTGTGTGAGTGTGTGTTGTGTGGTGTGTAGTGGGTATGTGTGCGTGTGTGTGTGGTGTGTGTGAGTGTATGATGTGTGAGTGTGTATGAGTGTGTGGGTGTGTGTGGGTTTGTGTGCGTGTGTGTTTGGGTGTGTGGAGCATGTGTGGGTGTGTTGATGTGTGTGGTGTCTGTGAGTGTGCGTGGGTGTGTGTGGTGTTTGTGGGTATGTGGTGTGTGTGTGGTGTGTGTGGGTGTATAGGTGTGTGGAGTCTGTGAGGTGTGTGGGTGTGTGTGAGTGTGTGTGTATGTGTAGCTGTGCTGTGTAGGTGTGTGTGGGTGGATGTGTGTGTAGGTGTGTGTGAGTGTGTGAGTGTGGGTGTGTGTGGGTGTGAGTGGGTATGTGTGCGTGTGTGTGTGGGTGTGTGGGAGCATGTGTGCGTGTGTGTGGATGTGCGTGGGTGTCTGTGAGTGTGCTTGTGTGTGTGTGTGTGTGGCTGTGTACAGGTTACAGGTGTGTGTGGGTGTTTTTGAGTGTGTGGGTGCATGTGTGTGGGTGTGTGTGGGTGTGTATGAGTGTGTGTGTGGGTTTGTGTGGGTGTATGTGGGTGTGGTTGTGTGTAGGTATGCGTTGGTGTGTGTGCGTGTGTGGGTGTGTGTGTGTGTTTTGGGTGTGTGGGTGTGTGTTTGGGTGTGTGGCGGGTGTGTGGGGTGTGTGGGAGCATGTGTGCGTGTGTGTGGATGTGCGTGGGTGTCTGTGAGGGTGTGTGTGTGTGTGGTGGTACAGGTTACAGGTGTGTGGGTGTTTTTGGTGTGTGGGTGCGTGTGTCTGGGTGTGTGGGTGTGTGAGTGTGTGGGGTTTGTGTGGGGTGTATGTGGGCGTGTTGTGTGTTATGTGTTGGTGTATGAGCGTGTGTGGGTGTGTGTGTGTGTGTTTGGGGTGTGTGTGTGTGTTTGGGTGTGTGTGGGTGTGTGTGTGGGTGTGTGTGGGTTGTGGAGTGTGTGAGTGTGGGGTGTGTGGGTGTGAGTGGGTATGTGTGCGTGTGTGGTGGGTGTGGGGGTGTGTGCGTGTGTGTGTGGTGTGGTGGGTGTCTGTGGTGTTGTGTGTGTGTGGTGTTACAGGTTACATGTGTGTGGGTGTTTTTGGTGTGTGGGTGCGTGTGTGTGGGTGTGTGTGGGTGTGTATGTGTGTGGGTTTGTGTGGTGTATGTGGGCGTGTGTGTAGGTATGTGTTGGTGTATTAAGGTGTGGGTGTGTGTGTGTGTTGGGTGTGTGTGTGTGTGTTTGGTGTGTGTGGTGTGTGTGTGGGTGTGTGTGGGGCTATGTGGGAGTGTGTGGTGTGGGTGGGTGTGTGTGGTGGTGGTGTGGTGTGGGGTGTGTGTGTGTGTGGTGTGTGTGGTGTGTGTGTGTGTGTGTGTGTGTGTGGGTGGTGGGTGTGGTGTGGGTATGTGGGGTGTGTGGGTGTGTGGATGTGTGTGGGTGTCTGTGGTGGCGTGGGTGTGTGGGATGTTTGTGGGTTGGTGTGTGTGGGTGTGTGTGGGTGTACGGGGGTGTGCTTGTTTGTAGTTGTGTGGGTGTTTGCGGGTGTGTGGGTGTGTTTGTGGGTGTTTCTGTGGGTGTGTGTGGGTGTGTGTGTGGGTGTGTGTGTTGGGTGTGGGTGTGTGGGTAGTGTGTGTGTGGTATTGTGGTGTGTGCTGTGTGGCGTGTGTGGGTGTGTGTGGAGTGTATGTGTGTGGGTGTGTGTGGGTTTGTGTGCGTGTGTGTTTGGGTGTGTGGGTGTGTGTGGATGTGTGGGTGTCTGTATGGCGTGGGTGTGTGGTGGTTTGTGGGTATGTGGTTGTGTGTGTGGGTGTGTGGGGTGTGTGGTGTGGCTTGTTTGTAGGTATGTGTGGGATGTATGGTGTTGGGTGTGTTCGTGGTGTTTGTGTGGGGTGTGTGGGTGTGCGTTTTGTGTTTGTGGTGTGTGGGAGTTGTGAGGTGTGTGGGTGTGTGGGTGTGTGTGTGGTATGTGTGGCTGTGTGCTGTGTGGTGTGTGGGTGGGTGGGTGGTGTGGTGTATTGGTGTGGTGTGTGTGGTGTGGGGTGTTGTGGGTATGTGTGGTGTGTGTGTGGGGTGTGTGGGGTTGTGTGTGTGTGGATGTGTGTGGGTGTCTGTGAGTGTGCGTGTGTGTGTGTGGCTGTGTACAGGTTACAGGTGTGTGTGGATGTTTTTGAGTGTGTGTGTGGGTGTGTGTGGGTGTGTGTGGGTGTGTGTGGGTGTGGTTGTGTGTAGGTATGCGTTGGTGTGTGTGTGTGGGGTGTTATGTGTGTGTTTGGGTGTGGGTGTGTGTTTGGGTGTGCAGGTGTGTGTGTGGGTGTGTGGGTGGGTGTGTGTGTGGGTGTGTGTGGGGTGTGGGTGTGGGTGTGTATGAATGTGTGTGGGTTTGTGTGGGGTGTATGTGGGTGTGCTTGTGTGTAGGTATGTGTTGGTGTATGTGGTGTGTGTGTGTGTTTGGGTGTGTGGGTGTGTGTTTGGGTGTGTGTGCGGGTGTGTGTGTGGGTGTGTGTGGGGGTGTGTGTGGGGTGTGGTGTGAGTGTGTGTGGGTGTGTGGGTGTGTCTGGTGTGTGTGTGGGTGTGGGGTGTGTGGCTGTGTGGGTGTGTGGGTGTTTGTGGGTGTGGGTGTGTGTGTGGGGTGTGTGGGTGTGTGGTGTGTAGGTATGTTTGTGTGTGTGCAGGTGTGTTTGGGTGTGTGTGGGGGTGTTTGGGTGTGTGTGGGTTTGTGTGTATGGATGTATGGTAGTATCCACAATTACTGCAGAACGAAAATACTTACGTACTAAAACGTAATGTATTTTACCTTATTCTCATTTGGCTTAGAGCTGATTAAATTTTGGGAGAATTCCAACGGCGGGGAGGATGGTTTACTAGAGATAGTTTTTGGTTTTTGTCAAATGTTTCTAAAACAGCTGCATATTTCAAAGATATAAAAATATCTACATATAGATCTGAAACATATAGATTAATTATTGTCTGTGCAATTTTTTGATACGAGGCGTAATTTAGCGGCAAAAAATTGCTAAACTGGAATTTAAGGATTAAGTTTTTTCATTCTCTGAATAACGATTAATTTATAAGGAAAAGTATATATGTATGTTTTAAAGAAGATTTAATTTTACATAAATTTTGTTTACAAAGTTTATTAATGTAAAGCGTAATAAATTTAACGATTAAAAAACATGATTGAAAATGCTGAAGCTGTATTATCGATATTTTCAGAGAAGCGGTCGGCGTTACAAATTTTTTTTTACGTTAACATGTATTTATGTCTGTGGATCTCTATCTGATATGAACTTTTAAGTGTCGTTCTGACATAGATTACTGTTTTTGGTTTTACAATGTTGCCTATTTTGAACGCATAAAAAGGAGGTTGCATAGTTATCCTAAAAAAATTGAAATTAAAATTATTTCATTTCTTTTAATTGAAGTAGCATCTAGATGTCTATTAACCTCTGTCTGTCATGAAGTTTTAAACGTCTGTTTACATAAATTATTGTTTTTGCGTTTACAATGCTGCCTATTTGCGTAATGAACTTCTTAGAAAAAGGTTGCACAATTATCCTTAAAAAATATTTCATTCCTTTTAATTTCCTTTTTGTAGGTTGGAAGGTCTTGTGGTGTTCCACATCAGATATTTTTCCATAGAAAAAAGTATACTATATTTTACATTAAAAAATTTTTCGTAATAATTAACGTAAAATATAATAGGGGAAGACTGTACACTGATTATCTCATCATAATAATTGTAATTAACATTTCTTCCTAATAAATGAATGGTAATGGTATACTCAGTTTTATATTATTTATTATTTTGTATTAATTGCCGGTTCTGAAATGGATATTGAGTATTTACTAAACTTAACTAAAATAAGTTCTCATATTTGCCTTTTGTTTAAAACCCTCCGTTTAAATAATCAGAGTGGCCCCGTAATCCGTAATCAATCTTTGAACCTCCAAGTAATATCAATTATACCTGTCCTGTTCGTTTAGTATTGCTTTAAAACAAGTATTTCTTGCGATTATCTTAATGGTATCTAAAAATGAACGCTTTTGTAAATACATTACTTTAGTTCTGTAATAGAGACCCATTTAATTTATGCAAGAAATTTGTGACATGACCATCCGTCATTAAAATACGATAATGCTTGGAGGGTATATCCCAGAAAAAAAAACATGGAATTTCACGGACGAACTTTTGAAATACAGAGCGTTTTTAAAATAATATAATTTTAGACAATTTTTGTTATGTCATACCAAATACGCTGTGGATATGTTAAATATTTTTTACGGTAGCTATTTAAAGTAATATGCAGGTTGTCTCCCTAAATAATGGTAAACACACTCCATTACTCTTGACTCACCCTGTACACAAGGTACACGGTATGAACGATTGTTCTTTACCGACAGTTATTCAATGTAGCATACAAAAATATGACTGCTTTCCGTTGAACGTGTAAGTGTAGGCTAATATGAAAATAGTACCCGGTTCGCTTTTGACTCACCCTGTAGCTTCCTGGAGTTTTGGTAATATTCGTGGTCGATTCTAACTGAAGTATTTGCAAACAACAAAGAAATGATTAAATATTAAGAATACACGAATAATGCCGTTTTAAAAAAGTATCATTTTCAATTTCAACACCCTGTAGAAAGAAAACTGCCTATTATTGAAGTTTGTGTGCATGAACACTTTTGATCGGGACCAAAAGATTAGAGATTTTCACCGCAGGCCACTTTGTATAAGAAAAGTGCATGGTCCTTTGAGCTTATTTAAACAAATCCTTTTTAAAATTTAAACCCATCATTCCGAATTTTGTGTTTGAAATTGAGTTAGTAATATGCCGAGTTGGAAATTATCTTCCTTCTGCGCTCAATGAGCATTGTGTAACGAATATAATTTTAATTTTAATGCTTAATAGCATGACTAGCTGAACTTTTTTAAACATTTAAGAGTTTTCGTGGACAAAACTAATTATAATTTAACACTGTAACTAGCCGATGGTGTTTAAGTTTAACGCTGAGACAGAAGAAGCCATAACAGTAAAATTTATTCACGTATTATGAACGATCCATTAATTATTCAACATTTTCCTGTTTTCATCAAACGCTAGGGTTTAATAAATAAAATGAACAGTATTGTTAACTCGATTTACAAAAAAAATTGCAACTTAAAAGAAATTAAAAATGTGTTAAATATAATACGTTCAGGCAACGTCAAAATTAATAATGCACATAAAATGAAACTTGCCAAAGCAAAATTTAATTTCAAGTTATTAAGCGTGACTTTTAAATAAAAAATAAAACACAAAAAATGGAAATGACGTGCTGTGAATTTTAACATTAAAGCGTATGATGTTAGTTAAGCGCATATAATGAATTTACGCTTACTTCGATTATAACTTCATGTGCTTTTAGGCAATTAAATTTTTTTACCAAATAATCTAAAATAATTTATAATTTCATTAAGTTGTGTAAAATCACGAGCTTCAGTGAATACATTTCTGTTATATTACTTCATATTAACGGGTTTATCCACAATACTCCAACACAATTACTCAGAAGTGCACCTTCAGGTACGAAAATTCGCCAAAATAAAGCATAATAATTAAAGCAAACGGTAGCTTTTTTTGTAATATAACAGACTTTTGTGTTTTGTGAAGCATATATTGATCATCTCATTTTATATATAAAATTGGCATACATCATAATGTTACACGGGGGTGTCTTTAGGTAAAGAAGGTATAACTAATGACGTATTGAAGTGGATAAACGTATAGGATTGAAGATTATTATCAATTGTCAGATTTAGTTTTGCTTCATTTTGCATAAGAAAGTCAAGAATAAGAAAGGCAGAAAATGATAAAAAGAAAGTTACTAAGGGTTGACACAAATCGGATACACCCTTTTTCCAAAAGAAATTTTAAAATTTAAAGAAACTTTAAAGGTTATTAAAAAAAAATTTCTAGGTTAAAATTTTAAATAATTTTAAAAAGGTTTTTAGGTTAGTTAAATGAATAAAAAGGAAATTTTAAACTGGAAAACGTTTTAAATTTATTTTAGATTTTATAATCTTTGATTTGAAAATTCCTTAAATTTTTAGGTAAAATTGCTTAATTATTGAAAATTTTCTCATTGTTTTTCTGGCAAGCTTCCTTTTTACCCCAAATTTATTTTTTGGGAACCCACAAAATTTTAAATTGATTGGCTTAAATTTGGTTGGTTTCTTAAAAATTCCTTTCGTAAAATTGTTTTCCAGGGCAATTATTGCCGGGTAGATAATCCATTTAAAATGTAGGGGTCTACCATGGACATTAAAGAGGTGTTGCAAATAAAAAGAATTTTGGCAGGCCATCCTTTTAAACCCCAAATTAAAGGGTTATAAAAAAATCCTTTCAAATTCCCAAAGCAAATTTGGTTGGAAGATTTCATTTGAATTCCAATTGATAATGTAAATTTTTTTAAGGATTTTTAGGGGGCGGGCGTGTTGTTTAAATGTAACATTTCCGTAGGCAGAATTTGTTTTCCTAGAGTTTGTTTAACCAAATGAACCCTGAAAGAACTTTTAAGGAGGTCCATGTTTTAAACCGACGGGGTGTGAAAATTTTGGAGTAAATTTAATGGTTGTTCCAGATTTGTTTAATTTTGTTTTGATTGAATTTGTTTAACTTTAACTTTTATTTTTGAGAATTCAGTTTAACCATCGGCTGTGAATTAATTTTGGATCAATAGGTCAGAATGATTAAGGTAGGTTTAAATTTAGCTGCTTGCATTCTTTAGATGGGTTCATAAATAGGAAACAGGTGCAGGGTTGGAAGGAATCACGAGAAAGCTAACGTTGAATTATTTTTGTAAATTAAGTAAAAGATTTTATGTTTCTTTATATAAGAGGGATGTCCGGTTACTAAAGTACATTTGTGAATTACAGACCGACTACTTTATTTACATAAATTAAATTTACAATAAGTAGAAACGCGGACTTTTAGCTACTTTTCAACGTAATGATCGCTAATGTTAAGGCATTACTCGTAGCGAGGCACTAACTTCTGTATACCTTCTTCGTAAAAGGTACAATCCAAATTTCTAAAAAACTGCCTTACTTTATATTGAAGTTCGTCGCCGTTTTGAAACCTTTTACCTGACAAATGAGTTTTTAACGGCCCAAACAAACGAAAATCAAAAGAAGCCAGGTTTGGACTATGGGCAGATGAACAATAACTTCCTAATTGTGTTTCTGAACCTTCGTCTGAGCTAAGGTGTACGGTTTTGCATCGTCATTTCCTTTTTCAACCTTCCTCTTCGTTGCTGTCGAATGGCTTGGTGTAGTTTTTCGGAGTTGACAATAAATATCGTCGTTTATTGTCGTTTCCTGTGGTAAAAACTCTAGGAACAAAATGTCTTGCATATCCCAGAACACAGTTGCCATTGTCTTTTTGCAGACTTCTGAACTTTAAAATTTTTCGGTGTTGGTGAACTCACATGCTTCCACGTCATCAGGTCGTTTTTTGATTCGGGATTAGGGCGGTGTACCCAGGTTTCGTCTTATGTAACTATAGATTCTAAAAATCCGTTTTCCTGACGATAACGCGTTAAAAGTTGCATTTCCGCCGCCATTCGGTGCATTATGTGTTGCTCGGATTTCTTGAACAGAGTTTCAGGAATACCGGTTAGTAGAGCAATTTCCCGCATTTTCAACCGACGATTTTCTAGAATCAATGTATCGCCCTTTAATTGATTTTATATTGTTGATGGTTTCGTCGCAAACCTTCGGGATCATCGTTCACGTTTGTACGTCACCAAACACCAAACATAAACTTTTTTTCGACTCATAACACCTTCTACGTATGTGTGCAGAATTTTTTATGAATTTCGGTAGATGTTTCATTGTTTGCAAGCAAAAAACGAATGACCAATCGCACTTGAAATTTGGAGTAAGTTTCGATTGGAACTGACATTTAGTGACTGTCACTGAGCACGTTGTACATAAGATAAAACAATGACTATATCCACCTACGTAGTACAAATGCACATCTAAAATGCGTATAAGTTTTTACTTCATCGGAGCAACGTAGACGATGTGCTGCGCAAATATACCGGACATCCCCCTTATTTTTGGGACAAGACAATGATCGCGTGTTGACATTATTTAAAATATTAATATTTATTATCAATATTGAGTACATCACTGTTGTGACTGTCATACCTCAACCACTGAATTTGAATGTTCATAATTTAATGAGCTAGATTGCAGGGCTAATAAGTTCTATCATTACAATGTATATGTCTATGACATCACCTAATAAATATGTTACAAACGTACTTAATATTTAATTGGAAATTTAGGTAATAAGATTTTACCCTAGTACTCATTTATTATGTTTTTTACAAATTAAAGTAGATAGCACCATTATGTTAAGTTGGAAAGAGAAACCGGGTCTAACTTGGTAATGGTGGTGAGAAATCCAGCTATATCTGAATTCATTGTAACATAAATTTTCTATTTTTGAAAGTTAAAATATAAGAAATTAATATAAGCTTTCATTACTTCAATTATTATATCTTAAAGTGGTCAAAACACATAATTTAACACTGAAATTGGTCATTGTCCCTTAAACAGGAAAATCATTTGGCACACTAGTTATACATGGATTATTAATACAAATTGATTCACTTACTTTGATTATTTCAAATTTGAATTAACATTTAAGATTATATTTTAGAGATTGATATAGTCAAATCAAACATAAATTTAAAATACTTATAAAGTTATCTTTGCCAGTAGTAGTACAATCCCTTAGAATTGTTTAATATGTTGAATCAAATTTATTACATTTGAAAAAGTGAAAACGCAAACATAAGCCTTCTATTAATATAACAGTTCCATAAACGTATAAAGTCAACTATGGAGTACAATTTTAGTAAAGAATAACTTGATCATTAATAAATTAAATATTGTTAAACTACCTTGAAGATGACAAATCAGAACACCCTCTAACAGTCGAAGTCTAATAGTGAAAAAATGTGGTTCCTTTGTATGCTTTTCCACATGAGCGAGATAACTTATACACTCCGGAAGACGATAATGGGTTTGAAACTTTTTTAGGTGACCGTAATTGCTCTCACAATGCCATGATGAATTAGGATTTTTTCAATTCTACCTGTAACATTACTTATAAAAGAAAGAAAAGCAGAATTGCAAAAATTCTAGTTACTCGTGGCATTAGGACTGTATTTGACGTACAAAACAAATTAAAGAACATTTAAGGTCACCTAAAGGTGTTATCTGGTTTATCTTGTTTATGTGGAAAAGTATACATTGGAACCAAAAAACGTAGCTTTGATACTCGACGTTGAGAATATTGTTGATTTTGTAGCTTAGATCAACCAGAGGAGTGTGCGGTAACGACCATGCTTTAAATAATTTAAATCGTGACATTCCTGTCGATAATGTGGAAACGTCAATACAAACTCATTATTATGTTCGTTTACAACATGAAACTATTCAGATATATAAACATCCTAGTAACAACCATAGGTTTTTCTTATAATTAAAAAAAGGCGTAATGGTGTGACTTGATTTTAATTCTATCTTTTGGAATGTTTAGGTTTCTTTTCTTTGACTTGAAATAATGTTTTACCAATTATACCACAGCACTGTAATTTACCATATGTGGTTGAAATTAAAATTAAAATTATATAAAACGTACTACATTTGTTTCCACTGTAAAATAACACTTACACTATTTAACAAAGCTATTTATTTGTTATATTTCACTGGATTATTTTAATTCATGTCAAATATCTTTTTTTGAGCGCTTTTATCAATTTCAAATTAAAGTTCTTCACAAGTGTACACGTACAACGTCACTTGATTAAATTTTGTTACATTGGTACGCCTGATGACGGAAGCAGAGTCTGCTTCTGAAACATTGCGCAATGAAGCAGAAGCTGTGGAAATAGGCCAATCAACTCAACTAATATGAGACCACTGTTACAAAACACTTATAATACAGAATTCTTTAATTAGTCTTTGGAGTGCACACTGCCACCCACTAACAAGAGTTCTGCTGGAACTAACTTAACTGCACCAGTCCACCAACGCTTGTGTCAATCAGGAAATTTGTTTACTGAGTGCCTTCTTAAGTGCTCGTTACAGAATTTAATATGTTAATACACTTTGCCACCAAATTCTTAATTTTCTACAAAACTAAGTTTTATAAGTTTTGTTATGAACGAATAAGTTCAAAATTAAACATATAATTAAAAATTATTATTAATTAATAATTATATTAACTACATAAATAAAATGTTTACCTTGAGTAGGATATAATTAATAAAACACAGTGTGTGTTTAAGAAGGTAACGAACGCATATGTACATTCAACAGTATTAATAATATTTAATACAGTCTTAATCTTAATTTACAATGTCTGAAATCTGTATTAGTCAGAAAGGACCACCTCAAAAGTTTATTTTACTATCGCACAAATTCTTTTTCAATATTCTCTTAGCACAACGTTTTTAATGTTCCACCCGCAAAATGGGTAATGGCAGTAAACAAAAATGTTTGACCTGCACTACTAAGTTTTACAACGTAAATTGGTACAGGCCGTTACGCATCCTCTTTGAAACCACATGCTTCAACCAATGCAACGGTTGGCTGACAATCTCCCAACGTTGCCTATACCAACTCTTTTATAGGTAGCCTTATCGATCTTGAAATCGTCAGCAAATATTATCCACCTAAATTCAAATCCAGAGGTTTAAATGTGCCATGACTTTTGCACAGCATAAATTTCTAACGAACGTAACCGATACTTCTAAATTCACGCCACGTTGAAATTTTTATTCAAACTCACTCAATAAAATATTCAAACTAAACTAAGATTCAACCTTATATGAAAGATTGACGCGCAGAAGAAAGCCTTTCCTGCAAAATTAAATAAAATTCACCGGTGCTTGCCCTTGAATAATACGTAAAATTTTGGTTTCATATTACAGTCCACATCTGTTAACCCAGTATTAAATACTCAAATTATATTTTATCCTGAATTCGAAAACATTATTAGATTAGGCACCTCTCTTTTACGTCAATTCTAAGCATAAATTCCTTGGTATACTGTAGCCACATGGTTTGTTCAGTGTCTTTCTTGCGCATCTAAATATGAATCAAATACGTGAATCCTTTAAACACTTAAGTGTCCATCATAACTTCATATACTATTATTTTCTAATATAAACAATATCTTAACACCTTCCAGTGGCAGTAAATTTTCACCAACCTTACAAGTTACACTATGGAGAAGATAAGAAAACACTCTTGTACAAGCACTTTCATTCCAATTGTGAATCTTATGTAACGAACTTACACAAAGTGAGTGTTCTTAAATATTAACGGAAAACTAGTGTTAAAAAACGCATACGCGCACGCACGAACGCATGCAAGCACGCAAGCACGCACGCACGCACGCATGCACGCACGCACGTACTCACCCAAGCACGCACACACGTACACACGCACACACGCCGTGTACACCGGCACACACACACACGCACACACAGCACACCCGGACACACAAGAACACACACGGATACACACGGACACACACAGACACACGGATTCACACAAATACACGCACGTACTCATGCGCGCACGCACACACGCAAGCAAGCAAGCACGCACGCAGGAACGTACGCACCCACGCACAAGTACCTGAGTCCACACATACGCACCCGCAGGCGGAAGCGGACACGCACGCGCACGCGATCGCACACACACGCACACACAAGCATACATACACAATCACGTGGACGCGGACGGGTGCGGACATGCAAAGGCACACGCAAACGTTCATGCGCACGCAAACGCACATGCACACGCACACGCACACGCACACATACTAACACGGATACACGCGGATACACACGGACACACACACGGATACACATTCACACACATACACACACGTGTGCACGCATACACGCACGTACGCAAGCAAGCAAGTAAGCACGTACACCACGCACACGCCACGCAACCACGCAACGCACGCCACGCCACGCACGCCACCACGCACGCCACGCACGCACACGCCACGACGAACAGCACACGCCACGCATCCCACGCCACACACCACTCCCACCACACACACACACACACACACATAAAAAAACATTTACGCACGCTCGCATGCATTTAAAAAACAGGAAAGGAAGTTATTTACAAGGAACAAACAAATTAAAATGGTTACAGTACGAACAGAACTTAGCCAACCGGAGATAACCGAAGGAACGTATGGCAGTCTAGACGCAATAGGCAAAAGAATATTAATAGCCAGTACCCGTTCAGAAGAATCCAATGATGAATATGATGAACATTTATTAGCCAAGATGGAAGAGGGACAAGAGAAAGTAGAAAAGAAAATAGAAGTCAACCAAGAAGCTAATCGAGAAGAAATAAAAGTAATTTTGAAAGAAGAAGTGGGATGTCAAGTAGAACGGATGGAAGAAAATTTAAGAAAAAGCAACTATGAAATAATGACCAAGTGTAATGAAGAAATCAAGAAACAGAAAGAAGGCACAGATCAGCAAATTTACATACGGAATATAAAACTGAAGCAAATTGAAGAAAGGCATGAATACGTTAGAGCTCAAATATGCCGCACAATAGGCAAATTCTATTAAATTTCTTACTACATTGAAACGATTTCTGCCAGGTTGCCTTTTTTCGGGGTAAATTTGAAAATAGTCATCACTAGCTCTGGTAGCATTTCTTTCATTTTTGAAATAGCACACTAATGTATCAAAATTTTCTTCCTTAGAATAATTTAACGCCATTTTCAAACTATGTTCATTAAAATGTGAGAAACTGTTGCAGTCTTTTGACAGATAACATAATTGTTATACACTAATTATTATAAACTCATCAAAGCCTACTACCAGGCATTCACAATAATCGAATTCATTATTTAGCTGTAGTTAATTTTTAAGTGTTTTAATAATTTCTCTAAATATTTTCACTTAAAGCAAATGTATTGTTAGGTGTTTACTTAAATTTAAACTTAATAAAAGTTATTTGTCTGTCATTGTTTAAGACAAGGTTTGGAAAGGCTTTTTCGATATCGTAATAAATAGATATCTATGAATAGGTAGCTAATGTTCATAAGAGATTACTTGATCATGCTTTTGATCAAGAAACGTCCCATTATGAATTATGAGTAAGATAAATGTACATTTGCAGAAAAAATTGCTTTGGCAGATTTTTTTCAAAATTTTCATAAAAAAAAATATTTGAAAATGTCAAGAATGATGAATTATCATTAATTTATACATCGTTGGATTAAAAAAAAGGAATCATTTTATACCATTAGCTAATTTCCATATAAAAGAAATAAAGTTGGTGATGGTCGACGAAACGTCGGATAAATTTTTTTTCTGTCACCAATCAATAGAGGATAAAAAGTGGCAATGGCAAAGTGTAATTTATTTTCTTATATCTGACGAATGTCATTTTAGTGGGCTCAAAATTCTCCAAAACTTTCTCCATTTAGCCGTCTTTCGATGTCTTATAGTTTCCAAGATAGCAATACTGCACAGACTAATTTTGGACACACTGTATAAGTTTATTTATTATTAAGATGAAAGGATTGAAATTACTTCAATAAGTTATGTGCATATTTAATTAGAAAGCACTTAAATAAATGCGGAAATCTGCGAATGCATAAATGCGTTATAGAGGGAGGAGAAGACACTGTTAAAGTGACTTGCAGTTTTTAACAGGTAGTTAGTAGTTAGAAAGTTGTTGTTGATGCAGCACAAGTGACCAAGTAATAGTCACGCTACCCTAAAAATTGAGAAAATACAATAAATGAGAAGTCAATGTGTAGTAGGGAAGGAGTAAGACTAACTTCGTTCTTAAAATAATAAAAAGGCTAAGTAAACAAAGCGCAACTATTGTCAAGTTGGTGATAACAA
Organism: Vesta saturnalis; assembly: GCA_036346205.1. NCBI lineage: Eukaryota > Metazoa > Arthropoda > Insecta > Coleoptera > Lampyridae > Vesta > Vesta saturnalis. Next base: position 287,681 of record JARFJB010002198.1, on the reverse strand, counting down.
AAAAGGTGGCGCAATAACTTAAAATCACATTTTTGTGCGTATCGAAAGTAGTCCACTATTGTGCTTAAATATTGGACGATAAATATAAAACACGACAATAGATCCAGTATAGTAAATCAATATATAACGAACAATAACCCGAAAGTATGGATATTCAAAGTAGAAGTGCTGCGGTTTGCAATTTGCTCTCTGTTTCTCTCAGCACGGGAATCGTAGTGAAAATAGAACAATTAAAGTGGTAACTATAAACACATCCAGAAATTATTAACAAACTTAATAAATTGTCGGAAAGAAAATTGGAATTAATCCACAACCAATATCTAAAGAAGATATTGGGAGAATAAATAAAACAAGCCGGCTGAAGTCCGAGTCACTGGCACAGCAACAAGAATGTACCATTTGAGGCCTCCGAAAGTGCAACTAACTGTGTAAATAAGAGAAACTTGTTTTGCATTTTTCTTTGAATTTATATGTGAATATCAATACTGAATGAAAATATATTTCGTTCATTATTGATAAAGAAATTTCTGCACGTTAGTCATTAAGAATATAAAAATCATAAGATATTATATATATATATATATATATATATATATATATATATATATATATATTATTGTGAACAAAGCATTCTGCATTTCCCGAGCTTTAGTATAAATAAATAAATATAACCTTCGATTTACTTTCATTATTAACCATTACGAATACTAAAAGCTTTAATACTGAAGGAAGTAAATTCAATACAGTTACCAATTCTCTTATAATAAGTCAATCAAATTTAATGTAATTTTGATGACTGATAATAGTAAGCATTTCTTTGTGTGACTACGCATACGCGTAGGCACACACGCACGGATACATACTAACACACACGGACACACATATTCACACACAGACACGCAACCATGCGTACGCACACACGCACGCACGCACGAACGCACTAGCGCACGCAGGCAAGCAAGTACGCACGCACGCGCCCGCTTGCACGCACCCTCAAATTGACACAGCCATCCAACCACACGTACGCACGCATGTACGAAAGCATGCAATCTAGCAAGCACGCACGTACGTACGCACATACGTACATACGCAGTCACGTACCCACGCCGACGCCTACGCCCACACCCACGCACGTGCCCACGTCCACAAACGCCCGGTCGCACAGGCACGCTTACGCGCACACTCACACACACGGTACACTCAAGAACACAACTGACATACGCTCGCACGCACGGATGCACGCACGCACTCACGCACACGCGCAACACACACACACACACACGCACTCACACATACACACACGCAGACACACACACACACACACACACACACACACACACACACACACTACACATACACACACACGGAAGGACGGACGGACGGACGGATGAACGGACATACGGACACATGGACACACGGACACACACCGACACACACGGGCACACACGGGTACACTCGGACACATACACGGTCACACACGCACGGGTATACACACGGGTACACACACACACACACACACACACACACACACACAATGTACGCGCGCGTTCACGCGCATACGCACTCTCGCACGCACCAACGCACGTACGAACGCACGCAAGCACGAACGCACGCAAGCACGCATTGCCGCGCGCACGTCACGCACGCGCACGACTTTGCTTACAACCAATAGTTTCGATGGATAATCAGCGATGGCGGATTGTTCCCATCCCATTTTGATCTTGCTAATTAAAAGGACTTATCTTTTTGGATTTTTCAGTCATGCATGTGAAGATAGATTATGCACAATTCATACGTTTCGATAGCAACTACAGTCATTGGCTTAGTGGTAATGACAGAATTACAAAGTGATTAAATCGTCAAAAAAATTTATATAATATGAAAACGAACAGATTAAGTTCTCTGTAACACATAGATACATGTAGTAATTTATTAGTGCTATGTATACAATTAGTATTTACACACGTCCAATATTAATTAAGTATAATTTACATAAATTAACATAAATATGGTGCAAAAGGCCATTATTAAGAAGACATACATTGAGTTAACAAAATATAACAATATTTATTACTATAAAGTTGCAAAATTTGTCGATAAAAATCTTCAACGTTGTAAAACGCATTTGCTAGTAAAAATGTTTTAATCGTTTTTATAAATCGCAATCTGGAGAGTTTTAAAGTCGGTCGGTAGCATTATAAAATTTAACTGCATAGTAGTTGAGCCCATCTCTATTTCGATAAACGCATTTGTTTCGTTTGAATTTTTCTTTGTGTCTAGTTAAGTGTTCATGAGTAAGTGTACGGTAATCTTTTCGTGATTCTTAATATGTAATAAGCAACATAAAATGTAAACAGAAGGTACAGTTAATATATTCAATTTAATAAAAGCATCTTTACAATCTTCTCTATATTTTAGATTAGCAATTATTCTTACTATTTTTCGTTGTATGGCAAATACTGATTCACTACTTTTGCATGACCCCATACTAAAATACCGTAAGAAAGAACTGAATGGACTAAACCGTGATACGCTGTTAATAGTGTACCTTGAGATGTCATATTAGCCAAGTTTCGCAGTAAGTATGCAATTCTGGACAATTTTTATTAATAGCATTTATTTGATGCATCCACGTTAACTTGGGATCTAAATGTAAACCTAGAAATTTTACGGCATTAGAATTTGTTTTGTTGTTTTCTTTCAAAGTAAACAGTACGTTTTCAGTTTTTGCTTATTAATTAGCTAGAAACCAATCATTTGCTTTTTTTGCGATTTCTGAACGTCCACAAATAAATCTTTTAAGTCCTTGTTTGTATTACATAATGTTGTGTCGTCAGCAAATAGAATAAATTTTGTGTTCAGATCACAGAGCGGTAGGTCGTTAATAAATATAGAAATAAAATTGGGCCTAAGACCGACCCTTGAGGCACCCCAATATTAACCTTTGCATTTTTGATCTAGATTCTTGAGTGACAACAAACTGGAAACGATTCTGAAGGTAGGATGAAATTAAACTTGTACTATTATCATTAAAAGCATAATATTTTAATTTTTTATTAGAATATTATGCGAAACACAATCAAAAGCTTTCGTAAGATCTACAAATTGAGAATGAACATAGTTACCTTTTTCAAAGTTGTTATGTATGAAAGATGTTAAATTATTAATAGCTAATGTAGTCAGTGGTGTTTTCTAAATCCAAATTGTGCATGATTAATATAATTATTTGTTTCTAGATAATTTACTAGTTGTTCTTTCATTAATGTTTCATGTATTTGAAAGCCTACCATTGAATAACTATTTTACTCCAATAGCGATAAATAGTTAGGTATCTAAAAGATTAGATACTATTAAACTGTCTTGAAAATAGCATTCTAGAACATTCTCCAACGGATGAAGGCCAACGTTCTTACACTTTTGTGTAACTAAAACAAACACCGAAATACATTTAATGCAGCGTCGTTTGTTCGTTTAATAGCCCTCGGAGAGCACAAAATAAAAACAGTGTCCCAACATTTTCAAACAATAACTTATACACTTTGGAACATTCAAACTTTTATAACCTATCTAACCAATTATTTGAATAAAATTTTATAAGTGAACATGTACAATTTTTATTTGGGATATCCGACGTATTTACTGCATAGATTTCGATCAAAATAGACGCCTTGTTTATAACACCGAAATTACGTTACATTCAGAAACAGCAAATAAAGAGAAAAATAAATTAACTAAACTTTCTTCATCGTACCCTGTTACATACAGTTGTTGCGTTTCTGTGCTGGAAGGGTACATTACTTTTATTCGCAGAATGTCAACCTAGTGGGATAATATTTATGCTTGCTTTGTTGTAATATTAAAATTCAGTTTCAACCATTACTATCTTCTTTAGTTGTGACACCGCCACATTCAGGTATCACTATCCATACGACAAAGCTTCAAGGAGAAAATTATTCATTGGTAAACTAAGATATACCGTACTACAGTCTCATCAGCCTCCGATAAATCACAATTGGTAAAACGTACACACAACCAAAAATGACTCACGCGCTGTGTTTACAATTTACAGAGTGGAACATGTATATATGTTTGTTTACTATAGTAAGTCCGCAAATGAGAATTATATTACATAAACAAAACCTAATAAATAACTTGAAAGCTCGATCTACCATTAAACCTTTTTATAGATTGGAATGGAAAGTTTTAAACTTCCAGCGTATAGTTAAATAGCTGATTAAATTCTAATAAGTTTCAAGTTTAAATTTATATTTATTGTTTACTTTATGTTTAAATTATCGTGACCATTGAAGCAAATAATTAAAAAGTAATTTCAGGCATGTTTCAATTTTAACTTACAATAACGCTAAAAGGAGTTGCCTCTCAGATTTGCTTTTGATGTAAGAAAGCTATATCGATTTCAGAAAGTTACATCGATTTCTTTAATATAAAGCGCTAAAACAAAGGTTCCTTTACATAAAATTCTAAAATCCCTATCAACTTTAGTATAACTGTGGTAATAACAATGACATAGAACAATATATAAACTGGTTATGATTATAACTTATGTATACGATGGTTTATTGACAAGACCACAAACTTCATATAGTAGAGAATCAAATTCAAATAATGTATTTTTCTACTCAGATAAAATACTGCACACATTAAACGTTTAAATTTACTTAATGTTATTCGTCATCCACTGTTATGGGATATTATCATTGATTAATTATTAATCACGTTTTAATGTTTACCTTGCAGATCTGGTGAATCTTAAACGATATGGTTTGGTATGATGATATTCACATATTATTTGTCACGTAATATTTAATGAGCTAATGTTGGTCTTTTGGTCTACTGCACCCATTTCTAGGTATAACATTAACACAGATATCTGTGATATTCCTTTGATTGGTCCTATCGCACGAGTCGAATATGAAAGTGATAAATGAGTAGAACGTTAAATCTTAGTTTCCACTTAATTTTATGCTGGGTAGACAGTACGGAAGAGTGTGTGCAGAAGATATCCAGTTTAATGAAAGTAAGGTTAAACCTCTTAAATCAAGACAGCATTATGGTTTAATGCTGACTTTCTCTCCAACATAACTTTGACATGGATTCTTGCATTAGAGTAAAAAACAAGACTGGCCTTCCCTCTCCTTTTTATTTTTAAATGCATTTGTCCCAATGTGCATTTTCTGTACCGAACTCGGTCGGAGCGTCTCGGAACCGATAGGAGATCGCCGCAAATAACCTAATGTGCTTTTTTCCTACTCGGTTCCGATATGCCCCGGACAACTTCGAGGTAGAGAAAATGTATGTATATCTTAATAACATCATAACGTTCGCTTTACCAACGGGCTCTAATTACTTCGAGACATATGAGAATGTTTATTTGTTGTTGATGTTGATAACCATGGAGTACAAGAAGCCTAAAGATATAAAATAATACGTAATTTTTAAAACGTGGCTAACCACCCCAATACGAAATGTTGTAGCAAATAAGAACATACTACAAACTTGGTTGGTAGCTGAATAAACAGTTTAGGAAATGTAACCTGTAATTATATAAATAGGTATTTATTAACGTCAAATAACTCTTTTTAAATAGTTTGAACCAGGCTATTTCTTTTTTATAACTAGAAGGAAATTTGTACTAACGTATGAAAATGTAAAATTCAACCATTATTGCACATAATAAAATACTTACCTTTTTTGGGTTTTTAATGGTGTATTTTTACATTACACAATCTAAACGTTTCGATAACACTTGCAGTTATCTTGGTCAGTAGTAATATCTATTAAAATTGTTAAAGATGTTGAAACAATTCTGTGAAAGTTAAAAAATTAAAACATATAACAGTTTGAGAAACGGATAAAGCCAACTGTAAAATTCAATTTTATTAAAAGTAACTAGATCATTAAAAATTAAATATTGTTAAACTGTCTCAAAGATGACAAATCAGAACACCCTCTAACGATCGCAGCAAAGTACTTGTCATAGGTTCAAGACCTACTCGAGGTAAACTTTATATTTATGTATTTAATAAAATTAATAATAATTGTTAATTATCAACGGTTATTCCCTCCAGAAATGCAGTTGCACTATGGAATTTTTTTTATAACCGGAGCAAATATACCTTTTTTGCGATTTATTATTAATTGACAATGAATAATAATTCGCGTGACGTAATTATCTGGCCCCTTTAATGTCCTTGCTAATAGATACAGGTTGATTCACTTAAGTGTTCCACTAGATTTTTTCGCGAATGGATTGAAATATGAACTTAAACTTTTGACTGCATATGTAAGACGCTACAGGCGTATTTAAATTGTGTATTTTAAACTTTATTTCAAATTTGGTTTTATCGGAAGTAGAATAGAAATAGAATGCCCTATACATTGTTTTAATTTCTCATGAAAAGAGAAATAAAAACCAATACCTATTCGGTAAACCACAATGTATTTATTTAGATATAGGTTGTTACACGTCCAAATCGCACTAGGCGTCGTGTATGCTTACTAATGTAAGCGGGTTGCCAAGCCAGCTAACAGGGAGATGGGCGTGGTCCAAATAATAAGTAAAATGAATGATTAATATGCTCAAACACCTTACACCTAAATTCAAACAGCTCAGTCCGGGAAAATATGTCTCTAGGCGCCACCACAATCGAAACTTTGCTAAAATAATTGTCTTAAGCTGGATGTTAATTAACCCTACTTGATTGTGGAAAGTAGGATTGTGCTTACTCAGTATACTCTTACACGAGGGTTCTAAAAAAAACACTCGTCCCAAACAATTCAACTCAAACTCAAATATATTTAGTACTACCCAGGTTATTAAAACTTTTTGAATACACCTCGTATACCAAAACTTCCAAAATAAAATTTATCAATCAAATTCATTCACGTAACCAACAGTTATATTTTCTACGTATCCCTCGTATACATATAAAGTTAAATTTCTACTTATTAATGAATAAACTATTCTTCATTCAATGATCGGTAATTAATTTTTAAAATTCCTAACATGAACGATATCTTTTAAATTTAATTTACTTTTTATAACACTTCTGAATCGTATTTGACATTCGTAAATAGGCAAGTTCTCAAAACTCCAACTTTTTGTTATACTTAATGAAATTTTAATTAACAGCTGATTCGTCACTAGTGCATTGCGCTAATGAAACTAACATGAAAATTTTTGCAATCAACCTGGCAAATATAACCTTTCAGGTTGTTCATTAATCTTAAAAATCCAAAATATGCAAAGTCTACACCTAACTTTGTAATGCTCCCTTACTTTTAGGTGCAATTTTATATATATATATATAAGTATTGCGCCCTTCTGGTTTGGTAACCAGCGCGGTTTTACTTTGCCTCGGCTTTGCTCAATCGGGTTTATTTTATAAACGGGTGTGGTTCGTAGTGATTATTGGATGGGCTTAACACTGTAACCTTAAATAAAATTCGTAAAGCATTTTTAACAGGTATATTAAATAAATATTTACAATAAAGAAAATAAGAACGTATTCAACAAAACATGTACATGCGAACTCCTTGTCCAGGTCCTGGTGTCACTGGGTGCGTAATCGCTTCTGTGAACAAAAATAGTCTTTTAACTTAATTCCTTACCTAAAAGATACAGTTTAGGATACGGTCCTGTATGTACGGTAGCGCGAGTGTTGTTCGATGCAGTGGTTGCTCGAAGCGCCAGCGCATTGAACCCGATTCGTTTGAGAAAATCGATATCGTGTTTGTATGCCAGTAACTCTGAAGCGCTGCAGCAAGGATGTTCTACTCCTGGAAGTAATACACGCGAAATGCTCGTATACGACCTCGATGTATTCGGACAATCTTTCTTTAATTATTACCGGTTTAATGTAGGTAATTAGATTATTTATCTAACTAAATGAATTACTCTCTATACTACTTACTCTATACTAAGGTTAATTATTGATAATTAAACTAGGGAACAAATACTTAATATTACTTTAATGGTTTACGTAAAGATCGAATAATCTACGTACTCTTTAATTTATTTACAAACGTTCTCGCACCAGGTATTTACGATGGTTATATTTATATACAAATTTATACTACAGGTTATGGAGGTATTCCTCTCTAATCAAAGACACCATATGTGGTTATTACGTGTTATCTGTATGCAGTAATGTGTGAGTTTCGAGCGAGGTCTCAGTAATTTCCAGAAAACGAAGGCGACGGCCTGTCTTTACTGTATATACTAAGAGAAAGGTCGTAGGTCTTTACAGCCCTGTAACAACCCTTCACCCTCAAGTGGTGACGAGATACGTCGGGATCTACCCTGCGTGCCTCTAGGTGTTTGAGTGCTTTGTAAAACTCCTGGTGCTTAGCCGAAGTATTTACGGTCGAGATACGTCGGGATCTACCCTGCGTGCCTCTAGGTGTTTGTGTGCTTTGTAAAACTCCTGGTGCTCAGCCCGGAAGTATTTACGGTCTGCAGTGTTTGAATGTAATTGTCAGAATGTATAACTTTACACTTACGTGTCTTTCAATCGCGGTATTGAAGCTTTAGGTTGCCCGATCGCGAAGGACTCTTCGTCGGTGAACAACAGGTCGGTGTTTACTCTAAGCAGACGGAACGGCGGCGGCTACTGGTTTCTGGAACGGTCAACGGTGGCGGCTGCTGGATATCGGCTTAACGAATCTACTTCGATTCTCCTTTCATTATGCGCGTCGCGAGTTTATAAAGGTATCGGTGGGCGGCTTCGCGGCTACCGTGCGGGGAATACCGTTACATGATTGGTTAAAATCGTTCTGACGTGCAGAAACTTACGGTTTCTTAGAATACACGTCAGCAGTGATGAATAAATTATTTGTTGTGCAATATCGCGTAAACTTATGAAATTTTACATACAGGATGGTCCGTGCCTAATTTATTCTAAAACATATAAGTATAAGATGCTGGTTCTTTACATACCACCCTTTCCTCTTCTTGCGGAAGATCCGTCCGCTTTACCTTGACCCTCATGCCATCAGGCATGGTGATGCTAACGCGACGGCGATTGCGTCGCTGGCGGCGGCTAAGGCATTCCGGGGCGGCATAAGGCGGGCCGGTTCGGGTATTTCCGGATATGCAGCCTCATTCCTCCGGTCACCTCGGTTGTCCGGCGCAAATGTTCCGGCGTGGTGGTCCTTGGTCTCCCGTCGGTGTGAGCCGGGTGGTGACCAATACCATGCTGTATCCCTTGCGGATGGTCCTGGAGACGGTGTGCGTGGCGCAGGCGGCGGAGATTGTTCCCGGACCGGAGAATTTCGTCGCGTTAGGAACGCGGCGTCCAAGTCTTCGGTCCCGGGTCGGCGGTAGTGTGTGGCTGCCAGGGCGATATTCTTACCGGGAGTTTTCGGCGGACGCATTGTTTAAATGGGGCCATTTTTGAAAGATATCATTTCTGGTTTTATCCTTTGCTTTTATATGATTTTGAACACGCGGGTTTTATAGCCGTTAAATTTTCAACGTTCCATTGGTCGTTGGTCTAGTCTGATCGGTGACGTCAATCGCATTTCTCAAATCTTTACATGCGCTTCTCCCGCGCTTTTCCTACTACCGGGTTCTCGGAGCTCGACAATTACGGGCGATTTTATTTTATACACAAGGTAAGGACCGGCATATTTTTCGCTAATTTCGCGGAAAATTCTTTGCTTTGCTGGACAGGTAATGTGTTTTACGATATACAAGATCTCCTTTGCGGGGCGGTAGGCTCGGTGACGCAGTTGTAATGATACCGTTGTACTTCAAAGGTCTTTGCTAATGAATCTCTAGCAAGTTCTTGTAGATCTTTTAAATACTTCATGTGTTGCGCTTGATCAGCTGCGGTTACGGTGGTTGCTTCTGTTGTCGGCGGTTGTTTCTGGGTTGACCATGCCCTAGGTGGTTCTAATTCTCCCGAGATTAAGTAAGGCAGGGAGAAACCAGTTGATCCATGCTGTACGGTATTGATAGCGAAGGCTATTTCCGGCAGGTGAGCGTCCCACTCTCGCTGGTTGTTTCGCGTAAATTGTGCGATCATCGTCCCGATCACTTTATTGGTTCTTTCCACCGGGTTGGCATGCGGGAGTATGGTGGCGTAGAACGATGGTTGATTCCATGTTCCTTTAAGAACGTGCGGAATAGTTTGCTGGTATACTGTGGGCCGTTATCGGAGATCAGGTGTCGGGGAGTTCCAAAGCGGTATATTATTTGTTCTTTTAACGCTTGGATAATCGGCGGACTGGTAGCGTTACGGAGCGGTTTAAGTTCGACCCACTTAGTTAACCGGTCTTGAAAACTAACAGGAATTTATAGCCTTTCTTGGAAGGCGGCAGCGGTCCGATAAGGTCGGTACTTACGTTGGTCCACGGATGTCCAGGTCGCGAAAAGTACATTTCTCCTTGCGGCTTTTGCGTACTACTTTATAAGTCTGACAACTTATACACGTTTTACGTATTTTATCACGTCGGATTTTATGGTGGGCCAGTAGTAATTACGGTATATGCGGCATAGTGTTTTCGCAATTCCCAGGTGTCCTGCGGTGGGGACATCGTGACATTCTTCCAGGATATCTCGGCGTTTCTCTAGCGGTATACAAATTTCCAACTAGGATGGCTTCCCATCTCTTTTCGGGTGTCGGATCAGGGAATGATTTAAATAGTTGTCCTTCCTCTATTTTATATCGAGGGTGGTGATCAGGGTGCTCTCGGACTTGTTGTATTAAGCCTCGATACCATGGACAGGTTATCTTCGGTTTCCTCCACCTCTAATGGAGACAGGTCGGCTTTTACTCTATCGTCCTCGTGTAAGCGAGATAGCGCGTCGGCCACGTTGTTCAGTGCCCCTTTCGGTACTCCACCTGGAAGTCGAACTGTTGTAGTTCCATTATCCAGCGGGCTAGACGGGATGTCGGTTTTCTAGCGTGCGAAGCCACTTGAGACTTCTATGATCGGTCAACACGGTGAATTTATAACCCTCTAGGTAACTTTTTAGTTTTTGTATGGCCCATACTACGGCCAGCACTCTTGTTCAATCGTCGAGTAATTCCTTTCCGCTGGGTTCAGTGCCCTGCTGATATATGCTATCACTCGTTCATTCGGTGCTTGTCCTTGTGTTAGCACGGCTCCAATTCCGGTGGTACTTGCGTCGGTTTGTAATACAAAAGGTTGATTAAAATCCGGACAGGCTAATACAGGGGGCGGTTAAAGCTTGTTTAATGGCTTCAAAGGCGTGATTTTGTGTGTCGGTCCACTGATATCTGGTGTTCTTTTCAAGAGTTCGGTAAGCGGTTGACTTATTTCGCAAAGCCACTAACATATTTGCGGTACCACGATGCCAGTCCCAAAAATTGACGGAGTTGCTTAACGGTACGGGGAGCGGGTATTTGGATGATTGCGTCGATTTTTTCTGGATCAGGTAAAATTCCTTTTGCGGTGACGACGTGTCCCAAATATTTGAGTTGGGTCTGACAGAAGTAGCATTTGTCTGGTTGTAGTTGAAGTCCGTTATCACGTAGTCTCTTGAATACTTCCGTAGGTTATGCAGGTGTTCTTGAAATGTTTTTCCCAGGACTATGATATCATCTAGATATACAAAAGCGCGTCCAATCAGTTCTGGACCAATAATAGAATCTAAGAATCTCTGGAATGTAGCAGGGCGGAATGAAGTCCAAACGGTAGAACTTTGAATTGGTATATCCACGGCCGGGTACTGTAAAAGCGGTGATGGATTTACTTCCATCTTCTAAAGGAATTTGCCAGTATCCTTGTTTCAGGTCTAGGGTACTGATATAGCTTGCTTCTCGTAGCTGGTCTAAGATGCCTTGAATATACGGTAACGGGTATGCATCTTTGATGGTGACCTGGTTAACTTTTCGAAGTCGACGCAGAATCGATATGAACCAGTTGGTTTCTTAACCAACACTACGGGAGAACTCCACGGGCTGTGTGACGGTTCTATTATGTCTTCGCAAGCATATTATCAACCTCTTGATTGATAAGTTCTTGCATTGCTGGATTGCGGGATAGTATCGCTGTTTGATCGGTTTAGCATCGGGCATGAGCGTGATCTTATGTATAACATCTTTGGCTTTTCCTGTTACCTTTGTGAATTTCCTCATCTCGGTTTCCAGGAATTTATTTAACTCGGGCAGCTGGTCTACGTCTGGTCCATGTATTCCACTCAATCCTCCTTGTACGGAACTTTGCAAGGGATACGTATTCCGGCGATTTCTAGTTGTTTCTGGTGTATGTGTAGAGTGGCCTGAAGGTGTTCCAGCGCGTCTAATCCAATCACAATGTCGGTGGACAGTTGGGGTATGTAATAGCCCGGTAACTGGAGAGTTTTCCTGCCTATCTTGGCGGGGAAAATGTAAGCCGCGGGTTTCAGTCATGGAACTGTCGGCAAGACGTACAGTTGCAGCTTTTAGCGTGCTCGGATATATACGGTTGTTAATTAGTAAATTCTTTACTTTCTCGCCTATATATGTTCGGGATGCTCCGGTATCAATTAAAGCATTGATGGTTTTGTTAAAGACCATAATCTCTAGGAAGAGTCTATCATCGTAGGAACGATCTAATCTTTTATCGGGTTTCCTTCGTGAAACTGCGCTACGGTTTGTAGCCAAGTGGTCCACTCGCTGGCGGTTGTTTTGTTTCCAGGTGTAAAAGCCGGGGTAGTAAAAGTTCCTGGTGTCCCTTTACCGGCGTCTGGAGTTTTCCGACCGCGGACAGGGCAGTCTCGGGATAATACACCTTCTTTGCTGCATCTCGAGCAAAAAGCTTTAAACGGTTCTCTACACCTCTCTTTGAAGTGTCCGGTTTTCCACATCTCCAACAGACGGTGGAGCGGTCATACGGGTGGTGATAGGTGTTGGAACGGTTTTAGTGGTGTTGATTTCACGGGGACGGTGTGCTGGTGGTCAGGAGCTGGTGTTAGACCACTAAAGTGTACCTTCTGGCGGTTTGGACTGGGAGACGGCGAGTGTGTCCGCGGAGGTAGCATTTCGAATTGGGTAGCCAACTCGAGAAGTTCGGTCAGGTCTTTAAAATCTCTGACGGATGTAATATTTATATTCCACCCTCAGGTTGTCATACATACGTTGTAGTTGTTCTTCTCTCGACATGTTTCCATGGCGTCGCATTAACGTCAGGACGGCGGTTACGTATTCCGTAGCTTTTTCTCGGGGTTTTTGCAGTCTATTTCGGATTTCCTCCTCTAGTTGAAATTGATGTCGCGGTGGTAAAATTGTATTTTAAAACTGACCAAGAAATCTTTCCAAGTCGTCCAGGATTGTTGATGGTTTCTGTACCATAACAGGGTGCTTTCCTTTAATAATTCCGGAAGGGCGAGTAATAGGTCACGGTCGGTGATGTTGTAGCAGGTTTGTAATTCTTCTACTCTTTCCAAGAAAGAAATCGGATCGCTGATACCGTCGTATTTCACACCCATTTGCGTATTCTATCGCAAATATCGGCGCGTCTGGTTCCGGTAATGTCTAGGTGTTCCCCAGCTGGTGGTGGTGGTATCGGAGCGGTTAATGTTAGTCTTTCTGGTGTCAGTGTGGTTACTTGTCCTTCTCCGGTGCGTAAGTATTTTATTATCCTGGCTCGAAGTGCATCTACATTCCTCCTGTCTCTAGTTTATATTTCCTAGCTTCGGTTGCTAATTCATCCTTCTTGAGGTGGTAAATCCATCCCACTCTGTGTCGGTATCTTCAGAGTCCCTCGGTATACTCATCCTGTAACAGACAGATTAGTGTCTCTGGAAAACAAAATATGTGATTACTGGTACTTCTGAGGTCCTTTTGGAATCTGTAAACGGAAAATTATTTAAGGTGTTCAGTGTTTTTTCGAGCCCCACGTTTAGGTGTCAAATGTAATGCTCCCTTACTTTTAGGTGCAATTTTATATATATATATATATATATAAGTATTGCGCCCTTCTGGTTTGGTAACCCAGCGCGGTTTTACTTTGCCTCGGCTTTGCTCAATCGGGTTTATTTTATAAACGGGGTGTGGTTCGTAGTGATTATTGGATGGGCTTAACACTGTAACCTTAAATAAAATTCGTAAAGCATTTTTAACAGGTATATTAAATAAATATTTACAATAAAGAAAATAAGAACGTATTAACAAAACATGTACATGCGAACTCCTTGTCCAGGTCCTGGTGTCACTGGGTGCGTAATCGCTTCTGTGAACAAAAATAGTCTTTTAATCTATTCCTTACCTAAAAGATACAGTTTAGGATACGGTCCTGTATGTACGGTAGCGCGAGTGTTGTTCGATGCAGTGGTTGCTCGAAGCGCCAGCGCAATTGAACCCGATTCGTTTGAGAAAATCGATATCGTGTTTGTATGCCAGTAACTCTGAAGCGCTGAGCAAGGATGTTCTACTCCTGGAAGTAATACACGCGAAATGCTCGTATACGACCTCGATGTATTCGGACAATCTTTCTTTAATTATTACCGGTTTAATGTAGGTAATTAGATTATTTATCTAACTAAATGAATTACTCATACTACTTACTCTATACTAAGGTTAATTATTGATAATTAAACTAGGAACAAATATTTAATATTACTTTAATGGTTTACGTAAAGATCGAATAATCTACGTACTCTTTAATTTATTTACAAACGTTCTCGCACCAGGTATTTACGATGGTTATATTTATATACAAATTTATACTACAGGTTATGGAGGTATTCTCTACTAATCAAAGACACCATATGTGGTTATTACGTGTTATCTGTATGCAGTAAGTGTGTGAGTTTCGAGCGGGATTTCAGTAATTTCCAGAAACGAAGGCGACGGCCTGTCTTTACTGTATATACTAAGAGAAAGGTCGTAGGTCTTTACAGCCCTGTAACAACCCTTCACCCTCAAGTGGTGACGAGATACGTCGGGATCTACCCTGCGTGCCTCTAGGTGTTTGTGTTTGTAAAACTCCTGGTGCTTAGCCCGGAAGTATTTACGGTCGAGATACGTCGGGATCTACCCTGCGTGCCTCTAGGTGTTTGTGTGTTGTAAACTCCTGGTGCTTAGCCCGGAATTATTTACGGTCTGTAGTGTTTGAGTGTAAATTGTCAGAATGTATAACTTTACAACTTACGTGTCTTTCAATCGCGGTATTGAACTTTAGGTTGCCCGATCGCGAAGGACTCTTCGTCGGTGAACAACAGGTCGGTGTTTACTCTAAGCAGACGGAACGGCGGCGGCTACTGGTTTCTGGAACGGTCAACGGTGGCGGCTGCTGGATATCGGCTTAACGAATCTACTTCGATTCTCCTTTCATTATGCGCGTCGCGAGTTTATAAAGGTATCGGTGGGCGGCTTCGCGGCTACCGTGCGGGGAATACCGTTACATGATTGGTTAAAATCGTTCTGACGTGCAGAAACTTACGGTTTCTTAGAATACACGTCAGCAGTGATGAATAAATTATTTGTTGTGCAATATCGCGTAAACTTATGAAATTTTACATACAGGATGGTCCGTGCCTAATTTATTCTAAAACATATAAGTATAAGATGCTGGTTCTTTACAACTTGTCAAAAACTACTAGGTCACCAATTAAGTAATCGTCACAAATATGTCTCATAACTGGCTAAATAAACAACAGAATAAAAATTTAACGATAAATATATATTGTCCTGCATAAAATAATAAACAAATGACAAAGAAACAAACACAAATATATTTACATATACCACA
Source organism: Vesta saturnalis (assembly GCA_036346205.1). NCBI lineage: Eukaryota > Metazoa > Arthropoda > Insecta > Coleoptera > Lampyridae > Vesta > Vesta saturnalis. The sequence continues at coordinate 271,958 of JARFJB010002198.1, read as the reverse complement.
ACAACGTGGTTGAAAATCAAAACCACACGTCACTGTCAATATAACTTTCTGCAAAAATTCTTACTACTATACAACCCAAAACAACATAACTCGAGAACAATTATCTTTTCGCTTCTAAACTAATTAATATTTACTCAACATTACACAAATGAACTAAACAAAAAGATAATCGTGCTTTACTAAATTTTCAAGGTCCTTAAATATAATTCTTACTTAAAATTGTCCATTTATCCTACGCTTTTCTTTCTTCTTTCTTCCCGTAAATCAATTATTTGTAGTCCATTTGTATTCCTTAAATTGCCTGACTGCACATAACAAATACTTCACAATTCCACCAACACTTATTCCTTTCTGTACTCACAAATAGTCCAATAACACGTAATAATCTGTACACGTTTGGTTGCCTCTTAAAATTTTTAGCAACCTTTAGGAAAGTTTAATCCTTCCTTACACACATAAACTTTTAATGTCACATAAAATTACCTTAACATTGGCTTAATTTACTACCAAAAATTTCGTTTCCTTAAAGGTGGTCCCATAAATAATTTTTAACTAAATATCGGTACAAGAACACGCGCCGCCCATCAACACTTTAACGTTACAACTGCTATGTTTTTCTATAAATCTGCTTATGCACTTTTAGCTTTCTTGAAAATAAACAAACTAATTTTATCTTCAACCTCAATTTAATTAATTGTTTTATTTATGAATGTCTTATACGATTCATCCCCTTTCGGGTTACGCAGTTGTTTAAACAATGACTGCCTTCAATATTATTCACAAATATAACTCCAACAACCCATTCTAAGTCACACTACACCTCGCGCGCGTCTCCCAACATTCACCACAAGCAACAGACAAAACGAAAAGCTCCGTCAATCCCTGACTTTCCTATTTATACCTTCAGCCATCCATCTTTAAACATGTCTTCCTTCCGCGCTATATTCTCCAATAGTATTCATAGTCCCGACTGTTACTACCATCTGTACAACCACGCTCATAACTACAATACATCGTCATATTTGTTTTTACTTACAAATTTTACAATTACTTCATGAAGAAACTATTTCTCGTCACCACATTCACTCAGGAGCCACTCTGGTCCATTACACAACTTTTAACGCTTATTTCCCACATGCGCTCGATCTTCTTCCGCAACATTTGCAAAAATAAGTACCGTCTAAGGTCTCAAATCCCATATACATACACATATTCTCAAAACAAATTGCACAACATTACGAAAACTTTCTGAAATTAACACTTAAACATACCAAATCTTTCTCTACATATTTTCTAAAACATTCTACACTTATACTTCCATCTTCTGGCAAAGATTACTCATTTAACCTCAACATTCCATTTCTACGGTAGCAATACAGTAGCAAACATTATCGTCCTATCGACAAATTTCTTTTCACATTTACATTCATCAGAATCTAATTATTCCAACACCAATGTCTCTATAACATTCAATACACGTATCTGCATACTAAATAATATTTCTCCTAAATTTCCAGTGGCGTAACACCCACCCACATACATTATGCGTATACACAAAAAAAAAAATTTTGCAGAAAGTTATATTGACAGTGACGTGTGGTTTTGATTTTCAACCACGTTGTTGTGGTATATGTAAATATATTTGTGTTTGTTTCTTTGTCATTTGTTTATTATTTTATGCAGGACAATATATATTTATAGTTAAATTTTTATTCTGTTGTTTATTTAGCCAGTTATGAGACATATTTGTGACGATTACTTAATTGGTGACCTAGTAGTTTTTGACAAGTTAGGTGTAGACTTTGCATATTTTGGATTTTAAGATTAATGAACAACCTGAAAGGTTAAAAAAAAATTTTTTCGTTCAAACTCAATACAGCCGCACTCAGAACACGTAATACACGTCATTATAACATCCTACATACAGGGTGCGTCAACGCAACCTGACAAGGTATCTAAATAGTATTTCAGCAGCTATGCTGCCATACTCAGTAGATAAAATAAAAGCTTAGAAGTAACACGATTAGAAAAATTCTCAGAATTGGTAAGGGCAATTATATCCTCCAGTTAAATCCAACCAAACGTCTCTGTAACCCCGAGGGGTTGGTCAGTTTAGTGTTGCGTAATTTAAGGTTTAAATTTTAAGTGTTAGTATGTATGAAGCTTTTATTTTTACTGGTGAAGATGACAGCTTAGCTGCCAAAATACATAGGTACCTGTAAGATTATATAATAAACCAAACACTTCGTATAATTAAGCCGGTTAGCTGTAATTATTAAATAAAATGTTAAAATAAACTAAACATTTCGCGCCACACTGAAGAACTCTTCAGAACTCACACGCCACAAGTAAATAAATATACTTATTATTAATGCACACAGTAACTACACGAACAAAATTTATGTTGGCAAGAGAGAAAGAGAGAGAAAAGAAAGAAATGTTTGTTTTACCAATAACATAAGTAGTCATTATTGTGTAGGCAAAGGACGTACCTTTGTGACTAGACGTCTGTACGTTCTACTCTTCGTTCCCACTTCCGCAGATCCTACAATGCCATCAACGGCGGGGAATACTTCTATAATTCGGCCTAAGGGCCAACGTATAGGCGCTACATTAGGTTGCTGAAGGAAAACGATCGTATCTCTCTTGATTGGATTGATGATGGTATTCCACTTTTTGCCCGTTTGCAAGGTATTCAAATACTGAAAATAACATAGCTTCCAAAAATGTTGTACCACGTGATCAATGAGTTGATATGTATTAAGTGTACTAAGGTTAACATCCAACACATTCGCAGATGGCAATCTAGTCAATGGTGTAAGGGTAAGAAAATGAGCAGGCGTGAGTGCAACGGGTTCCGATCGGTCTGAGAAAAGAACGCATAAAGGACGAGAGTAAAGCAGACATTCAATTTGAAGCAAAAGGGCGTTCTCCTCATAGGTCAATAATTGATCGCCTGTAGTATTAAATAAATGTGATTTGGCTCTCTTTATATTGGCTTCCCATAATCCACCCATATGGGGTGCTGCCGGAGGAATAAAATTCCATTGTATTCCTTTTACACTGATTTCTGTTTCGATACGTTTTGTAAAATGTTCAGAATTAATCAACTCAAACAGATCTTTTAGTTCAGCTTTAGCGCCGACAAAATTACTACCTAGATCTGAATACAACACGGAACATAAGCCCCGTCTAGCTAAAATCTTTTAAATGGATGAATAAAATTAGATGTACAGAGATCGGACACCAATTCTAAATGGATGGCTTTCACTACAAGATATACAAACAAACATATATAGGCCTTTTGCGAACGAGCGCCTCTATGACGACTTAATATAATGCGTAACGGACCTGCACGATTTACACCGGTCTTCAAAAAGGGCTTGGCTTCCTGTACCCTGCAGGCAGGTAGATTCCCCATTAAAGGGTATTCATGTTTCGGCCGAAACTTGAAACACAAATTACGTTTACTAGTAATGTTGCGAATCACACTGCGAGCCGCCAAGATCCAGTATCGCTGACGTAATAATGATAGTAGCAAACTAGCTCCGGTATAAAAATGCGTGCGATGGTAGTATTCAATTAATAAATTTAGCAAATGGTCGGGTTTGGCAAGCAAAACGGGATGTTGATGAGAATTCCCTAATCGACCACCAACTCTTAGCAAACCATCTTCAAGCAAGGGTCTATATTTGCGCAGTGCAGGAGAACAGATACCCGTATTTTCTAATAAGTTAATTTCATGCGCGAAATGCATCCTTTGCATAACTTTTAATAGAATGCGTTCTGAATTATCTAGCTAGAATCCACGGTGCTTATATCTATGTTGAAAACAATTTTATCAAAGTTGAAAAATTAAAACATAAACATCAGCCTTCTATTAATATAACAGTTTGAGAAACGGCTAAACCAACTACAGAATTTATTTTTAGTAAAGAATAACTAGGTCATTAAAAATTCAGTATTGTTAAATTGTCTTAAAAATAACAAATCAGAACACCCTCTACGACGAAGGCTAACAATGACAAAATACATTTAACAAAATTTAATCAAGTTATGGTGTAAATGTAAAGTTGCGAAAAACTTCAATTTGAAAGTGACAGAAGCATTCACAAATATAAACATGACATCAAACAAAATAATCCAGTTAAATCTAACAAAGAGATATCTATGTCAATAATTGCAAGTGTTATTAACTATGAAAAACATAATGCAGAACGTTTTTTGTAATTTTTTAATTTCAACTACTTATGTTAAATTATAGTGCTGTGGCAATTTAACATATAATTAGTAAAGCAATTATTGACATAGATATCTCTTTGTTAAGTTTAACTGGATTATTTTGTTTAATGTCATGTTTATATTTGTGAATGCTTCTATCATTTTCAAATTGAAGTTTTTCAGTTTCAGAATTCTGCGCATAATTAATTCTCTGTCACTTTAGTGCACACTTGCCATACGTGTTTTTCACTTTTGTACTTGTCACGCTGAACGCAGTGGTCTAAACCAGACATCTCTATCTTGTTTAGATACATAGGTGAAATAACTCGAAAACGGTAAAGCTTAAACCCAGCATTCGTTTATCAAAGTCATTATTGAATTTGATCAGACCAAAAATGGGGTTTTCTATTTGAAAAAAATAAAGTTCCTAAGGTTTTCCGACATAACTGGAACTTCCTGATCTCGGAAAATAATTGTACGTTATAGGGAAATGTTTTTCGCATAACTATTATCTAAAGCATTGTTTTGTAGCTACAACAATAACGACAAAATCCTCCGTCCACGGACTAATGCCACACTCTGTAGATACTTTTTTCCAATTTTTATGTTTTGCCCACTATTATATACTACGCAAAAATGAATAGGGATATTGTATTTACTGATGATTTATGCATTTACAAATAATATTTTATTAATAAATAGATCAAGGAGTCGGTGTTTTACACTTATAAACAAAAGACATCTAATACTGGTGCAGTTGTTAACTGTTTTCCTGTCAACTAACAAGCTGTGTTGATTGACAATCTAGTTTTTCTGAAGTTTTGATAATCTGTGTGGTTTATTATTTAAGTTAGAGAGAATATTTGTTTAATTAATTACAAAAGCAATGCAGAGAAATCATTTAACGGTGGAACAGGCAAATTTGGTGATACAAATGCATCATAGGGGGATCTACAGGTAGATATCGCAGAATTGATAGGAACGTCTCAGAGTGTGATTTCTCGTACCATATCACGTTTTCGATACAGAGGTACTACTAGGAGGCCTGGAAGTGGGTCTCGCCGAATCACAGCACAGACAAGATCGACTTGTAAGAATAAATGCAAGAATGCGCCCTTTTATACGGCTCGACACCTGCAGCAAGTCCTTCAAAGTGCAACAGGAATCCGAGTATCTACTCAAACGATAAGAAATCGATTGTTTGAAGTAGGACTTACTTCTTACCGTCGTTTGAGATGTCCCGCTAGAACTGCTGCACAAAGAGTCTCGATTTTGTCTCCATAACGATAGTAGACGTCAAAGAGTCTACCGAAGTGCTGAAGAGCGCACTTTGTCTCAATATATCCAGCCGGTTGTCGGGTATGGTGGAGATGGTTTAATGGTATGGGCCGGAATATCTTTATGGTGTACCTAACTCCATATCTTTAATGGAGCACGTGTGGAATTTTCTTCAGAGGCCACTAGATCAACATATTTCACAGCCAACCACAATTCAGCAGCTAAGAGACGTATTACTAGTTATCTGGCAGGAAATTCCACAAGAACATATAGACAACTGCATTCTAAGTATGCCCGAAAGGTGTAGAGCAGTTATTAACGCCCATGGAGAAGCAACACGGTATTAGGCATTCAAAATTTTCATTTAAATTACGTAGGGTGAAACAACTCAGTAACCACTTTTTCCTTAATTTGTATTAAACTTAGATTTTAAGTAGGCTGTTACCTTTAATTCCATATTTAGCTACAATAAATAACTTTCTGTTTTCCATTTTGTGTCACTTTGCTTATAAATATCACCGATTCCAGCTACAGGCCGCTATAAATACAATATCCCTATTCATTTTTGCGTAGTTTATTATGTTTTGAATCAATCTCATCAGTTTTTCACAATCAACCATAGAACCTATGAGAGCGTTGGAATGCTTATAATTAATGGTATTGAACGGGAAGAAAAAACTGAGTTGGGTATTCATGGTTTGGACACACCCTGTGTACGGTACTTCGAATTGATGGATTAATAAGCATTTGAATGAAAATTCGGGACATGGAAAAACACTTGACACATTAGTCGTTGATTTAAGACCTCGGCAACCTTTCATTCGTTTTTCGACCATAAAATCTAAACGGTGCATAATTCGATGTAAAATTTTGTATCAGTAAATCCTCATCAACTTCTAAAATGCATTCCTAGTGGACTTGAGGTTAGACCCTGGAGAAGTGGGGAGAGTTTTGGATCAAAGTTTAGTGGAGTTGCTCTAAGAACATTGTGGAATATCTGACATTTTCTCAAATTATCATAGAGACGCTTTTTTGATGAGTTGTAAATTCGCTACGGCGTTTAATTAACACTTTATTCGCTGGGGTTGTCTGTTAAGTTAAGTGATTTGCTAAGCATTGAGTGCGGCTTTCTTTCTTTTACGTTGGAAGCGATCATTGTGAGAACCTTTGGCGGCTTGGAAATGATTTAACCCAATCTTTTCCAGCAATACTATCCTTGAACCGAGCTATCTTTTCCCGTTTTGATCCAAGTCAGTCTTGTTTATCTCCTACATTTCCATTTCAGTTACGGGAAAATCGGAATAGGTGACGCTCAAAATGCAGCTTAGAAATGACCTCCACTTCTCATAGTTAATATTGATGGGTAGTCATATCCTTGTATGTGAGCTTTTAATTTGTAAAAAATAGGTCTTGGTATTTTAAAGGTTTCGACGGCTGTTCTACTAATGCCAGTTTTTACTGTAAATATGCATCCAAATCTCTTTTGGAACTGTATGCATTTCAAATAAGAATTAAATTTTGCCCAAAGATTGGTATACTTTGCACCAGTCAAGTGAAGATTCCCTAGTACCAATTGAAATGTGCATTAGTGAATGAAAATGAATGCTTGGGTACATTCCGAATGAAGATCATTCATTGTAGTAACTAAACGTCGTAATTGGTAAAGGTACACGTTATTAAACGTGTAGTTACGACTTTTTACGCAGTGTGATTTTACATGTCAACCAAAACAAACGAATTAGACCGGTGAATTATTCATGGTGTGACTTACATTCACATTTGAGAGGCGTATTACCGTATTATTTATGTTGTATAGGGCGGTAGGACATTGCAACCTGAATTAGTTACCCGACTAAGTGCAAATAAACCCCGTTTTACGGTAGGTTTTTCAATAAACCACCAACGTAACATTCGATATCCACTGTAGATGTATTTTAGGTTCAGAATATACGTCTCAAATATACCATGTACCATATATTGTGTACATCTATTATAGGTACCCTGACCAATATACCATGTATATTCGAAATAACGCCTGTACATACTTTGAATAAAATAATTTTATGTTCTTTGGATATGTATTCAATTATGTATCATGTATATTCAGGGCGGCGTATGTACAGGGTGGCCAACTAAGAATGCGAGACACTGTATCTGGGAAACTATCCATCGTAGAGACTTGCGCAAAAAAAAGTTTTACTAAAACGCCCAATACAAAAACCTGGAAAATATTTTCAAGTTGCTGAAATGACCGCTAGGGGGCGTAACTGCAATCTTGAATCTAAAAAAGTGATGTTTCTGTGAATTATGCTACATTAACCTAATAAAAAAATAACTGATCTTTGAAGTCGAGGATAATCTGAACTTTTTGTTTGGTACTTTTGACGTATGTCTAAAAATAAAGTGGTGGGGTATTCAAAGGTTTCTTAATAACCCCTGTATCTTCGAAAGCTAAGCCCGATTTTAACAAACTTGGGCGCATTGAAATGAGCTATTCTTGGGATACAAATGTTATAATATTTGAAGTTTTGTAAGTTTCACATGTCGCTAGAGGGTTTTTTTCCAACAGACACGGTTAATTTGCGCAAAAGAATTAAATGCATTGGTATGAATTTTTTTCATGAACAAGTAGCTAAATGATTTCTAAACAAGCTCGTGAAACCGCATCTCGATATCTTGTTCCTAACCTAACATATCGGCCAAAGAAAGCTTTATACGAAAATCCCTTAAATTTTATTTTTTAACTATATTTTTCTGGAATTGTTTCTATTATGTAAGTTGTGGCCCTAAAAGGACCGATTTAAAGGAGGAAGGTTTTAATGCCCCGTAAATGCTTGAAATGCTGACCATCACGCTCTATGCATTACTGGAGCCTCTCATGACTAGACAAAGCTGCAGCTTCAATTTTGGCTCTCGGTATGTTACGTATTGCGTTACGAATCCGGTTTTACATATCTTCTCTAGTAGTAGGTTGAGTCCGAAACACGATATCCTTTAAGCGCCCCATAAATAAAAATCGAGGCAAGTTAAGTCTGGCGATCGCGGAGGCCATGGAAACAGACTTCCTCTTCCAATCCACCGCTGTTGAAATACTGCATTAATATGCTCTCGCACATTAATAGCAAAATGTGCTGGGCAACCATCCAACTGCAAAAACAATGTTTACCTTGTTTCCAGAGGCACATCTTCCAACAACAACGGTAATTGATTGGCCAAAAGTCAAGAAATATTGTCATTTAGGGGTTGCTCGAAAAATATGGCCCAATAATTCTGCCTCCCAGTATGCCACACCATACATTTAAACTCCAACGTCCTTGGCGCTGAACTTCACGCAACCAATGGGGATTTTCTGCAGACCAATAATGCATATTGTGCAGATTGACTCTCCCGTCACTACTGAAGGTGGCTTCATCGGTCCAAAGAATTTGAAATAAAAATTCTTTATTTTCGCGTATCATGCCTAACATCCAATGGCAATAGTCTAACCTTCGATCAAAATCTTCCTCTTTCAAGGCCTGATGCAAAACGACATGATATGGGTGCATTCTTAAAGTAATTAAAAAAGTTTAAACGAATACCTATATATTTTGATGGCCATTAGAACTTATCTATGGTCCTTCAAAATATTTTGAACCGTTGTCCGTGATATGCCCAACTCAGTGGATAATGCTCTTGTGCTAACATGAGGATTCCTTCATTATAGCCCAGTACACGGTTAATATTTTCTTGTGTTCTTCCAATTCTTTGCCGTTGAAACGTAGGCCGAAAACTACCATTGGCTCATAAGCTCGCCACTAATCGGGGAAAAACTCTTACATCGCAAGGACGCCGATTTGGATATCGAGCCGCGTAAACTCTTTTAGCTACTGCGGCATTCTGAAGACATTCAAAATAAACAGCAAGCATATCAACAGCTTAATTATTCGTAAAACGCATTTTGAAAGCAGAAAAATTGCTCAAAGTAACGCGAAAGTATTGACAATTTGAGGATTATGTATGTTTTGTTTAGGTATCTGTTTCCATTGCCTGTTTCTATTAATTGTGTTTTTCGTATATATCCATAGTGAATATCCATTTAAAGAAACAAAAAATAGGCCTTCGGTATAACTTTTAGCATTGCTTACTTGTCTGTAGTAATTTAAAAAAGGGTGATTTTATTATGGTGTATAAATTTACAAACATTTAAAATCGCAATTTCTAGGTAACCTATTCAGAGCCGAAATTGAAGCTGCAGTTTGTCTACCCATAAGAGGCCTCAGCAACCACAGAGTGATGGTCAGCATTTCGAGCATTTACGGGGCATTAAAACCTTCCTCCTTTAAATCGGTCCTTTTAGGGCCACAACTTACATAATAGAAACAATTCCAGAAAAATATAGTTAAAAAAATAAAATTTAAGGGATTTTCGTATAAAGTTTTCTTTGGCCGATATTTTAGGTTAGGAACAAGATATCGAGATGCTGTTTTCATGAGCTTGTTTAGGCATCATTTAGCTACTTGTTCATGAAAAAGTCATACCAATGCATTTAATTTTTGCGAAAATTAACCGTTTCTGTCGGAATGTCGAACAAAGCCCTCTAGCGACGACATGTGAAACTAACAAAACTTCAAATATTATAACATTTGTATCCCAAGAATATCTCATTTCAACGCGTTCAAGTTTGTTAAAATCAGCTTAGCTGTTTCGAAGATACAGGGGTTATTTAAGAAACCTTTGAATACCCCCACTACTTTATTTTTAGACATACGTCAAAAAGTACCAAACAAAAAAAGTTTAGATTATCCTCGACTTCAAAGATCAGTTATTTTTTTATTAGGTTAATGTAGCATAATTCACAGAAACATCACTTTTTTAGATTCTAGATTGCAGTTACGCCCCCTAGCGGCCATTTCAGAAACTTAAAAATATTTTCCACTTTTTTTTGCGCAAGCCTCTACGATGGATAGTTTCCCAGATACAGTACCTCTCATTCTTAGTTGGCCACCCTGTATATGCAAGGAATAGATATAATTTTTGTATATCCATAGAACAGATATAGTATGTCCACCACGTCGTAACGTCAATATCAACTTCGTAAGAGCCTCGGTGCGTGTCGTTTATTATTTTCTTCTTCTATATTAACTTATTATTCCCAATAGTCAGTGGTTTAGTGGGTGCAAATTTACTAAGTTAGTACATTTTTTTAAATTCTTAAATTGTTTTGTAAAGACCGTATAAAATCTACAAATGGCATAAAAAATAAGACATTTCCTTTAGTATTAATAATCTTAGTAAAACCTAGGCTTTATTGCAGGCGAATAGCAACACACTATAGATCATGTTTGCAAATATCCTGCTTTATACAGGGTTCCCATTTTAGACTATACAATTTAAAAGTCGAATAAAAACTTTCTAATCAAAGTAAATTAACTTTTAATGGACTAATATGTAGCTTATTCTTTGGGATTTATGACTAAAGTAAATAACAATTCAAGTTTTAAAGATCATGTCTTCCAAATGCCCTCCTTCGACTTCAATGCATTTTGAATTCTAAGTTCAAAATTTATCATCACTGGCGAAGAAAATCTCCATTTATTAATGCAATTTCATTTCGAATCTGCTCCTTCAGCTCCGGAATTGTTGCGGGACGACTTGCAAAACTTTTTGCTTTAGGTATCCCCAGAGAAAAAATCGGGGCCGTTAAATCGGAGATCTCGGGCCAATTCCAAATCAGGAAATTATACGGCCGTCAAAAATCTCGCAAAATTCTCATAGTGTTTCTGGCTGTGAGCCGTTGCTCCATATTGCTGGAATAATATGGCGCCATTTAGTCCTCGTCTAATTAGTTCTGGGATAAGAAACGTTTGCAACATGTTTATGTAGCGTTCGGAATTAACTGTAACAGAACGGTTATTTTCATCCTCAAAAAATAAGGACCGATAATTCCAAATGATGCTACACCGCACCAAACAACGACTTTTGGACTGTGGAGGTTTTGGTAAACAGTTCGTGAGGATTTTCTACTCCCCAGTATCTAAAGTTTTGCTTGTTAACAACCGTCCAAATGAAAATTTGCTTCGTCGCTCATTAGCAAATTATGAATTTCTCCACGATGCTGATGTAAAATTCTTCACAAAATGTCACCCTCGCTCCTTTGTCTAGATCACTGAGGTTATGCACCATTTGATATTTATAGGGTGAAATTTTATATCTTTATGCAGAATTCTGTGGAGACTTCCCTTAGATATTCCTAGGGCAAGTGATTGGCGATTAGCCGATCTCTTAGGACTTCTTGTAAAAGCAGCTCTCACTCGTTCAATATTTTCAGGCGTACGCACCGTTCTTCGACGTCCAGGTTTTTTAATGTTTTGCACAGAGCCATTTTCACGCCAATGACGAACCCACGCCGCAATTGTAAAGCATGTTGGTGCATCGCCCTTATTATTGTTTCCAAACTGCCGTCGAAATGCACGCCGAACTTCTTCAAATGAACCAGTTCTAATGTAGACTGAAAACACACGCTCTTGAATCGAATAATTCATAATGCAATGAAAATTGTTAAACTGGAGCAATTATATCGTTTGCGTATAACGCATATTTGACAGAAACACTTAAGTCGTTGTTTATAGACAGGCGCCTCCTTGATCTTTAAAACTTGAATTGTTATTTACTTTAGTCATAAATCCCACAGAATAAGCTACATATTAGTCCATTAAAAGTTAATTTACTTTGATTAGAAAGTTTTACTCGACTTTTAAATTGTATAGTCTAATATGGGGAACCCAGTATAAAATTCATTGTGAAGAAGAATTATATGTCAAACCTAGCTAGTTAACTTCTAATGAACATTATAGGTATGTATGGATATACAAGTTATATCTACTAGCTATTGCGAACCATATGCACAGACTTAACCAAACACAAGATTTGTCACTTGGTTATTATTGAGTGTTGTTGATTTTGAAAAATTGCCATATTTTTCCAGATCTAAAATATAGTTGTTTAGGGATTTACCTTTAATTATTAAAAAAATTTGGTATTACATTGTTGTAAGATGCAACAAGAAAATTATTTCTCAGTAATTCTTCAACAATGGTTCCAGTGAACTCAAAAAGTATGTAAGCCTTGAAAAGATCTACATTATTTACACGCTAGACATTGTCAGTAGATATATGAAATGTATTGTAAGTCTGATAAATGTATATACAGTCCAGGTAATAAGGCTAGCCCTTCTATTTGATCATACTATAAATCTAGTAACAAAATGAACGTGTATTATTATTTCGATTTGAACTGTCAATGTTTGTCAGATTTCGCAATTGGGTGTGTTCACCAGTGTTCAGCTGCTGGATGTGAGCGAAAGCGATGGTTCGCTGACCTCCAGCCTATACAAGGATAGTCTCCAGACGATGAGTACTGGTAAGATTTTCATTAAACGACCTACAAAACATGGAAAATGATAACTCCCGGTTTAAAATATTCTAGATACCCAAAGATCTAGTAACTTTTATTTCATCCATTTTATATTTGAACAAGAGAGAACGAAAAAGGGCTCTCTATTTCTCAGACTTTATGTGCAATCTACAAGGTGTATTGAATATTCAGTGAAATGCACTCCATTTATATACAAATATACGAACATCACATTTGTTGCACATATTTAGACTATTATAATGTTATTTGGTTATATCCTTCCAGCATTGAGTATAATATATTATACTCAATGCTTCTAGTGTATAATGTATATCACAATTGAATGTTTGTGCATACCTTGTATATATATATATATATATATATATATATATATATTATATATATATTGATATATGGTATATCCATGAAATATATTTGATGTATATACAATAGATTATGTCAATTCGGATAAACGTATATGCATACAGTAAGGACCAAAAGCTTTAAGTTTTGAACGGTAACAACTTTCATCGTGGTGTGTTATTATAAAAGTAAAAAACTATTTTGTGAAGCAAAATGACAGTCGAAAGTTTAAAAATGACAGCTGGGCGACATTTTGAAATTCTATTCCTGTAGCATTTTAGAGACATTGTCATTCTTAAATCAACCGCTGAATTTGAAAGCATTTGAATAATACGTATTTGCGTTACGCCTAATTCCATTTTCCACCCTCTGTTACGGTGGTACATTCAAGAACTGATTTTGAACGTGCTTTAACCGAAAACACTGAAGCAGTTATCATCTTGGGTAAAACTATAATCGTAATTAACTAATGTAAAAATTTCGAGAAAGAATAGATACAATATTAATGATACAAATAAAAAAAAATTATTGCAACACGTAGTCAACATTGAATTCTTATTTTAAAGTATGTTCGTAATGTTAGCCTAGCATCTCTTGGCAAATAAACATTTGGTTGGAGAATGCTTCCCTAAGGAAAATTTCAGAGTATACTTGTGCACAAACGTCAATCATACGTTGACGAAGTTTTTGCAAAGACACCATATTTGTTGTATAAGCACGAGATTTAAGGTAACCCCATAGAAAGTAATCTAGGGGTGAGATATCCGTATCTGCAATTTTGAGTGTTAACACGTCCGTTCAGATAAAATATGCTCTCGTCGCTGAAACAAATACGTTTTAAATAGTCAGGATTTCTTACGATCCTCTCTGACATAATCTTGTCAAACTCAAGTCGTATATATCAGGATCGTATTCTTCCAATTCATGAAGAAGTTGAATCCAGTATGGATCAAATTTATACTTTGTCAAAATTCGATTGACCGAGGAACGGGAAGCATTACATGTACTGGTCACCGCTTTCGTACTTTGTTCTGGATTCTCTACCATTTAAGCAATTACCAGTATTCTTACATTTACTACAGTCTCCCGGATCTTGTTGCACTTTTTCCGCCCCTATTGATAATTAAATTTTGACAGTAGATTATAAAAAATCTTCTACATGTTGGCCGTTGCGGAAAGCGTTCATTAAAGATGCAGATGGCAGCGGGGTAATTGCGATTAGCTTAACCAAAGATGATCACTCCTTCACTTTTCTCGTTTAAAGAACGAGACATTGCCATTTTCATACACCTTATAATTTGACAACTAAATGTCACAGTCTAAAAACCATAGCAACAATTAACTGTAATATTTTGTTGTACGTTCAGAATCAGTTCTTGAATGTATCACCGTAAGGGGGTTCAAAACGAAATTGGGCGTCAAGTGACTACGAGTTACTCAAATGTTTTCAAATTCGGCTGTTGATTTAAAAATGAAAGTACCTTTAAGATGAGCTGTCATCCGACCCCCCTTCCCATAAGAAAAAAATTTCAATTTGTCGCCCACCTGTCATTTTGAAACCTTCGCCTATCATTTTTACGTCAAATAATAGCTCTCTTTGTTACGGTATACACAGACAGTAGAACGAGATAACAGGTAAAATTGGTGCTCGATTGCTCAGTGGGTGGGGTGGGTATGTTGTTACTTAATTTTGCGCACAATAGGACAGATTGCCATAAATAAGTCACAATAGGGGGTTTAGGCCAATATAAAACCGGAAAGTGGGCCAGAGTATTTGAAATTATACAATCGGGGTTGAAAAGCCTAATTAAGAAAGGTTCACAGCTCGTCTAAATACCTAAATAACTCGCTTACCTTTGTACGTAATCACAGGCGGTCCTGAGACCTGCAGATCTTCGCTACACCTGCAAGGCTACAGAAGTATCGAACGTTTATCTTAAATAATTACGTGTCACAAAATCAGTCATTAATCTGATTAAAAAACCAATCATTTTGTCGTTACGATACTTCTCTTAATAAATTTGACTTTCAGTGAAGTTATAATTAAAAGAAAAGAAAACACTTTAATTCAATTTTTACAACCACTTGAAGTTATATCAATGAATTCTCCCACATGCATAAAAATAATGCATTAACGCATGTTTCTTAAATGTTACGTTATAGTGAAAATAATCCCTTGTTAATCGTTCGAACGTAATTACCTTACTCTAAACAAACAGCAAAAAAATATTGACGTTAATTAGATTTTCTTAACTAAATAACAAAACTAAAATGCACGTAATTGATGCGCTGTATAAGAAATGTGGTTTACAGCTGGATTCACTTTCCAAAAAAATAACAAGTTCATTAACCTACAGATGTGCATTATAAATAAACCACCAAAGAAATATCAAAACAATCGTTACATTGATTTTCGACAAAATTAAATTACCTGGTTTGCTTAATATGCAGTGATACTAGCTAGTTTCAACGTGTGCGTTTACTAAATCACTGTAAATATTACTCATATGCCAAGATAACAAATAATCTCCGTTCCCCTTTCAACGAAAGCGTCACACAAAATTTCGATACAAAATAGTCAATGCAACAAGTCAAATAATCTCACATAACTTTAAACGGTAAAATATTAAAAAATTGAACCTTCAGGACAGCGGATTTAACCGTTAGAACATAAAAAATCACAATACTTTAAATTGTTAAAAACACTGCAACAATATGAGTGGAAATGATTACCTTAAATTGATCAGCCTATACATCAATTGGCTCGTTTAATTTACCCCCTTTCTTATACAGCCACCTGGTAGAAACCCAGAGGATAGACCCTGCAGACTGCGGCAATGTGATCGACGTTGTATCTACGCTCGAATCTCCGTAGTATGTCCCACCTCGTGAAAGAAAGCGGCGAGCCCGTTCACTTCCAAGTTGCGTTGCGTTAAAACAATTTTAATACGCCAATTAATTTTTCCACCGACGCAATGTTAACGACAATACTTATTATGATTGAAAAAATTTTCACAATAGAACTATTATTATTTACAACAGAACTAATTCTCAACCAAATTAGTAAAAGGGATTCCACTACCTGTCGATGACAATATGTGCCATATCTTAATTGCCTCCTATCTAAGATTGATAAACAAACCAAAACTTCGTTTCGTTTTCAGAATAAGGATTCTAAAGGTGATTACGATTTGTGAAAATTTCGAATATTTTCTAAATGCGTAAAAGAAAAAAAACGTTACAATCTGAAAGCTTCCAAGAAGTTACGCGTTATCACGTTCCGTTTCATGAACATATACTACATTTCAGAAGGTATTGATGAAAAACTAACGGCAAATAATCGATAAAATCACGACCGTGTGACATTTTACTTTTATAACACACCAAATTGCAAGATTAAACCGGTTACCGTTCAAAACTTAATGACGAACTTTGTAAAATGAGCAGTGCATATTGAATAACCAGTGAAATACATTCCATGTATATCCAAATATCCCAATTTGATATTCATTGCATATAATTAGAATATTATTCTATGTACCTACGTGTCGTGCGCTTGTTATTTACAGAATTCTAAGAAATCAAAAACAAAGAGTGAACCCATTCTTTGTAAATCTGGTAACCCGAAAAATAAAATATTTGATAACCTCAAAAGAAAAAGACAAAGGATGTTTGGCCTTAAATTGAAACGTTTTATATAAAATGACATTAAACTGATGTCAGTGCGATAAAAAAGTAGACACTTTTCCATAAGATTTGTTTATTAAAAATGTAAATACCTTATTTAACTTTTAATTTTATTAGTATATTTTCGTCAAATTAGTTACGTATTACACCGAATTATTACTGCTTAAGCTGTTATAACATTTCACTAAAAAAATTGTCCGATCAATCAAAATGTTTTAGAATCAAACGGTTTTAAATGAGAGATTTTTTTACAAAGCCCGTTTTTATACAAAGAATGATGCAGTGAAATGAACATAAAGTGAAGTTCAAATTAAACTCGTGGTGTATTTAAAGTTACCAAACTCACCAATTGAAAATTAAGGTTAAATGTACTACGTCAAATTAAAAGGAACAGGAAATTAAAAAAAAAAGGACGCGCAATTATCTTGATTACCAATTCAAACAATTCGTAAAAGCGTAAAGCAGAAATAAAAATGTTCAATCTACAAAAATAGCAATAAAAGAAAAAATCATATTGATATTGTGAACACCTCAATTTTACTATTCCGTTTCCATTGTTACGTTACAATTGTATACAAAGAGTATCCTTAGTTACATAAAAATTCTGTAATAAGAGAAACAATCAATTTAATATGTCGGTGAAAAACGTTTCTGAACAAAGTAACAAAAAGGTATTTGATAACATCCGGCTTTGAATTAGAAAATTCAGTGTTTTTGTGGATTCTTCAGAATTTATATAGAAAGTTTTCAAAAGGAAGTTGATTTTTTTATTTGGTCCTTTCATATGAAAAAATTGATTCATACGTAACAATACACCGTAATAAACAGAAAGAAAAGACGAATACAAATTATGTGTACATTTAATACACCGGCTCGTAAATTCTCTAGCATGGTTTACCGAAATATACATATCAAAAATAAATTGACTGTTTTTGTTCGCTAGGATTATTAATTAGTTTTAGTTCGGACAGTTTGTTAATGAGATCGAAATAACTCGAACCGTGTTAAATTCCTTATCTGCAGTACCAATATTAAACATGTTCACAATTATAATGTACGAAGCAAAAAGGAGGGTTGTATAGTGCAAGGGTAGTAAATTTCGGCTTTACAATATACTATTACAATAGTGTAGAAAATAGGATCTCTATTCGACCTAAATACCATTACGGAAAACATATGGAAACTGTATACAATGCGTAGTTATGGAAATATGTTTAAATGTATTGTATACAAGTTAATCTTCAGCAAGAATCATAATAAACAATAATTGAATCTTAAATGGTCTTTACAAAAAGGATACAAAATTGTATTATATACAGATACTTAACCAAAACTTTATTTTAGCATAATTACATGTAGTTTGATTCTGTAGCACTTACAACAAACAAACAGTTTCGAATTTCCACAAACTCATTTATCGCATTACAATTGTTTCGACACAGTGTCTTTTTCAGATTCAATCTTAAACAAATTGCAACGTTACAGAATACTTAACTATAATAATTGCAGTGGGAGGTTGACCACTTATTATGTGATGAAGAGGGAATAGTATAAATCAATTTGATTGTTTAACAACAAACCTGTATTTTTGTTTTTAAAAATTTCTAATGATTCTTAAACGTTTAATTTTACCTTTATTTTAACAGCAAAATTTCAAAATGTTTTATCCATAATGTGATTTTCTAATTTCAAATGAGACGTATAGTTAGAAGTTTTAAAGTAGAAGATGGGCATCATCCGCCATTTTTTTTCGTGACGTCAGCCTTTAGGCACCTTTGGTCGCCATCTTTTTTATATATGCCCACGTGGATCGTATTTTTTTCACATGAGAATAAAAAGATGTCATTTAATCTGTTATTAATATTTATTAGGGCGCGTTTTTATCAAAGGAGGTTGCATAATTGTTATTAAAATTACTATTACATTCCTTTTTTAATTCCTATCTACAGATTGTGACCTTTTGACCTATACGAAAGATGTATTTATACATTGGGGTTGTATTCTAACAAGGGATCCTAGTCTTGTAAGACGGAAATATGTTCGTGGGCTTCACCCCTGTCATAAAAATTGTATTCTAATAATGGGGAAGAATTAATAGATAAGACATGTAAAGATAACAAGTGTTTTCGTAATAAAAAGATGTTATTTAATCTGTGTTTATTATTATTAATATTTATTAGGGTTGTTTTGATTTTTATCAAGAGTATAAAAACCTAGTCCTTAAACGATCTTTAAGATTGCATTTAAGCGCTAGCTCAAAATTCTTCAATATCTGAATAACGACAATGAAATTGTATCATTATAAATATAAATGAGTAATTAAGCTACATAATCGGTTTGCTTTACAAATCATGCTTTCTCGATTTTCACCTTGAGAACATTAAATTATATGCTCAAGGTTTAAGTGGAAAATAAAAATTGCATTAATACGATAAATGGTTACACATGCATTATGTGCTGATTTACGCTTCATTGTGTACTCCCTTTAATAGTGCTATCAACTATCAATTAAAAGTAAATACTGAACATCGACTGCTAATTATATCCTCAAGGTTTAAGTGGAAAATAAATTGCATTAAATGGTTACATATATGCATTATAGGCTGTTTTACCTTTCACTGCGTGCTCCTTTTAATAGTGTTCTTAATTAAAAGTAAATATTGAAGTAAATATTTATGCTTCATTGTATATTTTAGTTTAGAAATGACTTTTTTAAAATCAATTGCATTACTTTTGGTGCCCAGATTAAATTACGTAAACTTGATTATAGATATGGAATATCATACTTTCTTTAAAAACAGTGAAACATATTCAGAGCCATAAAGCTTATAATACAGAATAACTACTCTTTATTTATGTAGATCAGGGTCGTAAAAGAGTGCTACATTAAATTATGGAAAACACCCTCAAATCTTGGTAATCCATAATATCCTATGTTAAATATTAGTGTGGAGACATTTTCGGCAGTCAAGACTTTTGGGATGGGTGCACTTTCCCTTATGTTCAAAATTAAGGGCAGCGCAATTTAACTTATCTGTATTTTCATAGAGAACATCACTACAAGCATCAAATTCACCGTTTTCATCTTGAGCGATTATATTAGAATAGCTTATTAACAAGGAAAAACAGCGAATACCCCTGATACTGTTTCATAATAGTACTCATTCGATTGTAAATATGCTTTAAGAAATACATGTAGCGGATAATAGTCTTTATTTGCCGCTATTATTATTACACAAATGTAAGATTATTCTTAAAATTAGAATTTACCCACACTACCTGGAAATACTTCATAGGCTTTCAGTCCTTCTCCAGTCCGGAAGCAGTATCGCATACATCTTTATTGAGACTATGCAATTCCGGATCAGCAGCATGTTTTCTAATACACAAGGCAGCATCTCCAATACAGCGGTGTATACGCCGAAAAAAATGTCTTGTGTCTTCTTCTTTAAGTAGATTTTGCCTCTATACAGCATACAAGCTCTATCTTAGCTGAATTACCTCTACCAAAAAAGGGGTGATAATCAAATTAAGTATGCCGGCCTCTTATTAGAACACTATCTTTTTAAACCTCGAATTTTTACCGATAAGGGTCTATGCGATGCTATCACATAAGACGGTTTTACATACCGGTTCTGTCTCGGATCAACTGTCCAAAAAGGATTCTAGATTTATAAAATGTGCGCCCAGGAGAGATATTAGAGTGCTGCTACAGAAAACAAAAAAAGTGTACACCACGCATGAATCTACAGCGAGAAATTTGCTCGAGACTGGTACATCGCGATTAACATTTTTTCGAGTCATGGTGGAATGATCTATGTGATATCTGATCTTTAAGTGATCACACAGTAATGGGTACAGCTACATACTAGCGGTTATAGACGTGTTTAGCAAGAGGGTTTGGATATGAGCTCTACCTATGCTAATAAGGGGGCCTAACGCTAACTTATAAGACAGTGCTCTCTCGAGAGCAAGTTGTTAACACCTTATTAGAATACAAATTCAAATTTCCAGCCGAGGGGCTAGGACAAAGGGTGAAGCCCCTGTTGTTTGATTTGGTCAAGGTTGATCGGTTGTTTGAGGCCCAGATGCACACGTCTTAGCTTAAAAGTTAGTGTTAGACCTCTTTTTTCAAATTTCCCAACATAACCCCTACAGCGATCTGTATGTACTTTTAAAATATTCCACTAGGTGGCGCCAGCTATAATACAGCAAACATTCGTTAGTCTATACACAAGTAGATGCCGCTATTAACAAATTAAAAATCGAGCTAGTGGGATACGACAAGGGGCGAAGGCCCGAGAGCAAGTTGGGGAACCCTATACTTGTATTACAAGTTAGCATTAGGACCCCTAACTAGAACACAAATTCAACCTTACAGCCAAGGGTGTGAAGCCCCGAGAACAAGTTGCGAAGCCTTACACCTGTCGCACAAGTTAGAGTTAGATCTGATTATTAAAATACAAGTTCACATTTCCCGTCAGGGGAGGCAAGAGGCTAAGCCCTGAGAGCAGGTTGGGAGGCCTTATAAGTTAATATTAGGCACCCTTATTAGAGTACAAGTACAAATTTCTTGCAATAAATATTTCATAATGTATGAAAATGTAAACTTTCACCATTATCACATAATAAAATACATATCTTTTTTGGGTGTTTTTAAAGGTGTATTTTAAATTATACAATCTAAACGTTTCGATAACACTTACAGTTATCTTCGTCAGTAGTAATATTTGTTAAAAATTGTTAAAGATGTTGTAAACAATTTTGTCAAAGTTGAAAAATTAAAACATAAACGTCAGCATGCTATTAATATGACAGTTTTAGAAACGTATAAAGCCAACTGGAAAATTAAATTTTAGTAAAGAATAACTAGGGCATTAAAAATTAAATATTGTTAAACTGCCTTAAAGATGAATAATAAAAAATGTCAGCTAAAAAACACATTTAACAAAATTTAGTCAAGATATGATGTAAGTGTAAAGTATCGAAAAACTTCAATTTGAAAATGATAGAAGCATTCACAAATTTAAAAATCACATCAAATAAAATAATCCAGTTAAGTCTAACAAAGAGATATATTTATCAATAAGTGCAAGTGTTATTAACAATGAAAAGCATAATGCAGAACGTTTTTTGTAATTTTTAATTTTAATCTTAATTTCAACTACTTATGTTAAATTATAGTGCTGTGGTAATTTAACATGTAATTGGTAAAGCATTTGCTTTAAGGTCTAGGAAAAACAGCAAAAAAACTAGACATACCAAAAGTTAAGATTAAAATCAAAATTATGACGTATTCCGGAATTGGAAAATCTCAAGAAAGATGTATGCGGTACAGCTTCAGGGATGAAGAATTGAAAGCCTGTGTAGTATTTCAAGGTAGTGTGGGGAAATTAGCTGATTTTAAGAATAATCTCACATATGTGTAGTAATAATAGCGGCAAATAGAGATTGTATGTTATCCTCTGCATAAAGCATAATTACAATCGAATGAGTATTATTATGAAGCAGTATCAAGGGTGTTAGCTGTTTTTACTTGTTAACAATCTATTACAATATAATCGCCCAAGATCAAAACGGTGAAGTTGGTGCTGGTAGTGATGTTTTCTATGAAGATCAAGATAAGTTAAATTACGCTGCCCTTATTTCTGAACAGAAGGGGAAGTGCACCCATCCCGAAAATGTTTTCACGCTAATATTTAACATAGGAGATTATGGATTACCAAGATTTGAGGGTGCTTTTG
Source organism: Vesta saturnalis (assembly GCA_036346205.1). Classification (NCBI taxonomy): domain Eukaryota; kingdom Metazoa; phylum Arthropoda; class Insecta; order Coleoptera; family Lampyridae; genus Vesta; species Vesta saturnalis. The sequence continues at coordinate 249,273 of JARFJB010002198.1, read as the reverse complement.
ATAATTTACTGTAGCTCCTTTTTGCGACCCTCACCTATATAAATAAAGAGTACTGAATGTGTATCATAAGCTCTATGGCTATGAATACATTTATGATATTCCATATCAATAATCAATTTTACGTATCTTAATCTGGGTACTAAAAGTAATGCAATTGATTTTAAAAAAGTCATCCCCAAACTAAAACACACAATGAAGCCTAAAACAGTCTATAATGCATATATGTATCCAACTAATTCATTTATTTTCTGATTAGAGCTTGTACACATAATATTAACTGTCAACCTTCAATATTTACTTTTAATTGATAGTTGATAGCACTATTAAAGGGAGTGCATAATGAAGCGTAAATCAGCCTATGATGCATATGTGTAACCATTTATCGTATTAGTGCAGTTTTTATTTTCCATTTAAACCTTGAGCATGTAATTTAACGTTCTCAAGGCGAAAATCGTTTTAAGCATGATTTGTAATGCAAACTAATTGTGTAACTTAATTACTCATTTATATGTATCATGATACAATTTCGATGTCGTTATTCAGATATTAAAAAAAATTGAGCTAGCACCTAAATGCAGTCTTAAAGGTTGCATAGAACATAATAGACTAGGCCTTTATATCCTTGATAAAAATCAAAACAACCGTAACAAATATTAATTGTAGTTAAAACAGATTAAATAACATCTTTTTATTATGAAAACGTTTGTCATCACCATCATCTTTACATGTCTTATCTATTAATTCTTCCCCATTATTAGATTACAATTTTTATGACAGGGGCAAGCCCGCGAACTGATTCCCGTCTTACAAGACTAGGATCCCTTACTAGAATACAACCCCAATGTATAAATAAATTTTTCATATGGGTAAAAAGGTCACAATCTGTAGATAGGAATTAATAATAATTTTAATAACAATTATGCACTCTCCTTTCATAAAAACTGGATCTAATAGATATTAATAACAGCTTAAATAAAATCCTTTGATTCTCAGGTGAAAAAAAATACAATCCCCACGTGGACATATATAAAAAAAAACCGACCAAAGGTGCCCCAAGGGTGATGTCACAAAAAAACAAAATGGTTCTTATACTTTTTAGTATTGTTTTTATATGAACTAACATATTCGGAAATACGTTTACTAAAGCTTCTACCTCTTTGTGCTAGGTAGTATTTATCACCACTCCCATAATTTAGTCTGTATATTCCTGAACTATTTTCCTTTTGCTTTTTGGATTTATTGTTTTTTATGTATTTTCCTAAAGTATTGTTACATTTGTACGTTATACTCAAATCTAGTTCTTTAAGTTGATTAGATATTATTTCTGTAGGTGTACAGGCTGTCCCAAATTCGAGGGCAAGCATAGGAGTCTCGCTTATTATAAGAGATAGGATATAGGTTTAAATTCGGCACTTTTGCTAAATTCGATGCCGAGTAATAATCTGAAAAGAAATTTGAACTAACTCGAATGGATTTGGTTTTATGCTCAAAAAACAAAAAATTTCGAATTTTGTTTTTCGCGTTTGGCTACCTTATTATTAGGAATTTTCAAAATTCGATTAAACATTATTAAGGCAACTTTTTACGCACAATACTAAAACTGTATTAAAAATATTATGCGACGTTTTGTTTATTCTGAACCATCATCAGGTTTATTTTTTCTTATCGGGGTTAAGACATATTTTTATGGGGTTGGATGGAGAATGTTATGCTGATTTTAGCAATATATAACACTTCATGGTTTGATCGACTGCGAACTAAAATAAAAATTAAAATTAAAAACTAAATGTTAAATTATCACGATACCCATGAATCAAACAAAACTCAAGAGTTGGCTTTTGTCAGGTCATTTTCTAATTGTAAAAAGGGTGATAACTGCAAGATCCTTCGTCTTAGTGCTTTAAAATTTGTATCTTTAGAATGTTTTCAAATTCAGAAAAACGAGACATGATAAGGATATTTTATGGCTGCAATAGAAATAGTGTCAGAGCAGAACAAAGAAATTTAGAGGAATATCCGGAGAGGCAGCAACCAAACCAGAGATATTTTTTAAAATGAGACCAAAATTTGCGAGAATTTTGATGTTTTCAGAAACCTCGAAATGCATATGGTAGCAGACTAGACAGAGATGCCGAAGAAGAAATATTACATCAGGTACTATTTGTTAGTATTATACTAATTATAAGAATTTCCACTCACTTCACTGCTAATTTCAGCAGACATTTTTTTTGGAGAGTTATGACTATGTTATCCATCTTAGGTTCAAGAAAATCCTTCAACATCTACCAGAGAAATAGAGCAAACTATTGAAGTGCCAAAAACGACAGTTTGGCGAGTGTTAAAGCAACACCGTTATAAACCATTTAAGTTACACGTTAGTCAAACTCTTCGGCCTGGGGACGATATGAGACGGTTGGATTTTTGTAACCAACTTAATACCAAAATGCTGGAAAACCGCAACTTTCTCAATCAAATAATTTGGACGGATGAGTGCAATTTTTCCACTAATGGAATGTTTAATCGTAATAACCAGCACTACTGGTCCGTTGAAAATCCACGAATTAACAGGCCACCGGTCCTTTAATGTGTGGGTTGGAATCTGGAAGGATAGGCTCCTTGGGCCAATTATTTACGAAGGTATCCTAACGTCTCAACGCTACCTCGCATTTCTAACAAACGAAATATCAGACCTTTTGGATGATGTTCCGCTAAACGAAAGATGGACTCTCTGGTGGCAAATGGACGGAGCTCCTCCTCATAATGCTGCCATCATAAGTGAATATCTTAACGGCGAATTTCCTGATAAATGGATGGGAAATAGGGGACCACTTAGGTGGCCAGGAAGAAGTCCAGATTTAACCCCTTTAGATTACTTCATCTGGAGCTATTTAAAAAATATGATTTATAAGACGCCACCGCAAAATATAGAATAGAAGAACTCCAGAATAGGGTTGTTAATGAACTTTGGCAAATTCCCAGGCGAACCATTCAAAGAAGCGTAAACAATTGTAGAAGAAGAATTCGGTACTGTATTCAAGAAGGAGGAATCTTGTTCGAACATTTATTGTAATAATTTTTGTTTGTTTGTCTGTGTAATTATTTTGTTGTTACCTATCGATAAATTTGCGTTGTCGCTATTACGACCGTGTTACATAGACCTACTTGTTTGAGTTGTTTGTTAATGTTTTTTTTTAAATTGTTTAACTGTTTTTATATTTTTTTGGATGTTCTAACGAGTTTAACAAATTAAATAAGTAGAACTACTGTAATTATTCCTTACTGGATCCAAGAAGGCGGAATCTTGTTCTTCGTATTTTTCTCATTATTTTAGTTCGCAGTCGATCAAACCATGAAGTGTTATATATTGCTAAAATCAGCACAACATTCTCCATCCAACGCCATAAAAATATGTCTTAACCCCGATAAGAAAAAATAAACCTGATGATGGTTCAGAATAAACGAAACGTCGCATAATATTTTTAATACCGTATTAGTATTGTGCGTAAAAAGGTGCCTTAATAATGTTTAATCGAATTTTGAAAATTCCTAATAATAAGGTAGCCAAACGCGAAAAAACGAAATTCGAAATTCGAAAATTGAGCATAAAACAAAATCCATTCGAGTTAGCTCAAATTTCTTTTCAGATTATTACTCGGCATCGAATTTAGCAAAAGTGCCGAATTTAAACCTATATCCTATCTCTTATAATAAGCGAGATCCCCATGCTTGCCCTCGAATTTGGGACATCCTGTACCTATATAATTTAACGTGCTAAATTTTTTTTTTAATTTTGGGTTGAGTAGGTTAAACTCATGCAAACTTTTAAATTTTATTGACTTCAGTTTCTGTGTAACCATTATTTACGGTAATTTGTTTAATTATGTTTAATGCTAATTCAAAATTTGTTTTTGACATCGAAGAAGTTGTAATCTGTCTAGAAACGAAGAGAAGGAATAAATCAACATGTTTGGCAGGTTCCAGTGGCGTTGAGTTGTTTTATGATAGAAAATATAAAACTGATATAATATTGATTAGATATGATCTAATGAAATTAATTAATACTAATTAAAAGAAGGAACGAGGATATTATTTATTTGTAATATAATTTTTCTGTTTTCAGACTAAAAGAATTTCGTGGTTGATTAGCTAATTATTGATTGTCTGGATTTTCAACTCCGTATATATCACAAACTGCTAATACCATTATCGACCACATTTTTAATAATTTTAAAGTAATTAATTACTAATAATTGAACTAGCAAGTATGTACTGCATTTGGAATCACGCTTTAATAGATTTTAATGTGTTGTTAATAATAAAATTAGAGCAGAAATATGCAAACAACGCTAATTGCACACAAAAATTATACTTATATAAATATAACCATAGCATAAGTTATGTTTATTGTTATATGTCGGTATATCATAAGGTGTACTTACGCTGCAGTATTGAGTTTAATAGCAATACCGTCGAGGGCTGAATTTATTCCAATGAAACGCATGAAGAGGTCTGCGCTTTCTGCCAACAAAAAAATTATTGTGCTCAATGTGTACAATTATTTGAAATGTCATAATCCATTGAAAAAAGTAGAAGAGACAGATGAAGTGTGTCCACATATGACTGGCAGTGGAAGAAAAAAAGACTTTTACGTGATGACAAAGTTCTTGTGCGTGAGCCTAGTTTATCTCATGGTAGAAAAAAAAAACAGAAATATCCTAATATGTGAAAACTACAATTAGAAGAAGAGTGCATTCGTTTTATTTTAAAATACCTAATCTAAGTAGAAGAATGCTTTGGCAACTTTTGCACCAATCGAATTCTTCATGGGAAAAAATGAATGGAAAATCAGCTCTCATTGGTAACGAAGAAATTGTGTTTTTAGTGCCAATGAAGGCTTAATTATGGGTAATCCTTATTTTAGCAGGAACTTTTATGGATAATTTAGATCAAACAGTCAACATCCATTTAGCAAATTCTTAGTTTTTTGGTATAGATCTGTTGATAACATATTAGTTTGCTTTAATGGTTCTAACAGACAATTACAAAACTTTTTGATTTACTTAAACACATTACATACAGACATTTCATTTACAGCAGAAGTTTGAAAATAATACCCAAATAAACTTCTTATACCTAACAATAACAAATCAGAATAATAAACTAGAATTTTCAATTTATCATAAATCTTCACATACTGACACAGTTATTGATGGCAATTATTGTCATTCTTACAGTTACAAAATGACGGCTTTTAATAGCTATATTCATACACTTCTAACTATTCCGATGTCAAAAACAAATTTTTAAGTAGAATTAAATATAATTAAACAAACTGCCGTAAATAATGGTTACACAGAACAGAATTTTAAAAAAGAAAGAATAAAAGTTTGCATTAAAATCAGTTTACCCTGCTCAACCTAAAATTTTTTAGCGCGTTAAAGTATATAGGTAAACCTACAGAAATAATATCTAATCAACTTAAAGAACTAGATTTGAGTATAACGTACAAGTGTAACAATGCTTTAGGAAAATACATAAAAAACAATAAATCCAAAAATCAGAAGGAATGTAATTCAGGAGTATACAGACTAAATTGCAGGAGTTGTGATAAATATTACATTGGACAAACAGGTAGAAGTTTTAGTAAACGGTTTTCCGAACATGTTAGTTCACATAAAAACAATACTGAAACTTCTAACTTAGGAAATCACATTTTAGATAAAAATTTTGAAATTTTGCATGTTGAAAATAAAGGTAAAAGATTAGACGTTTTAGAATCATTACAAATTTTTAAAAACAAAAGTACAGGTTTGTAATTTAACGATCAAATTGATTTATACTATTCGCCATTTCCTTCTCTCTTCATCACATAATTAGTTGTCAACCTCCCAGCATAATTAGTGTAGGTAAAGTATTTTGTAACGTTGTAAGTTTTTTTAAGGTTGAATCTGAAGAAGACATTGTAATTCAATAAATGAGTTTGTGGAAATTAGAAAATATTTATTTCGTTTAAGTGTTAATATGAATTTCCATCAAGTAAAAGCCGGCACAATTCAATTGATTCTTTACCTTTTTTTTAGTTACATTACACACAAACCAATTTTGTCCTGGAAACGGATATATGATTACTGTTTATGTATGTTTTTTTAACAATTCGAAAATCACTTTTAAATTGAACATAGTTGAAAATAGTCCCCAATTAGTTATTCTTATGACCTTGAGTACAGGAGAGCATGCACGGTCGAAAACGTCTTAAGCCATTAGCGCTTAGTTTAGCGCTTGGTATCACCAAAACCGCTGGTTATTATAGACGAGGCGTTTCATAATTAGTGGTAAATGTTTTACATTCAGGCGAACACAGAAGTTATACGCAAAATGTTTTTGTTGACTACTGTGCCCTTCCAACCTTGAAATTGTGATATTCTTGACTACGTGGCCACTGGCCACACTCAAAGGAAACATCCGCTCTGAGTCGGTTTTTTTGGGTGTAACATAATGTTTCTTGGGCCATGTGTAAAATGTGAAGATACCATACTATATCAGTATCAAAATTGACTATTTTTCATACTACTTGCAGATACGGGTTTTCATTGTTACAAGCAATGGATATGGTTTATGCAGCTGAAGATGTGGAGACACAAATAGAGGAGATACTGTTAAGCCTCTTGAGCCTAACATCGATAGGGATGAAGATTCTTCAGACAAAGATACCACCTGCGGTCACTATTTAAACAATACACATATGAGCATTACTTTCGATGATCTTTCAACAGAATAATCTGAACACGCTCCTTCAACATCAAAAAACCGTACAATTCCTTGCATCGGATAAGGACGACAAACATTTGGATAGAAACTGGACATCAAATACTTTCCCCGCAAGTAGTTCAATCTCGGGTTAGTTGAGATTAAGTGTGTTGGAGATGCAAGGGGCATTATCACCAGACTGGTCCTTGAATAAGTGAACTAGTGGATTCTAACTCAATACTATTTATTAGGTCTAATGTCACAACCATTTATAGTAACTATATCCTTTTCCATTTACAAAAATAAACAACACGCATTTCAATGAAGTGTACAGGTGCTATTACATTTTGATGTGTCGCGCTCTTGATTTGTCAGGTTGGGTTGACGCCCCCTGTATGTAGGATGTTATAATGACGTGTATTACGTATTTTGAGTACGGCTGTATTGAGTTTGAACGAAAAAAAAAAGATTTGGTAGTTTAATTGTTAATTATAGAAAGTTCTCGTAATGTTGTGCAATTTGTTTTGAGAATACATGTATGTATATGGGATTTGAGACCTTAGACTGTACTTATTTTTGCAAATGTTGCGGAAGGAGATCGAGCGCATGTGGTAAATAAACGTTGAGAGTTGTGTAATGGTCCAGAGTGGCTACTGAATGAATGTGATGACGAAAAATGGCTTCTTCATAAAGTAATTGAAAAATTTGCAGGTAAACACAAATATGGCGATGTATTGTAGTTATAAGCGTGGTTGTACAAATGGTAGCATCAGTCGGGACTAAGAAAGTTTGAATGAATACCATTGGAGAATATAGCGAGAAAGTCGGACATGTTTAAAGATGGATGGCTTAAGGTATAAATAGGAAAGTCAGAGATTGACGTGGGTTAGTTAGCTTTTAGCTTTTGGCTTTTGGTGAGAGCTCGGTGAGACACGCGCGCGAGGTGATGTGTGAAATTAGAATGGGTTGAGTTGGAGTTATATTTGTGAATAATATTGAAGGCAGTCATTGTTTAAACAACTGCGTAACCCGAAAGGGGATGAATCGTATAAGACATTCATAAATAAAACAATTAATAAAATTCAGATTGAAGATAAAATTAGTTTGTTTATTTTCAAGAAAGTAAAGAGTGCGTAAGCAGATTTATAAAAGATAACAGTTATTACGTTATAGTGTTGAGTGCGGCGCGTGTTCTTGTAACGATATTTAGTTAAAATTATTTATGGGACCACCTTTAAGTAAACGAAATTTTCGTAATAAATTGAGCCAATGTTAAGGTAATTTTATATGACATTAAAAGTTTATTTGTGTTAAGGAAGGACTAAATTGTCCTAAAGATTGCGAGAAACTTTTATAGAGGCAACCAAATGTGTAGAGATTATTACGTTATTGGAGTAATAGCCTCGCATAGTTGGACTAATCGCGAGTGCAGAAAGGAATAAGTGGTTGTGGAATTGTGAAGTATTTGTTATGTGCCTTCAGGCAATCTAAGGAATACAAATGGACTACAAATCATTGATTTACGGGAAGAAAGAAGAAAGAAAAGCGTAGGATTAATGGACAATTTTAAGTAAGAATTAATTACATTTAAGAATTTTAAAAACTCAGATAAGCACGATTATCTTTTTTTTTGTTTAGTTGTAATTTGCGTAATGTTTAGTTAATTGTATTGGTTGTTTTAGTAGTAAGAATTTTTGCAAAAACACAAATTTGTATTGACAGTAACGTGGTGGAGTGGTTTATCAACCACGCTGTTTTGTGCATGTAAACATTTGTTTATTATTTTATGCAGGACAATATATATTTATCGTTACCTTTTTATTCTGTTGTTTATTTAGCCAGTTATGAGATACATTTGTGACGTTTACTTAATTGGTGACCTAGTTTTCGACAACTTGAATGTAAACTTTGCATATTTTGGATTTTTACGATTAATGAACAACCTGAAAGGTTATATTTGCCAGTTTGATTGCAAAAATTTTCATGTTAGTTTCATTAACGCAGTACACTAATGACGGATCAGCTGTTAATTAAAATTTCATTAAGTATAACTAACAGATGAGTTTTGAGAACTTACATATTTACGAATGTCCAATACGATTCAGAAGTATTATAAAAATTAAATTAAATTTAAGAGATATCGTTCATGTTAGGAATATTAAACCTTCAAGGATTATTCTCGTTTAACTGTTTTGCAGCACTTTATCACTATTATATTAGAGTAACAATTATTAAGCCGATGACATTGCCTTTCTTTTGGTTAGGAATTTTAAAAATTAATTATCGACCATTGAATGAAGAAGTAGTTTATTCATTAATAAGTAGAAATTTAACTTTATATGTATACGAGGGATACGTAGAAAATATTCAGTTAACGTGTTATAAGTTTGGTATTCTAGATGTACAGGGTACAATCAGGAAGTTTGTGACGACCCGTGTATTTCAGTTTTTATTTATAACTGTTGGTTACGTGAATGCAGTTGAATTTGTATGATCAATTTTGTTTTGGAAGTTTTGGTATGCGAGGTGTATTCAAAACGTTTCTAATAACCTGGGTAGTACTAAATATATTTGAGTTTGAGTTGAATTGTTTGGGACGAGTGTTTGTTTTAGAACCCTCGTGTGAGAGTTTACTGAGTAAGTACAATCCTACTTTCCACAATCAAGTAGGGTTAATTAGCACCCAGCTTAAGACAATTATTTTAGCAAAGTTTCGATTGTGGTAGCGCCTAGAGACATATTTTCCCGGACTGAGCTGTTTGAATATCGGTGTAAAGTGTTTGAGCGTATTAATCATTCATTTTACTTATTATTTCGATCACGCCCATCTCCCTGTTAGCTGGCTTGGCAACCCGCTTACATTAGTAACCATACACGACGCCAAGTGCGGTTTGGACGTGTAACCGATTTACTTATAATTTACCTAGTGACAACAATTTCATTAAGCTAAGCTATAATTACGAAATTTGTCATCTAACTTAATTACTAATGATGATGGTAAATATGGCCCTCTTCACTCTGAGGTTGAAATTGGACAGATGTAGGTCCTGTTCACTTCAAAATTGAACATCCTGGCAGGTCGCGGAGTTTAAGTTCGGTGCGGTGAACAGTGTTTCCATCACAATTCCTTTTTTTCCTCGTATCCTTATACACATTTTATACGTTCCCCAGATTTCCAGAATCGTTTTCAGTACTAGTGTTGTCTAAGTCATGTCGTATTACTTCTTCCTCTTTTGTCAACTGGTTGAGTTAATCCGTCGCACTCAGTATTACTTCTCTCTAGATGTTGCTTACTTGAGATTGATGTTTACTATCTCCTGTGATAAGTAATAATTACTGACATCGTATCTTGCCGTGATAGAATCAGAACGCTTTATTTTGTTTTTACCAGGCATTCCAGCGATATTTGGATGATCCCCGTTTGGTTTAACATTATGTCTTGCATGTTTCCATTGCACATTACTGCTGCCTTGGTGATGTTGTTTGTGATAAACGTCTACGTTGGGCATATACAGTTGTTTGCGGATACTTTTATGCACTTTACTTCTTTGCTCATTTGTTCGTTGATACAGTTGGTCCATTACGCAGTTTGGACTCAGCTGTACGGTGTTCACAACTGTATGTGTGTAAATAACTGCTGCCCCTCCATTGCGCGCACTGTTTTCAATTCTTCATCCGACAGTGGAAAGTACAATTGGTTGTTATAATCGACTGCCATAATTCTGTTTTCCATTTTTATCATGCGGTATATCCCATGTTCCATCCGCAGTGGTATTTGTGTTAGATGGTAATGTTCGATATACCGAGGTTACTAATTCCTTTATGTGTGCTTCCGTGATAATGTCGTTAAAGCTACATCGGCCACGGTTCACGCCCATTATTTTAGTGAAGTGGGAATATACTTGATTGATTAGATTCACTAATATTTGATATGAGCTTAAGATGGTTAAAACATACTGCGTGATTTCCACCGTTATGAAGTATTCTGATGTATAAGCTTGGTAAGCATCCTGCTTGACAGTTATCTTCACTATCGGATATGTTAGCATTTCTATGTCAGATGGTAATGATTGTGATGCCGAGATCACTAGTTCCTTTATGTGCGCTTTCGTTATGTGTGATTAATCCGTTTTCCCACTGTGTTTCAGTGATACCGAGTCCTTTTTCATGTTCGCTTATGACGGAGACTCGCAGGAATAGTCCCGTTCATACATGTACCAGCCGCTAGCTACGAGCGGGATCAGAGCATCGAGTTGGGCGTTAAATCTCGCTATAGAGTTGATTGGTGTGAGTGCTACGACAATCAAAAAAAGGTCAATCCACTGGGACGAATATCGAATTTCCCAGCAACCTGGACAATAACAAGCCACAGAAGATTCTAATTATCTTTATTTAGCTACGAAGTGGTACTATTCGGAGCTACGATAAGAAATCCCATAACCCGCACAAAAAATTATATACAATATTTAATTTCATGCATCATCGTTGATGCCGAGAATGCTTTTTAGCATATACTACTCCCTTTCCTAGAGATAACCATTACACAATATATAACAAACTATACACTAAGTGGCACCCGGCCGATCAAAAGGCAATAAGCATAAAATGGTGCTACTAACTACTGTCAATCCTAAATATAATAATTCTACTTCATCTGCAATTGGCCCACATAAAGGTAATCAAGCAAGATAATGTTCGTGAAACAATATTAATATAAATGCAATGTTAACTAGTTTAATTTAAATACACATATATGGCACATGTGGGTGTTTGCCTAAGTATTAAGCAGTATAGTTAAGTATGAATAGCAAAAGCTTGCGAAATCTCAAATAGCACACAAACTAAATCTATAATTAATATATTGATACACTCCGACTGAGATTATATAGGTTCTAGAACGTATATTACCTGTACATTGAAAACAGTAAATTCATAAGGATTAGTTACATTGACTACTAAACCTAGTTGTGAACCACATTATTTCAATACAAAAAAAAAGTTACAATTGCCACTTCGCAAGAGAAGATAGAATGCTTTAAAATTTTACATTAGAGATTATCATTATGAAAATATTAAACATCCAAATGCGGTGTAATATATACATGTAGTATAATTAAATCACTTTATAGTGTCTATTAATTACAATAACAGGTTAGTTATACGCTTGTCCGTTCATTAATTTCGGAGAACCATTGATTGTGATATCTCCATGGAAGATGGAATTAATTCGCCTATCTCCATGAACCGCAGATCATATGGTGTAAAACGACGTCTGAATAGATAATTATATAGCGATCCAAATATATATGGCAAACTTGAGATATGATAAGAGAATAACAGACTTCTTAAAAGAACGAACAGTAGTGGAAATGAATAGTTTTAATCTCTCAGTAATTCATACACTAAACAACGAAACCCCCTCAAAGTATTATCAATAATAAACTATTTCAGAAAAATGAACGTTGCTAAGAAAAAAGGAAAAGGCCACGTATTTCATCCCTCCCCAAGGGGGAGGGCGGGCTGCTCGAGCTTTCCGAGCTCCTTCAGCCACAATCATGGATTCCCAGCACACATATATACATTACGTATATATGCATGGTGGGATTAAGGATGGGTGTGAGCAGGATAGAATCGGAAGGAACGGAGTTAGGGTTCTGAGGGGGAAAATACTACCCCAGGAATTCGCCTAAGCAGCCGCACATGGTGTGCATATACGCAGTGACCATGCCGCTACATGTGTATGAGGAAAACCCCCTGAAAAAACCTCATACAAGGTAGGCGGTAACGGGAATCGAACCCATTACCTCCCGAATGATAGTCAGGTCGTGTCACCACTACGCTACCAGCTCGGTTGCTAAGAGGCGAACCGAGAGCCTCTTATAGCTGGAGAGGGGGGGGGGCGAAGTAAAATTACCCGGCTACACAGTAGAAACTTTTGCATTGAAATAATAAATAGTAATCGTACATACCTAAATACTGATATAAGTAGAACCAGTACCACTATTAACTGCTAAACAGTACAAATTTAATTAAAAATTGTTCGAGCACTTAATCAAACTGCATAAAATTAATTAAACCATATTTAGACACGTATTACACTAAAACACCTTAAAACCTCGCGCGTTTTTGTTTTCAGCTTCGACCACTGTTCTGTTCTTATATTTAAATTGGCTTTATCAAATAAACCTTTTTCACAATGAAGAAACATTAAGTCTTCTAAACTTTCATTGTCCATTATCGATCTACGATAGTTTTTAATAGTTTTTAGTTTACTAAAAGATCGTTCATTTGATGCAACAGTAACTGCTGCTGTCATTGCAAATCTACACAGACGATTAGCTAACGGCAACCTCGATTTTGCATGCTCACACTGCATACTGGATATATTACCACTACCTAAGCATTTTAAAACAGTAAGGTGAGTTTGTAGAGCTGCTTGATCAGAAAGTCCATATTTTGTAGGAATCATATTAATAACACAACATATCGTTTCTTCACTATTAGTGGCTGCAGATACAGGTAGTTTAAAATTATATATAGAGGTTGCATAGTTTGTATTAACTGTTTTAGGTGATCGTCTATTAAGGTAATATGGGTATCTAAAAGCACTAAAAATTCCCGACAATAAAATTGCTGTACTGTAAAGTTACCTGCCAAATCCGGATTTTCATCAAATCTTTTAAGTGCTAATCTTCTCCGATGTTTTCTCATGTACTCTGCCTCGACATTTATTTCTAGTTTTTCGGCAAACAAAATTGCACTTTGAATCTCAGTGTTTATACCTTTAGTCGTTTTTAAACGTTCAGTGATTTTAGACATGAGTCGATAATATTAAAACTTTCTGCTTTCAGCGGTTCCGTCAATAACTTTGTTTTGTACATAACATTTTTTAAAAACATTATGCATACAATCAATTCAAAGTTTTCAATGCGACACAATAAACCATAAGCTTTCGATTTTGTTTGATTATAAAAAGACCCATCAGAATCTTTTATCGATTCTGCTGTAGCTGTCCATCTTGTTTTAAATAGATAAATTTCGAAGTTTCAAAGAATTTTCAATATTTGCAGGTGAGTTTTGAAAAGAAGCATACCGTTTTGTGCTTGATGTGAAAAAGACGAGAACGTTAAACGTGTTCGCTATTATAGTGCTGATGTTACAACTATTTTAAATAAACGTATTCATTCGATGGCCTTGGCATGGAACATACGGAATACTTCGTTTAAGAGTTTCTAACAACTTTTTGGGTACCTTTGAGCTTTCCCGACATATTTACCGCAAAATTGCACGACTGAAATGCTAAAAAATCATTGTCCAATTGACAAGCACTTAAAGCCTCTAATATCGCATTTGCCAAACCTTCTCCTTATCTATCATCTGTTTTAGCAATTTTTAAAAGTCTTTCTTTAAAAACCTGGAACACTGGAACTGTGGCAGGATCTGTAACAAACAAAATACACCCACGTACCACACAAAATTTCTTTAGGAATTCCGCTATAAACCTCACTGACATTGATAATTGATCTATATGGGATGCATACGGAGTAGTGTCGAGCATGACTGAAAATATTTTGGTTGCTCTTACTTCTTGGATTATTTTCTGTCGAATGTCTTCGTTTTGGGATTTAGGTGATATCCAAGACTTTAGCGAGCCGTTGTGCCCAGAAATTAGCTTCACAATTTGATTGAAATTGCCAATACCGTCACCACCGTTAGGAGTTTATTGTACCAATACAAAATTGAAGGGATGGCTTCTTGTTCCCAAATAATAATCTTGCCCAAAATACAACTCAAATCATCCAATTATTCTAAACAAGTTAAAAAACCAAAAATGGTATTGGTGTATGCTATATGGGACACCTCTACAGGTGGCCTGAAAACAATACGTATTTTCACTGGCGTAACACAGTATAAGTTGTAAACTTTGACGTGCAGTCATGGAATATCTCAAGATAAGGATGTCTACCACGAATTAAACTTCACAGGTTAGCTCAACTTGCAGTGGGACACTGGATATATCGCTCTAAACTCGAAAATTACAACTGTAACAACAGGACGATAACGATTGAAATAAAATAAAAACCAAATTGACTTGACTGTAGATATTTAAGTAGCAAATCAACTAAAGCGCAAAGTAATGCTGAACAACAAGAATAACAAAAAATTGTACAGGGTAGGAAAACTTGAATCGCAAAGTTTATACAAGTCGATTAATATCAAAGTGGCATTTCTTTAAATGGAACCCCCTATATATCATTAAATATTTGGAGTTCTTGGTCAATTCTAGTGCGACTTTATGTATCGTTTAGCTACACTTCATCTTTTTGACAAACACAAGATGTCTGAAAAAAGGAAATATTGCTGTGAGCACAAAAACTTAGGAGGTCATGACTTTGAGGTTACTAAACATGAAATGTATTAGCGTAGACCGGACGGTCAAATATAAATTCTTCTTGTTTTTAGAGAAATTACTTTGTCAATTTAGAAAATTTCAATCAATGGTAACTGGATTTTTTCAAACAGAACGGCCATTTTTTAATTTTTTCATCAAATGCAGAATTTTTTTACCTTTCTAACGATATAAATTTATCGGTATCTCTCTTCGGTAGATGTCTTTTAATTTCACAATTTTTGATTAATTTGTTGTATTTTTAAATTTTTTATCAGTTGAATTTAATGTTAACTACCCAAAAAAAAAACTCTAACCAGAAATAGAAGCACGAACTGGTACCTTAATGTCCAGGTAAAGTTAAAGTGACAGAATTGGTTTATCCTTCATAGCCTGCTAGTAGTAGAAAAATACAGGAAATTAATCAGAAATTCTGAAATTAAAAGAAAACTACCGAAGAATTAGATACCGACAAAGTTATATCGTTAGGAAGGCAAAAAATTCCGCATTTGGTGCAAAAACGAAAAAAATGGCGTTTAAATAAACCAAGTTACCATTGATTGAAATTTTCTGACAAAGTAGTTTCTCTAAAAAAGAATTCGGATCTGAACGTCTAGTCTACGCTAGTAAATTTCATGTCTAGTAATATCGCAAAGCAATGGCCTTCTAAGTTTAATATTTAATTCGTTCCAGACATCTACTTTTTGTAAAAATGACGAATAGCGGCTAAACGATTCGTTTTAGGTACATAAAGTCGCACTAAAATTGACCAAGAAATCATAATACGCAATAATACACAATGGGTTCCATTAAAAAAAAATTCAACTTTGATATAAATCGCCGTGTATAAACTGTGCGATTCAAGTAAAAATATTTTAGGTTTGTAGCCTTAAGGATACCTCACCACATCCCATCAATGAAATTTAGAAAAATTACTTAATAAACCCGCAATCTTCCACCCACGTGCATTGGCCCATCCTACATGATTGGGATTTTGAAAACCTTGGTTGTTTTTTTAATATAACAGTAGAACACTATACATTATATAAAACTAAACTTAAAATATATTCCATTGTGTAGTATAGTTTGCGTCAATCTATATGCCAATGTATCGGTATCTCCTGGGTGTTATGCTGGCGGTTTTCAATCAAAGAAAACTATCAGCATCCGGGAAAGAAATGAGTGATTGCTAGCAATATATTTCAATCCGATGGTGCCCCATTTTGGAATAAGCAGTGTGATAATAGTTAGATTCCATCAAGTTTCTTTAAATTTTGCTGCTGGAATTTTTCGGTTGTAAGTGGCCTGATACTACCCACACAGCACCATTCGTCAAACATGGACCATTTCCGTTCTCGTGTACTTTTCCTTAAAGACCATATCGATGCTGCCGCACTTTTGACACAAAAACTCAGTCATCATCTGACCTCTAAAGGTCAGATCAAACGTATTTTAAGACGCATATATATATATATATATATATATATATATATATATATATATATATATATATATATATATATATATATATACATCTTGTTGAAAATGGTCTTCTAGGTCGTTCCAAAAATTCTACAAACGCGAATAATGATTTTGCACTAAAAAAATATTTAGGTGCTTGGCGTATAAGAAGGTAGCAAGCAATGTGAAGGTAATACCTGTAAAGAAAGTATAGAACAGTAACATCAGATATTTCGGTGAGAAACCAGCGGTATTGTGCGCTATATATAATATCTTGTAGGTTTGAGCAGTATTTCGCTAATAAAAGTAAATGAAAATCCATAATTGAAAAAAAAATTGAAAATTGAATTAAAAACTGTGATTAAAAAAACATGCTAAGAACCCATTAATAATAAAAAAATGAACAGAAACAAGAATTTAGTTTAAGTTATAAAAGTGATATAGGCATTTCACATTAACAAAAAAGATTTATCGCAAAACTCTCACAAAGGAAAGCTATTGAGTTAAACGTATATGAAAAGTTTTAAATAAATAAAGTTCTGAAGTATAAATAATGCTCACTGTTGGATAGCTATTAAAAGAACTTCGTAAACAAATGTATTTTATTGAACCAATTGTAGGTGATAAATATATTGCACGAAGGGTGAAGAAAAATTACGGATCTGAAACTATTTAAAGATCATATGAAAATGTAAACTTTCACCATTATTACATTTAATAAAATACTTACCTTTTTTGGGATTTTTAATGGTGTATTTTTATATTATACAATCTAAACGTTTCCATAACACTTATAGTTATCTTCGTCAGTAGCAATGTCTATTAAAATTGTTAAAGATGTTGAAACAATTTGGTGAAAGTTGAAAAATTTAAACATAAACATCAGCCTGCTATTAATATAACAGTTTGAGAAACGTATGAATCCAACTATAGAATTAAATTTTATTGAAGAATAACTACAACATCAAAAATTAAATATTGTTAAACTGTCTTAAAGGTGACAAATCAGAACACTCTAACGATCAAAGGCTAATAATGAAAAATGTCAGTCAAAATACACATTTAATAAAATGATGTAGGTGTAAAGTTCTGAAACACTTCAATTTCAAATGATAGAAGCATTCACAAATATAAACATGACTGGATTAAAATGATCCAGTTAAATCTAACAAAGAAATAGTTTTCTCAATAATTGCAAGTGTTATTAACAATGAAAAGCATAATGCAGAAAGGTTGATGTCATTTTTCAATGCTGTGGTAATTTAACATATAATTGGTAAAGCATTTCCTTCAAGGTTTAGGAAAAAGAGCAAAAAACCCAGACATACCAAAAGTCAAAATTAAAATCAAAATCAAGACGTATCATTATCCCATTTTTTAATTATAAGATGCCAAAACCTATTTAAACGGAGATCTCGTCTATCAAAGTTAAACTTAGGGTATTTATATATCTCAATGGTCTCTCGCTGTAAACGAACATAATAATGAGTTTGTCTGGACAATATTTCCATATTGCCAAATTGAATGTCACGATTTAGATGATTTAAGGCATGGTCAGCTACCGCAGACTTCTCTGGTTGACCTAATCTACAAAATCGCAAATGTTCTTTACGTCTTGTATCTAAGCTACGTTTTGTGGTTCCAATGTATACTTTTGCACATGAACAAGATAACTTATACACTCCGGAAAATGATAATGGGTTTGATACATCTTTAGATGATCTTAAATGTTCTTTAATTTTTGTTGTAGGTTTAGACATAGTCCTAATGCCCTATTTAATTAGGATTTATTCAATTCTATCTGTAATATTAGCTATAAAGGGAAGAAAAATAGTACCATCATTAAGGGCTGGTTTTTCCTTAAGGTTATGTCTAGAAGGTATAATAACATTATTAATACCTGTAAGTGAATATACATTATCTTGTAAGGATTTTGTTGCACAGTTGTATTCAACCATAAAAAATTCAGGGTCTCAAATGCGTTTTTCTCGATCTAGTAAAGATTTAATTACACCAACTTTTTAACGTGGATGGTGGTTGGGTAATTTATGATATCAGTGTGTTGCGGCTTTCTGTAAACCTTAAAAGATAGCGAATTATTATTTTTAGATATTAATTTGTCAAGAAATGGTAAACCTCCATTAGTTTCTTTTTCCATGGTAAACTGAATGCTAGGAAGTATACCATTTATAAAAACCAAAATCTCATGCAATGCCTCTTTTTCATGTCTCCAAATATCAAATGTGTCATTAGGCTTCTTTGGTGTATTGTGTACACGAAAATATTTCAAAATTTTCCATGTAAAAATTAGCTATAACAGGACTAAGGGGACCACCCATTGCTACACCATCAATCTGTTCATAAAATTTACTATTCCACTGAAAATGAGTTGTAGTAAAACTGCTGAAAAAGAATGGTTATACACTTTGGAAAATGATTATCAGTGTATTCAATAATTTCTTTTAGAGGGACTTTTGTAAAAAGTGAAACAACATCAAAACTGAACATTATATCACCCTCTTCAATTTTGAAACTATGCATTTTTACCTATATAAGGTTGTAATAAAAACATAAGATGTTTTGCAAGATTATATGTAGGAGAACCAATTGCACTAACAAAAGGCCTTAAGGGAATATTAGGTTTATGGATTTTTGGTAAACCATATAGTTTTGGTGAAATAGCTTCAGCGTTAGTTAGTTTCTTTTTTATTTCTCATGGTATTTCACGATAAACCTATATATATATATATATATATATATATATATATATATATATATATATGTATTGACCGGTACGTAATACGACTAAAATATTTATAATAAAGCACCGAACTCGTTTCAAAAGTTACGAGGCTGGGTTATCGGACGTACCAACAACCATCAGTTGCTTCGTTTATTGTTTTAATATCAGTTGATCATAAAACGTGATGAAACATGCAAAATAAGTGTTGCTGTTGAAACCTATCGCAATATCATATTTCATTATAGTAACATGAAAAAATAAAAATAAAGTTTAACATCACATATTTCCTAACGGTTGCAACCATCTGTTTCCCTTTTGATAACGCTGTGCAAATTATTTGAACCTTGATAAAATTTGTTTTGATTTGTTTATTACTTCGGCATGCTATGACGACAGCTTAACAATAACGCTGCTGGCTAGAAAAATGCCATTTTCATCAATGTCTTTGTTTCAAAATTTAATGATATGTGAAAGTAATGCATCTCAAAACACCCATAGCCATTTTGTATAAAACAATTCATGAATCTCATGACACGTTCGTGATTGAAATGCCTCACTTGAGCTATTTTCAATGCAAAATTTAGGCTATCGATATTTTTAGGGATTTACGATTTTGACAAACTTTCTATAAATGTTTTATGAAGCAATATGAAAACAAAGGAAATAATTACATACTTTTCGTGAATAAACTAAATCCAATAAATAATACGCATTCTCCTTCTTTTTACAGTTTTTCTTAGAGTTAAAATTTAAAAATCGTTTTTAAGAAAATATATGTCCGTTCCCTTGTTCATTTACTTAGTGAACTAAGAAAATGGTAGTAGCAAGTTTTCTTCTATGAATACTGTCCTATCGGTGCCACACGTTATTAATATTGTTTACCATATCTAAGGTGACCATTCGTAGGCATATCTTAGCAATTAAATATCCTCCTAAGCATCTCTGAGTGTCACGCTAGCCCGTTCAGGACAACAGTTATTAAAAAAAAAACTTTAGGTATTACATATAAACTAAAATTAACGGCTTGCTACTACAAATAGTAATTCAGAAAACGTGATATTAAAAGCAATCAGATTACCAAAATTTTTAATCTTGCATGAAGCAGAAACACATCAATCATTCGTTAATTGCAAACTTCACTGTTTACCCAACGCAATAATTGTAAGTAAAAATTCTTAACCATAAATGAAAGCTAAATACTTATACAGGTTTAATAGAGAGTTCCCATTCAAGTTCTTTATTCACACACCTAAATACGATAACTGAAATTGAGTCATAGAAAACAGTTTACAAATTTAGCGATACGAGAGCTACAGTTATATTTTGTTACTATAATGTGACAGTTAAAACAAAAAAATAAACGATCGCTTCCTGTTATTAAATACGGATTATACCCATAATATATTACATAATTTTGTGTGTAAAATTGGTTCATTTAACCAAATTTCGATAGATAACGTGCAACTGGCACGAATAATCAAATAGTTCCATAGCAACAAACTATTTTCAAGGTACAGGGTGGTCCCTAACTATGTTCCGAACAAGGATCACTTCATGGGCGATTCTAAGGAAAAAAAAGTATATATGGGTACCCTCGAACGCTTCGTTTGCAAGATAGTGTGTTCAAATTCGCAAAAAATCCTCAGAGACAAGTGAGAGCTATAATTACATCAATGATGTGTAGATAATGGAAAAACATCTTGCAGGAAAGGAAATATACAGTAATTATTGATTCAGTAAATTTGTGATTTGAATTGTATCCCAATTTAATTTGGGTCGTTTAATTAATATTAAGCGTAGAAATGTCTAAGCACGTGTCTTTCAATTAATCTTTTTAAAACTAAACCTTAGTAGAATTTTAAGTCTATTTATTACCGCTGGATAGCACAGAAACGAAATTTACGTTAATGTTTGTATAATTGTATCATTATGCTAACCTTAATGTAGAAATAAGTAAATTATTTAACCCATAAAATAGAGCATTAAAAATTAATTAGAGAATTCCTAATGAATGCTATACAAGAGTCAATGGAGTAATATAAGAGTTTTACTTTGGGTGAAATTATTTACACAGTTTAGCATAAAATTATGGATGTGGAGTAAAATACGGTAATTCAAATTATTAGCAATTTGATTGTATTGAATTAGAAGCACTAGCACTAGACTGTGAAACTTAACAACAAAAAATGTGTACTAATAAAAATGCAATGTAATTTCTGAAGAAACCTCAGCGAAACTGAACCAGCTGTAAAATTTCTAACGAGTTTATTAGGCAAAAATGTTGAACTTGTGTAATATATATCTTTTTTATTTTCCCCCTAAAAAGGAAAAGAGTTTGGAACTACGATATAGTTTGCATTCTGCCTTAAATGCAAAATTCCGATAAGACAATTGAGATAAATGTTTTAATAGTTTCCTTTGTTATTAATGGGATCAAGATGTTTTGTTATTTCTAATTCACGTAAATAGAATATCACGTTCTTAGTCTCTTAATCGTTTCACGTTAAACGTGATAAAAGTAACGATGCTGTTTTTGTCGTGTTAGTTGTTTACGTTTTCTGGAGAGTACCTTTTGGTGTGTTGTGGATTTTTATTCCTTTAATGGATACTGTCCGAGCTGTATACACAAACTAAAAAAATTTGTTTCTAAACCAGAAACCTTAGACTACATAAAGGCTAAGGTGACTGAAGGCGTTTCGGGTTACATCAAATTTTCAATTTTGAGCAGTCAAGAGTTTCCCTGTTTATGAATAAAGTTAGGTAGAGTTGTGTAAGCAATGTTACGGAAAATTTTTTAACGAAATTACCGAAATTTTCAAATTTTTTGGAAAAGCTTAAAACTTCTAAGTAAGCATTTTGGACGTTATTTGGAACGAATTTTACAGGATTAACCAAAAGATGAGTAAATATTTGCATTACTGTTTTGTGCCAACGATTAGACTATGTTAGAAATGTGAAACAGGGCGAGGTGAGGCTTAGTGTAATTACAAAACTTTTAACTTATGTGTTTCAATAAAAAAATAAATAAGTTAAAATGCAGAAAGCAGTATTACAGCTAGACAAAACAGCAATACAATACGCTATATTGGCAAGACATTCATATTATCATAAGTTTATAAATAACAAAAGAACGTAGTAACCCTCTCCAGTCCATTGAAAGATCTTTCAGAACGTGAACATGAAATGGCATAATTTAATATATATATATATATATATATATATATATATATATATATATATATATATATATATATGGATGGATGGATGGATGGATGGATGGATGGAAGATTACGCCTATACTGTTGATTAAATAAAAATGCTATAACAGATTATTGTAGTCAACAGCGAGGAGCATCTTGTAAGAATATATTTGTATATACAGGATGGCCCATTTTCGAGTACTACTCTAAACTTATGTTTTTTAATGGAACACCCTATATATTTTTATATATTTGAATTCGATGTAAAATGTTGAGCAAAATGATATAGGTACTATGGGCCTACGACTAACGGTTCCTAAGTTATTGACATTCCCATGTAAAAAATTAGTCAACTAAGTAGGCTTCTGTTGTGCCATCTTGAAACATATTGGTGTGAAATTTTGGGATTTGTTTTTCCAATCTGTTTAGTTTTAACTTCCATATTCAGATTGCAGACTCCTTTCTTTGCATATACAAGGTGGTCCATTCCGCTCAATGTTATTTTTCCCATTTTTTGAAACGGCATACCCTGTATTTTATTACAGATTTGAGTAGAATTTTTTACGGGCTTTCAATAGATACTCACTTTTTACTACCTATTCCTAAGTGTTTTTGAAGTATTTAGTGTTGAAAATTGTAAAAATTTTTGTTTTCGTTGGATTTGTCACAGTATAAAATAAACAGAGACAATATCATAATTCAAAGAAAAACAAAAATGAAACCATGCTAATTGCTATAAAGCCGTGAAGCTATAGGTTTATGACGCAATTCAACATTTTACTATAAAAGAACAACGTTTAATAATTATTTACTCGTAGAACTGCATAACTATAAACTTTAACTTAAAACTTAACTGAAACTTCCTATACACCTCCTCTTTCACATATCCCCACAGAAGAAAGTCTAGGGAAGTGAGATCGGGTGATCTCGCTGGCCAAACAATGGGACCACCGTGACCTATCCAGCAATCTCGCGCCAATTTTGTAAAAACCGACGTACTCGATTATAGTAAGTGCGGCGGGGATCCATCATGTTGGTAATACATAACTTGTCGAGTATGTAGATTCACATTTTCAAGCAACTGTGGCAAATCTTCTTGAAGAAACTTCAGATATCTTTCGCCTGCCAGGGAACGATCAGAAAAGAAAGGTCCTATTACATCAGTATTGATAACACCATCCCACACATTCACAGTCCACTGATGTTGGTAATCTACTTGTAGCACCCAGTGTGAATTTTCAAAGGAGCAATAGTGACTATTATGTTTACTAACGACTCCTACGCTAAACGGCACAAAGTCAACAAAATTGGCTTCATGGTTAATTTTGGTATGGGTGATCTTTATGTTTGCTTATAAAAAAAACACAAGTTTAGTGTTGTAATCGAAAATGGGACACTGTATATACAAAAATATTTTTACCAGATAATCCTCGTTGTTGACTACAAAAATCTGTTATAAGGTTTTTGATTAAATCAACAATATACAGATATATATATATATATATATATATATATATATATATATATATATATATATATATATATATATATATATATATATATATACCAGTAATGTGTTAATTCAGAAAGGTAACAATCCAACTTGTCTTTCGTTCCACAATAGTCAAGCACAAACCCCCATTAATAATTACAGCTTACATTATCTAAATAATCAGAGAAGCTTGTTAAGTTCACTATATTAATCCTAGAATGCATTTACGAGTAACTAATCAATTCAAATTAAATACCAATGATCTGAACACTCTTATCCATAATGAAGAAAATTTGTACTTAAGACATAACAACCCTAATTTAAAATAACACAGGGCCCCGCGCTAACGTTTCACCTACTTAATAAATAAATAGTACGAAAGATGCAACCGGTACAGACAACATGCTTTGAATTTCTGCTACGCCGCATGGTAGCTTAAATAGTAGTTAATAAAATAGTACCAATGATGGATGCTAAATGCTAACGCAACACGGTATGTTTTATGTAAAAGTTCAGTAACAATTATTCTAAAATTTGATTATAATCTCTGCACAAGCTACTAGCTAACGGTTTTATCAAATTATAATGTCCTACATTAGTGAAATCTTTATTAATGTTAAATGGATTCGGATACAAATATGACACCGAAATTGCAACAAAGGTAAGCAATTCATTAAAATTATTTGTAATATGATTGATTTAAATGCACTTTTTGTGTAGATGCTGTTGTGATCCCTGCTGAAGACAGCGTATAACGTATGATAGGTACGAAAGTAAACTCATCAATACAATGTTTATTAGTACACTAGATATTGGAATAATCTGACCTGGTGTGGGCTAATACATGAGCCTTAATTAGTACAGCTTAGATTCCATCATCGTAATTTCCAGTGAAAATGTAGCATCAACGATAGCGAAACAAAAGTACTTGAAACACAGCTACCCGTCATTTTCGATTAATCCCAGTTAAAATAACATCGTATCAAAACCAAAAGCGAGACAAAAAGGTACATAACATATAATCTCAACGCACCAATAAAGAAAAGCTAGAAAATATGTGAGGCATATAATAGCAATTTATTCATGTAACGTTGTTTTATCTCTGTAGATCGAATATGAGGTCTATGTGATGGTTTAACACAAACCGGTTAACCTATAATTCTTTTAAGAAAACACCATTGAATTATCGTATAGTAATCCTGAAAGAGAGATTCGAATTACAACGAAGTTGAGAGAAACCGAGCAGGCTTACCAAGTTGTGCAAGTAGCAATTTCCTACAGCCGCACCAATAGCGATTATATTACTTTATAAAGTAAAGAAATATTATACATGAGAATTTCCCCGTAAAAGTGATGATTAACATCGATGAAACAGCAAAACGAGAAGCTTTCTCAAAATATATGCACTTCACAACAATGGCTGGTTGGAAAAGGAAACACGCCTCAGGAAGAAATTTTTCAACCCAAAATGTTCTTATTAAAAATCATTGTTGCCAAATTCAAATTTATATGTATTTCAATAAAGAATTGTTTGTAAGATATACTTACTTACGATTACCCTCATCTAGTGGTAATTCAGCAAGATAACAGATCCCTTCTTAAATGTATGAATTTGAAACTAACCAGAACCCACGTACATCCCATAGATGGCACTAGTAGGTTTATTTGAAACTGTTCTAAAGAATGAATAGTAAGTAGATACAGACAATTTAGACACATTATTCTAGCGAAATCAGGAACTAGTAAATAGCAATCCGTAAATATTCAATCTACAGATAAATTTTTGTTTTGTTTTTAGAACAGTAAACAAAGAAAATTATGAAGTCGATACCAAAAGATCGGATATCGATTTTTACACGCTACAGTGTATAACGGCATGATCCTATCCTGACCGCACCCACCCTTAATCCCACCATGCATATAAACGTAATGTATATATGTATGCTGGGAATCCATCGCTGGGGAGGAAACGAAATACGATGCTTCCCTTCGCTTTCCTTGCGTATAATATCACCAATCTTCTAACTCGATTATTAGCTGACAGTGGTGTGAAGATCGGACCTAAAAATTAATGTCTTTAATTTTATTTGGAAATAGTTTTAATTTTAACATGCACAGATTAGGCCGCTCTTGAGAAGTTGACTTTTGTAGGTGTACCATCATCACTAACATATCCCTTAAACTTAAAATTAAATCAAATGAAATCAAATAACAACGTACTTCTTGTCGTTTGTCGTCTGCCAATTAGTTAGTCATCTCCAGACAGTTCAGCCACTTCCGACATTCGATACATGAGTTGGTGATCGACACTTACTAAAGAGAAAACAGACGAATTATTTGCCAGTGGCTTTGACTCGTTAAGGTTTTAATATTTTATCTTTAGAGGTCTATCTCCGAATTAATATTAAAATCAATTGCAGTTGTCCATAATTACTTCCGCCGGGAACCACTTCCTGCCCAAAAAAATAATTCAACTTGAATTACGATCGCAAAAAGCACAAAAACTACCACTGTTAGTGGTCCAAATGCAAGATATGGAAGCAATCTCATAGCCGGTTTCGTTTTGAATACAAAATAACTCCGGAGAAAGATCAATTTCTTGATAAATGATAAATAAAAAAAAACAATAGCCGAGCTAGTAAAATACTTATCTTTTTGGCATTAAATCATGTATTTATTTATCTTTTATATTAATGTAAGCAATTACAGTCAGTAAATGGTAATAGCTTTGAATATTAATTTCGTTATTAAAATAAATTTAGGAAATATGAAAACGCAAACATAAGCCTGCTGTTAACACAACAGTTTGATAATACCCAAAAGATAAGTATTTTAATTATATGTGATAATCGTGAAAGTTTACATTTGCGTATAGTCTGGTGAATTAATAGCGCACTAAAACCTTGTTTTCATCCTTTACATTGATATTAATTCTAGAAGTATTACGTATTCAGTAAGAGAAAAAAATTATATAACGTACAAGAACTACAAAAAGGTTTAGTTTCAAACACCTATTTGTAAAACACTGTGATAGATATTTGTGCAATTAAATGCACAAAGATTCAATTTATCATGGTGTTTAAATCAGTTTTCATAGAAAAAATGCCAATTTTTATGATAGCAAGACTTATTTACATTAACTTTCGTAAGCATCATAAGCTTGTCGTACAATGTTAGATTAAACAGAATAACAAAAATGTATGGATACTGTTATCATCAAGCAGAAAACTGAAAAACCTCTACGAAATTCATGAAACAGATCGGTCCCCTACATGGCACCATCATTGAAGAAAAGCGACAACTTGTAATAATGTGTTTTACATACGAAGCTTTGTAATAATTAAGTAATCGAAGCGTATACATATAATAATAAATCAAGGTACTTTGTTATATAATTAATTTGAGTTAAATTTATCCATCAAGGACTGTAAATATTGAGCAAATTTGCGAACAAAATTCAGTTGCTCATATAATACTACTTCATATTCAGAATAATTTTATCCAGTAGTGTAGAATTCGATAATTATAATTTATGTACATTTTAAGGAAGGTTAGTGAAAAGGTTAAACAAGTGTAAGAAATGGAACTGAGAACATCAACTGATAAATATTTTTCCTGTTTTTCTTTAATCGCCTAAAATTGGGTGGGTATCAACTTAGCCACGTGTTAGTTTTAGTTAATTAATGTTATAAGGTTTGGGTTCTAAAAATATTTCTCCTTTTGTGTACATAAGTTATCACAAACATTTTTCTATCCTAATCACTTTTCGAGACTCAGTATAACT
Source organism: Vesta saturnalis (assembly GCA_036346205.1). Lineage (NCBI taxonomy): Eukaryota > Metazoa > Arthropoda > Insecta > Coleoptera > Lampyridae > Vesta > Vesta saturnalis. The sequence continues at coordinate 221,457 of JARFJB010002198.1, read as the reverse complement.
TGACGGCTGTTACTAAATTAACATTTAAAAAAAGCAATGATATGGTTTACTTTAAGGTAAAGTAACCGTTTTATATTGTGTATTTAAAGATTTGTATAAACGTGCAAATGTATAAAACGTAAGTATGCCATTTAGACAAATAATTAACAAAAATAAAAGTAGCTTATAATTTTCAATTAAGAAATTCTTAAATTTGATGATGTAAACACAACGATGGAGTAAATGTTTATCTCAAGGCTCATATGGATTCAATTCGCTAAGTGAAAATTAAGATTATAAGAGAAAACGTGTGTTATGTTAATATACTTATCCTTACAAACAAATTTTATAAATTCAAATTACAACTAGTCTACCTTTTGTGGAAATGCTAACTAATTTTGTTGGTACCTGTATGCAATCGATGAGTTGAGCAGTTGCCCGAAAAACTGGCAAAACTGCAATTTTCCCGCATTTTCCAACTCGTAGTTGAAATACCCCCTTTGTTGAATTTTTGCGGACGAAAAATTACCGAGAAATTCGAGTGTTTTGTTGTGTTGCTGCAGGTAACAATAGTATCATCGTAGCTATGAAGTGATGCTTCGTTTACGATGCGAATTGGATGTTAACAAACATTTCTTAAAACAGTATGATGTTATGGTTAGTTTGTTAATGATGTAGTAGTTTAATTCTTGATATTTTTAGGTTAAACTCACTTCACACTTCTCTATCCATGTTGATAACTTGTGCACGCCAAAAAATGAATATTTGTAAACGTCGTATTAGTTCGCTATGTTTAAAAAGTCATTCCATTATAGGTTCTGAGTCAATATTAACGTTCTCAACAGCCGGTTTAAACCGTTTTGTTTAACGCTAGAAGCATCAGGATCTTTATCTACGTAAAGCAGTCAAAGTGACTGCTGAGTGAATGTAGGTGGGTGAGCGCGCGCGCGTGTGTGTGTGTGTGAGTGCGTGCGTGCGTGAGTGCATGCGTGTTTGCGTACATTTGTGTGTGTGTGTGCGTTTGAAGTGGAAATTTGGCAATCTGCGATTACACTAAATTATTAGATCCGTGGCAACTTTTGCGGGACGTAGGACCGCCGGAAGTACCTGTTAACCTACAGTTTTCAAATCTTTTTTCTACTAATCTTTAAACTTGATGTTTCAATGCAGCTATTAAATTGAAATGTCTTAGACGCATGAAGGGCACTAAGTAATTACTCCATATGAAATTTGAAGTTGATGGAGGCACCAGAAATGATATTTAAATAAAAAATATTCTTTTATAAACTGAGACTTTATCCACGATATTCGACTGGGGTACTGCTAAATCAATAAAAATCGCGAAAAACGCATATATACGTAGTTTCAACCTTATTATCGAAATAAAAATGGAAAAAATTGTAAAAATGAAAAAGGTGTACAAATTTAATAATATGCTAATAATATACGTTAAAAAGAAATGAAAAAAATGGCGAAACGGTCAAGTGTTCGGGTTGTTAATGCAAGGAATGAAATTTCTAACGCTCGAAGGGGATGTTACTCCTTTTTGTTACAATTGTTTTTTAATTTTTTGTTAATATTCATTTGAAAATCCATCTTAAAACACTATTAAAAGTGTCGAAGGGCCATGCAAAACATGAAATCAAAAAAATTTCAGTTTTATTATGGAATTATATAAATCTGCTAGTATTTCTATGGTATATATGCATGTATACGGGAATGTTGAGTGGAGATACTCTAGATTTTTTGCATAGTACACATTTATTTTCTTCTATTTTTATTGCTCCAAATTGGCATCGTCGACGCTTATTTTGTATTTCGGATGAAGAACATTATGTGGAATGGGTAACTGATGACGCTGCTCTTCGTTTTTCCTTTTGATATATCTTTCTCATAATTCTTCTGCTAATTTGAAAGAATACTCTGTAACATAAGAAATGCAACACCATGATGGCGTTGGAATTTTTTAACCAAACTGGGCAGAAATGTTAACTAGTCATATGTAGTAATTGATTAAAATTTCATTCAATATTATCCAGTAGCCATGGAAAATTTGACGTTTTACTTGTTGTAACAATCGAAATTATCGGGTGTATTGCTTGAGAGATTAAGTCGATATTAAATGTTTTTTGTTGCAATTCTTTCGCTTTTACGTTCTTCTTTGCATTTTGAGGCTGCGATTATGCCTAGAGTGCGGCAACGTAAAAATTATCGACAACTGAGTGAGTTCGACAGAGGTCGCAATTTTTGGCTTACGTGAAGGTGGTTTTTCATTCAGAGAAATTGCTATTCGTTTTAACAGTAATGAATCCTCTGTGTTATGTAATCATGATGTAGAAAAGGTTAAGAACGTAGTAGAAGAGGGAGTGGACGGCCAAGACATACAAATGTGGTCCAGGACCGCCATCTCCGATTAATGGCATTAAGAGACCAATTCTCGAGTATAAGATCATTAGCCGATCAATGGTTTGGAAACGAAGGACGTCCTGTAACCCTTCGTACAATTTACTGTCGAATTAGAGCTTTTGGCTTGCAGTCCTATCCACCACACCTTGTTCTTACGCTGACGGCTCGTCATCGACTGCAACGTTTGGAGTGGTGTACCTTGCGACTGGATTGGGACGTGGAATGGCATAGGGTGGTCTTCAGTGACGAATCCCGATTCTGCTTGGGAATGCACGATAGTCGTATGAGGTTCAGATATAGACGCGGAGAACGTCGCAATGTGCAGTTTTCTGTTAAGCGGCATGTGAACCACACTGTGGGTGTTATGGCATGGGGTGCTATTCTTTATGGAAGCAGGTCTCGGTTGGTATTCATTCGAGGCAATATGAATATCCACCGTTATGTTGCAGAAGTGGCAGAACCCCATACGCTTCCATTCCTCCAGGAGCTGGAGGACCGGATTTTCCAACAGGATAATGCCCCTCCCCACATTGCAAGGCATGGAGCGCTTCGAAGAGGCTAACATCTATATCTTGCCATGACCACCCAGATCTCTCGACCTTTCGCCCGTCGAACATGTGTGGGACATGATGGGTAGAAGACTCAAGCAATTAACCAATACTCCGCAGACACTAGAAGCTATCCAGCATTAATTACAAATTGTCTGGGATGCAATACCTCAAAAAGAAATCGACCACCTGTTGGAATTCATGCAAAGAAGGGCGCGGGAGTGTGAAACTAATAGGGTAGTCCACCACATTATTAATAAAAAATGCCTTTATCTTTTGTTTAATTTCTTTGAAATTTGAATAAATTACTACATTTGACTGGTTAAATATTTCTGACAAGTTTGGTCCAAAAATTCCAACGCCATCTTGATGTTTATGCCACAGTATATAATATTGTCGACTAATATTTTTCTATGCTGCCTCTTTGTACAATACCCACGCGTTTATTGCTGAAATGTCTAGTATTTTGAAAAAAGTTTGAACTGGCTGTCCTCGCAATGCTGATTTTGTTAAATTTTGTACTGAACGTTTGTCCACAATATCAACAGCGAATCTAGCTCTATTATAGAATTACATTGTCTCGGGTAACTTCTTTTCTCCATCGCTTATTTCTGCGGTTGGACGCATGGAGCTCAATGTCAATACATTTTTGTTTGGTTTACCCTGATAAACAGCAGGCGCCAGTCTTTCGTGTTGATATATTTTGGACTTATGTAAATCTTCCCGTGCTCACCGAGTAGAACATTATACGCATGTTATTCATCTTTACCAAGGTAGGGAAAACCTTTTATCAGGTATTTAGAAGTTAAACTTGTCAAGTTTGTTGGCCATGTATTGTGAAAAACGGCATCTTGCTTTACTTGGAAATAATTGTTCGTCAATTGCTACATACTCCAATGGTTTGTTGCATAAAATACACCTTTCAATCAACGGATTCCAAATTTCGAATGCAAAGTCAAATTTTTTTGTCGCTAATCGTTGAGATCTAGTGTTTCTCATGTCAAAACGATCAGTGTCATAACACTAAAAATTATTTCGAGGCACAGTATCTTCAAAAGAACGTGGACCCAATTGCTTGCTCAAAGCTTTTTTAGTAAAATTTTGCACCGTAAGCGCCTCTAGCAATGAAAGGTTCAATGTCATAAAGGGTGATAGCCCACGTGTTATCCTTTTCCCTTCAGGATATTTTCACGTCATGTACAAGAAACGCTATCTTCAGATATGCGTCGTTTGGCATATGCAGCGGGGTCTGGAGTCTTTTTAGAATATTTTATTTACCGACCGTTTTTACAAGTGGATGTCTGAGTTGTAATAAAGAATTATAATACTGATAGATGTTACCTGCATATTGTTTGTTAGAATCCATTTACTCTTTAAATGGTAACACATACGTGTTGAAGAAACTGACTCTCAGTTTCTTCAACACGTATGTCTCCGACTGGTTGAGTATTTTGTGGATCTTGTACATGTCGCTGTGCTCTATTTCTACCATCTATGATTACAATGCTACGACCTCCATCTACGACAAAAACTTATTGGTTGGCCATCTGAAGATGTACTTGCAGTATCGGTGATTGCAATGCTGCTGGTCGTTGTGTCACAAAGCCCACCACAAACAATCGGTTACTGAGAGTTTTTCGAGACAAATTGTTTACAAATCTTTATTAAACTTGATTTACAATGCACATTTCACAGAACGTCTAGACGGGAGTAATTAAAAACGAACTCGCAAAAAAGTACAGTACAGTGAAAGTTACTACCTTGGTGCTTCTAAGTAAACGCGTCGTAGATTATCCAGTTTTTGTCTTAAAATTACAAATTTTTAAAGACGGATCTGGTAAAATATTCAGGAAAAGTCACCAAATCAAAATGATTTTGAAAGACTTTTGTCTGAGATATTCTTAGTTGAATTGGAAAAACTGTCAAATTTACTGCTTCGGCGCTTCTAGCGTTAAAAAGGTAAGTAAATTTTTCTGTGTAATTTTCTTGATTTTAAAATAAATATTAACAACTAATATAATTGTGACTTAATTTAAGTTAGTAAGTACAAATCCCATTAAATTCTCCTTCCTAATTAAGATCTATATACTATTTACATTGTTTACATTATTTATACACATAGTTTCTACATTTGTGTTCAATTTTTCATAAAATTTTGAAAATAAATTGTAAACGTATTAAAACATTTTGTTTCAATATAATACAAATCATAAATTTGAATTCAGAATGAGTATACTGATTAACATCTAAAAACTATTAAATAATGTGAAACGAAGCATAAACTAGTATTTACGTCAAAAATAAACTTTAAATGTAATTCGGAAGTTGTAAATGGTAACATACTACCTCTGTTTAAAACATGGTCTATATAGTTTGAAGGTTGAAAAATAGTAGCAGTATTAAAATTAATATTGAAATTAATGAAAATTTTGCTTATAAATTTTGCGTCTACTTTATTCTTGTAAAAGTATGATCAATGGAGACTACCTCTTAGGGCAGATTAAAAAATTTTATAAAAGGTTAATTAAAAAATTGATATTATTATCCATTTTGATCAGATAAAAAACTAGTTCATAAAATATTAGGATATCTAAGTCTTATAAGAATGATTAGATCAGAAATATATTAAATATTAAATTTAGGAAATTATTGTGAAATTCTTGGGATGGAACCAATATTACTAATGCGTTATTCAAATTCTTATTGGAGATTGAATGTATTAATACGCCAGAGGAGGCGACATGTATAAAATAATTTTTCAGGGTGAGAACGAGTTTTCATTTTACATCCATAGGAAACGGTTGATAATTTATTGTTCGTGGCCATTCTGGAATATGTATTTTGAAGTTCTATAAGATTTTAAGAACCCAAAAATTGAAATTTTTTCGCCACCAATTGATAAAAATAAGATCATTTTAGACTATTAGTGATCGTATATAAAATTTAAAACGGCCACATTAAGAACAAATAATAAATGTAGTCTAGTGCATTCAAGATAGATAAGTCAATGTTTAATAAGAATGTGTGTTAAACTCATTGCCTTTTAAGGGAACCAATAAATATAACATTCCATAAATTATTCATAAATTTAATTAATGAAATGGAGAAATAATATGCTTCGCAGTTATTTGAATATAACTGGGAGTTCAAAAGATTTATTTAAATTGTATTTAAGCCTAGAACTTAAAAATAAGAATATTAAACAATTTATGTAAATACATAGTGAACTGGGATTTCTAAATTAAATAGTAAAACAGAAATGAACTTGAATATCTCCCTTCATCTGTAAGCGAAAACAGGTGTTTAATGGTTCGTGTTTAAGGAGTTGTGTGCTTTAATTACTAAAAAGTTAAGTTAAGAAGTCAAGCGAAATTCAAAGAGATTGGAATATTATAATATTACGTTTTTGAAAATATTACGACTTTTGTGTATGTGTAATGATCCAGGAAGAGAAACCCAATATTGGATTACTAACTTCAATTAAGTAAGATATATGTGATATCGAAATGGTTGCGTCCTAATAGCAAATTTGAATTTTTGAAATTCGTTAATATTATTTGATAGATTATATCATTTTTGTAACATTAACCAATCATAATTGCTTATTATCAAAATTTGAACCAATCACGAACGTATTTTAAGAAAACACGACTTGTTACCTTAACGATGAGGTATATTCAATTTGGTATATTCGATTTGGTATATTCGATTTGGCGTTTTCGATTTCGTGTTTTCGTTGCTCCCTTTAATGAAATGTATCAAATGAGCTGTAAGATGTCAGTCATGACAGTAACTAAGGACGGTAACTAAGGTGGTTATAATAATTGTACAGTTTATAACTACAATAAATAAGTCAGTTTCTAAGACTAGATTTTATTGTATATTAGTAGAAAGAAATTATATAATCTGATCTAATACCACTCGACTTTCTCGGTATATTAAAATACATTCCCTCCTTTTCAAACAAAATTAGTATTGCTTTAAGGAAACACCCCTCGCGTTCCGCTCGGAGGGTTCCTAGCAATACTAATTTTGTTCTACAGTCGGGCAAGTATTTTTCGAATATACCAACAAAGTCTTGTGATTGCATAGTATATCACTGTTGTGAGTGTCAGAGCTCGACCAGTAAATTGTATGTACCGGGTGAGTCATTAAGGAAAGACGCCGGCTATATCCCAGAAACCCCTTATGTTACGACTTCAAAAAAAAATTCTTCAGTAAACGTGGCCAAGAGAAAATGCTGGAAATAACTTTAAAGTTTGTAAACAGACCGCTAAGTGACGTAACTGCTGTAGTAAATTAAAAAATGTCTAATAAGTAACAGAAACTTAAGAAAAGGTATATTGGAAATATCGTAGTTGTAGTTTTGGGACAATTTTACCCATTTTTTGTATAAGAAGTTTTTCTCCAACTTCACAGGTTTTCCGTAGGGGGAGCTGCAAAAGTTGTCAGACAAACACGTAATTATCTTCGGAATCAGTCATCGAATCTTAAAAAGTAATGTTTCGTTGGAAAGGTCTTTTCTTGCGCTATTCGTTGATGTATTAAAAAGTTAAGTTTGATTAACGAACAAAAAGCTAGAGGACGTTATTCCAAATATTGCTAAAATTTTAGCGATTTTCTTCAAAATATTAAATAGAATGGTATGTTTTTTATATTTAAGTCAGAAAAAGTATAAAATTTCGCCTATACCCTGAAAATTTCAAGTCGATATCTTTGTTGGTTTCAATTTTATACCTACTTTAAGTAGGTATAAAAAGTTACTCCCGGTTTTCCGGTGTATGCGGGTATATTGTGATACGAATTTCTTTGACTTATTGCCACATTCTTTTTGCCAACAATTCCCTCTAACCAGGAAGCATATGATATGCTTTCAGAATATTTCGAGTGCATGCAGAATTGTACTGTTGCTGCACGATTGTATGCGGCTCGTTTCCCAGAAAGAAGGCATTAAGAAAAGAGACTTTTTACTCGATTATCACAATGATTGAGAGCTACAGGAACAATTCATCCCCCAGTTACTCACAGAGCGTGCAGATCCCGAACGGAAGAAAATGTTATAAACGTTCTAGCATATATCGAAATTAATCCACATAGTAGCACAATAGCAATAGCTCATGACATGGGACGAACACAAACTACTGTTCAGCGTATTGTGAAAGAACATAAGTAAGTTTTAAATAAAAGTTAGCTATTAAAAGCAGTAAAGTTATAGCTATTAAAAAACCATAAATTCAGTTTTAATCTAGATTACATCCATACCATGTAGTCCTTCATCAATCACGGACTGCAGCTGATTATGAGCAACGTTTAGACTACTGATATTGACTGTCGAATATGCTCATATATAATCAAAATCTGTTATCGCAAATATTGTGAACTGACGAGGCTACATTCCGCAGTGATGGTGCAGTAAATCATCATAACATGCATTATTGGTCCAGAACCAATCCTCGTTGGATGCAAGAAATTCAACATCAGGGCTGGTGGAGCGTCAATGTTTGGTGCGGTGTTTTAGGAGGTCGAATTATTGGTCCTCATATTTTTCACGCACCACTTAATGGTGCAACGTACCTTAATCTCTTGCGGAATAATTTGCCGTTACTTTTAGAAGATGTGCCGTTGCTTACTAGGCAGCGGATGTTTTTCCAACATGACGGCTCTCCGGCACATTTTTCAGTACTCGTGCGTCAATTTTTGAGTAACACTTTTCCTGATACATGGATAGGAAGAGGGAGCTTTTGTCCATGTACCTACATTTCCTTTCTCATTCTTAACTTTAACAGCTTAATAACCATTACCATTGTTACCTTCTAGGTCCCCCGATCTAACTCGTTTAGATTTTGATTTTTGGGGTAGAATAAAGGACCTTGTTTTTAAAATCAGGTCAACTACGCCTGAAAATATGGTCATTATAATAAGAAATTCCATTCGCACCCTCTCCACAGCGGAGATGGAAACCGCTGTTTTATCAACGCAACAGCGGTTGCAGCTTTGCATTGATAATGATGGCAGACAATTTGAGCATTTAGGTTGCCACTGAGTAATGGCGTACTACTCATCTCTAGTTAATTTTCGATGGTCCACCCAGTGCAATTATTAACCAACGGTAATAAACTAACCCCAGAAACTCGATGATAATAATTGTCAGTATTATCGAATTTCTGGGGTTAACCCGTGTTTACAATAGCTGGCCTAAGTAATAAACTATTATGTCAAAGAACTTTGCGTTTTATTGTTTTTGGATCTAAATTTAAAATAGGTATAAAATTGAAACCAACAGAGATATCGACTTGAAATTTACAGGGTAAGTGAAATTTTATACTCTTTCTGACTAAAATATAAAAAACATACCATTCTATTTAATATTATGAAGAAAATGGCTAAAATTTCAGCAATATTTGGAAAGCATCCTCTAGCGGTTTCTCGTTAATCAAACTTAACTTTTTAATACATCAACGAATAGCGCAAGAAAAGACCTTTCCAACGAAATATTACTTTTTAAGATTCGATGACTCGTTCCGAATATAATTACGTGTTTGTCTGACAACTTTCGCAGTTCCCCCTACAGAAAACCCGTGAAGTTAGAGAAAAACTTCTTATACAAAAAATAGGTAAAATTGTCCCAAAAATACAACTACTATATCTCCAATATACGTTTTCCTTAAGTTTCTGTTACCTATTAGACATTTTTTAATTTACTACAGCAGTTACGCCACCTAACGGTCTATTTACAAACTTTAAAATTATTTCCAGTATTTTCTCTTGGCCACATTTACTGAAGAATTTTTTTTGGAAGACCTAACATAAGCAGTTTCTGGGATATAGCCGGCGTCCTTCCCTAATGACTCACCCGGTACATAATTTAATGAGCTAGACTGCAGGTTATATATAAGAAATTTCAATGTATTTATCTAATGAGCTTGTTACAATTGTACTTAATGTTTAATTTGAAATTTAAGTAATAAGATGTTACCATTGTGTTCATTTATTCTGTTTGGTACAAAGCACCATTATGTTATTGGACAGAAAAACATGGTTCTAACTCGTAATGGTGATAAAAAAATCCATCTATATTTAAATTGATTGTGACAAAAATTTTCCCACATTTTGTCTGTTAATATACAAGAAACAAATGTAAGTTTTCATTACTGTAATTTTTATATTTTAAAGTGATCAATGGTATAATTTAGTACTGAAACTTGTCATCGGCACACTAGTTATACATGAACTATTAATACAACTTGATTGAGTTACATTGATTAATTCAACTTTAAATCAATATCTAAGATTATAGTTCAGAGATCGATTTAATAAAATTAAATGAGCCTCCAAAAAACGTCTGAGGACGTTAAGTATTTTGTCAAAGACAAAAAAATAGTATAATATAGAGAAAAATTGTTGAACACTCAAATTGATGGTTCTGAATCAAAATTTTATAATAACATAATAGTAATTCTGATAATACTTCTAAAGGTACCTGGAAAGTTGTAAATACCGTGTCCGGAAGTTAAAGAAGACCAAAAGCAACACTCTGCTTTAGAAAAGCAACCCTATAAATGTGGCGAACGATCTTAATACTTTTTTTTCCAATGCAGCAAGCAATGTAATAAAGAAATTACCAAAGTTACATTATACGCATAACATATCATGTAATGAAAAATCTTGTTACATGCATACTGTAACAAACAGATAATGAAATATTAATGATTGTAAAATTATTAAAAACTAAAAAGACCGCTGCTCACAATGAAATCTTTGATAGTGTAATAAAGCAAATAATTACGAATTTGTTAGGCCCTTTAACACTTATTATAAATAACTCTTTTAAATATGGAATATTTCCAGATAGTGTAAAAATGGCCAGGGTTATACCTTTGTTTAAGAAAAGTGATCCAAAGCAGTTTGATAATTATAGACCTATAAGTTTAATGCCATGCTTTTTCAAAATTTTTGAAAAAATTATGTGTAATAGATTTGTACATTTTTTTTTAAATATAAGATATTCAATAATAACCAATACGGTTACATTAAAGGTAAACGCATAGAGACTGCTGTTTTTGACTTTTTTAATGAAATCTCTATTATATTGGACAGAAAGGAATTGTCATTGGGAGTCCGAACGAATGCAACAAGTTAAATTCTTAAGAGACGGTAAGACCCATTATTCGAAAACTATCACGCTTGAATGACGTATTCCTCAAAGTAGTGTCATTGAACCCTTACTTTTTTGTATTTATTTAAACGATGTATCCGATGTAGTGGGTTACGGAGGTCATACCTTAATAAATTATGCAGATGACACCTCTTTAATTATTAGAGCAAAGCACTGCGTTAGCTTGCAGATTGAGACACGGCAAATAGCTACAAGGGTTGTAAACTAGATGAATAAAAATGAATTGTCTTTACATACAGATAAATCTCAATATGTTTATTTTAAAACTAAACACCAATCAAATTCTTTTAACATACACCTTCCAGAAAGTTCCCAAAAACTGTCGATTTGCACAAAACTTTTGGGAATTGTCACTGATGAATACCTAGACTGGTCATATCGTATCGATGAATTAGTACATAAATTAAACAATACCTGTTACAGCTATGAGCGTCACATTCCAGATTAGCATCTCGTACCGAGCAGTACTGTTAATCCGATTAATTAACAAAAAAAGAATTACCGTCGTTTTCACGATGGGGGAGCCGTAACCAGTCCAGGGAGGAGTGGTTGCGCGATTACCACCAGTGATTGATTGATCACCCTAGCCCGTCACCGTCACCCTCACCACCGGAAGCGATACCGTCGCTGCTTGAGGGTATCTACACAGCACCGGCCACCGCCGCGGAAAAGAGGAGGCGGCCCACGAAGGTGACAGCACCACCATCCGAAGACGTCGCCTCGCTAGTTTCGCCCCAACTAGCATCGACGTCCACCGCCTACGCTGCCACCGTCACCGACCAACGAAGAATGAAAGAAGAGGACAGCCTCGAATCGACCAGCCCCGATGACTTCATCACGCAGAAGAACAAGGCTAAGAGGAAACCGACCGATATCGCCCGATCGCGCGTACACCGACAAACAACGCTTTCCAGGCCCTTGAAGACACCACGGACCGCCCGGAAGCGATGGAAACCGCCGCTACCAGAGAGAGGGTAATCCTTCGACAGAAGGAGCACTGGGCCACCTTCTCTCGCGAACTGGACCGACGAGGAATAGCCTTTACCAGAGCCAAGGTAATCGCCGAGGGATACAGGATACAGTCATCACAGCAAAGGACCGTGACAGGTTAATGCGGTATATGGATAGGTACGGTACGCCGTACCATACTTATCAGGGATTACCTGTAGAACTCTCCTAGAACGACGTTTGCTTCGAGTTGCTTGAGTGCGACATTAATTCTATTTCTTGTTACAGAATAAAGAAACAAGGAAGACCGATCCGACTTCTACTGGTGACGCTCCCAGCAGAAGAGAACCTTAAGAAGATCCGGCAGGTGGAGCACATGGTTCGACTTCGTGTCTCTATTGAAGGCAGAAATCCGGCATCGGGCAGTACCACCGTTGCCAGGGATTCCGTCACGCACAGTGTTGCTGTAGAGCGGCGGCACGCTGTGTTAAGTGGGCAGGAAATCACCACTCCAGCGAATGCACTAAAACCCGTATCGACCGGGCTAAGTGGGTAAACTACGGTGATGATCACCGGGCCAACTTCCGTGGATGTCCGAAGTTTCCACGTCTCCTGCTGCTCCAGCAGAAGCAGACCGACGAATCTAACCAAAAGCGACAGAAGAGGACACCGCCGACAGCGGCACCCTCTCAACGACGTCCAGGCGCCTACGATAAGTATTCAGTATCGATTTATACCATTCACACCTGTCCTATACCTACTTCCTAATTGTTCTATACCGTTTCACGGTATAGACATCCTATCCTATTACTGTACAACAGCAGATTGCTGTCGTTGTGCAGATTATATGAAGATTAAACTTATATGTTTTTCTACTTATTTCAGATATCCGAGACAGCAGTATTATCAACAGATATCACCTGAGCGCCAACAGGACAGCACAGCATAGCAACACGCTACACTACTACACACAACAGTAGATTTTTTTAATCCAACGATACACAACATCCGCACAACATATCAAACCACAACACACGTGCTGAAGAGGAAGCATATTCCTGAGCAGCACACGACAATAAAATACTTTGTATATGTTTTATATTGTATGTTATGAATTATATATTATATTGTACTTTTTATATATTTCAAAATATTGTAATTGTATAAAATACAATAAACTGTTAAATTGAAAAAATTAAATTACATTATGAGCGTTGTTAAACGCATACTAAAAGACCTCGTACTTCGGACCATTCACCATGCAACCTTTGTCGCAAAATTGCGTTTTGGTATTATGTTCTGGGGCAGCACAAGCCAAACTAACGTAAATAAAAACAAATTCTTCGTATAATGTGTGGTTTGCACTTTAAGGAGTCCTATCGGGGACGTTTTAGAGAATACGGGGTATTAACGGTCGTTGGATTGTACATATATGTATGTATTATGTATAATTACAATCATAAATCACAATTTATTATATACATGCAAAATCATACGTACAACTTTAGAAAACATGGCAATTACAACTATCCTATCCATAGGTTACGCTTAGTACAAAAAAGTTCCTTGTACATACGCTTGCCTAAAATTTTCACTCCCTCAAGAAATTAAAAAGGAAAAAAATAAGACTGTTGTTAAAGCAAACCTTTTTCAATTTGTTTTTGATGTAGAACCGTATTCTGTGAGTGAATTTTTGCAAGAAACTCATTCCAGCTTTAATTAATGCTCCAATTATTGGTTTTGTGTTGCTTTTGAGTCCTTTATTATATGCTCTATTATTATGTATTTTATATATTTTTGTGCTTGTTAATATCTTTTTAAATTGACCTATTTCAACGTACATTCCACTGTATGTATTTAACCTCACAATACGAAAGTATTGGGAGGTATTGTAATCATTCGGCGAAATTTCGAGTGCAGCAATTGATTTACCGTACGTTGGAAAAAAAGAGGTTCAAACATGATAATTTCAAAATGTATGTCTGTTTGACTGTCTGTCTGTCTGTATGTGTTCCAGCGCGATAGCGTCCACAAAGATGATCCCAGCGTCATGAAATTTGGCACCCATGTTCGGATCCATGAGTAGACGGAATCATGAACTTTTTAGCGAAATCTGTCCAGTCAGAATAGAATTCCAGATTACGCAAATAACTGAACCGTCCTAGAATTGAATACCTACCAAGTTTTTCTTTTGTTCGTGTACTCCTCCGGTAGCGTAGTGGAAGCGCGTTTGGTTGATGTCCCGGCGTCTTGGGTTCAAGACGCATAATGTACTAGGTTTTTTATATTATCTTATTAGACGTGTTAGGGCATTTCTGGCCATTTGAAAAGATTTTTGAAAAAAAAAATTTGGCTCTTTGGTAAAAAATTCTCGAATTTCTTTTTCATTTCTATGTTTCGAACCATTTCTCACCATTTGAGATGACTTTTGGAAAAAAAAAATGTTTGGCCCTTTGCTAAAAAATTGCATTTTTACACATTCTGAGACATTTCGTGCCATTTGAAATGATATTTGGAAAAATCAATTTTTTGGCCCTTAGATCAAGAATTTTCGGAAACTTTTTTATGCCTTTTTACATGTTACAATAAATTTTACTTTTTTTTATTACTAACTAGAATTTATGTGATTTAGGAATTATATAAACAACTGTTGTTTATATAAACAACGAAAGTTAACTGTGGAATGAATGTACAAATGATAACCGCATCAATAGAAACATATGGGTAACAAGTGGATTTATATGTTTATAAAAATTGACTTTTATGCACATATTTACACGTTTTCAATTTAACTAAATAAATGTATACTGGGTGATTATGATTATTTACTTTCTCTGATCAACTTTTTCGAGCGTGATCATTTTTGTTTAGTACGTCAAGCTTTATAGCTGTTATTTAAGTTATAACTTAAATTTAAGATAATGTGTCATATTTAATTGTTTCTGTCGAAGTATTACGATTTTTTTAATAAAAAAATTTAACAATGTAATACAAAAATGGTACAAAATTTTTAGTAGCAAAAAAGAACACAGTACACTAGTTATAAAACATCAAATTCTTTCAATTTTACTTGTGCATTGTATTGTGAGGTCATGTGTTGCACACATCAGATTTCTTTATGTAGCAGTTTGAAATAAATATTATACTACTACTACTATTATTATTATTATTATTATTAAAACAGAACTTTACATTAACCTAGAGATTTGAGTAACCTTATAATATTGTCATATCGGAGGACTTTAGAAAGAAAAGAGATAGATTTTATTCACAGTTAGCATTTTATTGATAAACTTAATCTTCACATTAATATTAAACATTAATAACCTTTAGCAGAGTTCACTATTGAATTTATATTGAAACTGGTTTGCATAAATTGCTACTGAAAAGCTTGTTCCACAGATTCACATTTAATGTGGTTTGTAATTGCATTTCAATCACATTAAAGAGTAAATAATAAATTATTCAAGTTATTGAATACGTCATAAATTTGTCGCCAAACTGAAGGCACCGTTTAAGACTTAACATCTTTTTTTTCAACGAAGATTAAAAATGAACCATTACAATTTGGCACCGAATGTGGGGCTTGTTTCATTACAGTTTAGCGACCAACCCGTACATTTTCGGAGATATCTAACAATTTATTTATACCAAGTTACAATATAGATAACCTTGGTAGCCTGCAATAAAAATAAAAGCGATTTTACGCTAAAATTTATACACCTTGTAGTAAAATCAATCTCTTAATTACTTTTTAAACATATATACATTCTAATAAGTGTTAAAGATCTTTGGTGATTTTTTTTATTTATACTTTTGTGTTTAAACAATGCTTAAGCATCGGAGGGTGGTAACAAAATTACTTAACAATATTTCCAAACATTGTTATTCCTAAATTAATACAAAGTTTTTCTATTTCTTCTACGCTATTATTAGTACAGATTATAATTAACCTCTAAAGTATAAATCTAATTTGTAAATTCAGGACTTAATGGTCTGCAAAGTGGTAATAAAGAAGCACATCCTTTTATAAAAAATAAAACAAACCTTAGTTTTTATGTAGTGGCGAACGACATGAGACATTGATTTTGTTAGAACTTAATTCGATACTTTCATTAATGAAAATAATGTCAGAATAGCAACAACTTCTCTTTATCCTATTATGGAATCTGAAAATTAAGCAGCAAAGAAAATTTCATGCTTGTATAAACGTGAAGGAGATTTCGCTAAATAAACTGATGTGGTCACATACGAAACAATTTCTGTTGTGGACTATTATACCATTTAAGCGAAAACACGCATACACGGATATAACCTTAACGTCTATTTCGTGATTCTATTTGCCGACCTTATCATCGTTTTTATGTAAGAGTTAACTGCACAATATTATTTAACTGTAACATTGTTAACACCCTTTTGCTCGATTCGCAAGTAGAAATATGCCATGTGGTATCCAAACGTATTATGGGTCAAACTTCCTATAACTAATTTTAAACGAATCAGCAGATTTATTTGTCTGCTAAATTAGTGCTGTTCAAAAAATTAAAAAGTCATTAAAATTGCACATTTTTAATGCAAGCATTTATAGTAGCTTAGAAGAATTCGCGAACGGTCCTTCAGCTTAGAAGCTAGAGCAACAATGGATCTTTAGCTTTACATTTTTTAATAAACATATTTTTTACGGTTCAAGAAATAGTCTATGGCCCCATTCCTTTATATTAATAATTTTATATGCCCCCTTTAGGTAGGAGAAGGAAATACAAAAGTAGTGAATAACACGCAAGGTGCGAATAAGTCATGGGGTGTAGATTAGGAAATTAAGTAACTATAAAAACGAAATAAATTGTTTTTTCTACTCATAGCTATTACAGTTAAGCATTTAGTGAAACGCTGTTAGGATATTTACTGGCTTAATGAGCAATTATACGGTACATATCACCTTAAGAATAATTGTATCGTATTATATAATAGCATACTATTCAAAGAATTGTTATAAGCGTAAAATTTAGAAAGATCTGGGGAAAGAAAAAGGTGCGAAAAGCTTCAGCCATCTTTGAATAGACGACCTTTCGGTTGTAAAAGCGTTGGTGTTTTGATTTGAACGCAAGCATGTTGTAAACAATATTGATGGCTCATCCGCAACGCTAATTAAATGTTAATTATTGTTCCGTAGGAGGTGAATAAATGAAAAAGTGAGTTTCTAGACCATTAGTAACTGAAATTGTTTTGTAAATTAACAAAAGTTAATATAAAACTTAATATAAAAATTTTAAGTCATTGACACACCGGAAAATTAGTACAGCGACCATAGGTAATATAAATATTTATGGTGCGCGCTGGTTTCCACTGCAATTAAAAAGCAAAAGGGCAATTACACTGTTGATTTCTTCACTTATAGTCCAGTAAAGTTGAAGAATTAAAATGTAAATACTTGGAATATAAAAAAAAGAGAAAGTGAATAATTTTCATATTGTTTCGAGTTCAATTTTATTGTATCTATGACTGCTTTTAATACCGCTGAACGATTGTGACGGGAAGGATTTAATCCAGCACAATCTAGTAAGTATAACCCAACAGCTAGCAAAAGTGATTAGAACACTTTGGATGTGTGATCGGAAGAATTATTATTTGCACAATTGCACCACACTACGGTAAGTGTTGGTAAACATAAGCTTAGTGATAATAGTGATAAGATAAAAACGAAGGAGCTGAAAGAGAAAATTTCAATTAACGCATATATAAAAACACAGATAAACCATAACATAGCCTTCACGCCATTCCCTTGCGGGGTAGGCAAACCCATCATTTCCTCTTATTTATTTTTCATTTAAAATCTTTCTCTATGCTCTCCTATCTCTGCATACCTCCCTGCCTCCGCAAGATTCATACGTTGTCCTGACACGTCCTTTTATTTTTAAAACTCATCTTTCTTTTATCATACATTCTATTAGATTCAGTCAAGTTTTACGCGACCTACCAGGCCCGGCCTTACCTCTGACCTCACCCACATATATTTGATTCGTTAATCTTGCACTATTCACTCCCTCAATGTGACCAAAACGACCTTTATATCTATCCATCATCGTCTTTTCCTCGCCACACTCGGTCATTATACACTCATTCTTTATCTTATCCCTTCTCGTTTTACCACACAGTACTGACGAGACAAACACGCTAGTATAGGTTGCTCGTTTGGCTGCTAGGTTCATTATTCCATTATCGCACACATACTTCCAATCACTTTCGCTCCAATCTCGCCATACATTGTACCATCTGAAGTAAACATTCTACCGAGATATACCAACTCGTCCACTTGTTCCACAATACTATTTTGCAGAGTAAATACTATACTCTCTTTTTCACCTTTCCAATTGAACACCACGATTTTAGTTTTGTTCATGTTTACCTTTAGGTCGGTGCTCTCACAGACTGTATCAAACTTCCTCAGAGCAGTTTGTAGCTTATTTGTACTGTCACTTAATAATAGTATATCATCTGCATACACCAGAACTTGTACATTTACGTCACCAACCATTACACCATTTGTATCGGTACATACTTGTCTATCAGATTTACCCATGTATACATTGAACAACCACGGTGACATCACACAGCCTTGTCGCACTAGTTGCTCAATATTAAAGTATTCACTTACACCTCCCCTCAATCTAACACATGTTCGGATACCGTTGTATACTGTTCTTATTCCGCTAATTAGACCTTTACTTACGCCATATTCATTCCTACAGCTTCTTTCTATTCACTCTCTAGATCTACAAACGCACAGTCCAGTTTGTAACACCCTAAACGAGTGTACAATAATTGTTTTATTAATTGCCCTGGTTTGCTAGCTCAGTACCTCAAAGGAGGTTCAGTTGGCAATTTTCAACACTCCAGTGTATGTTGGGTTTCCCGGAGTTAGAATAAAGTAACACAACATATATAAAGTATAAAGTATATTGTAAGAATATACGTGGCGAACTGAAATTAAAATATAATACTTTTAAATAATATAGAAACAAAAAAAGTGTTATTCTGGCTTAAAAAAATTAAAATAAACTCGGTTCTGTAGTTTGAATCCGATGTGGGAATCTGGCTTCGGGTTATATCGCACCTGGTGGAAAGCTGTAACAAATTTCAGTAAGTCTGTTATCTTCCGCGGTTTTTTTTTCTTTGTAAGTGTAATAATAATTAATTAATAATAATGAATTTCGGTCGGGTTAATGGTGGGTGAAGATAAATGGAACGAGTGATTTTCTTATGACTGTTTTTGGAGCAACAACTTCAATCAGGTAAGACAGTGATTCTGTTATGTTCCTTTGAAATAATGAATTGGTGAGTAATTCCAAATATAGGGGTTGAAACCTATGTGACTTAGAGGAGGGTTAATCAATTGAGTATAATTGTTTGAGATTGATTGGAAAGCTGAGGTACTTAAACAGGTTAGGATTGTCCTTGACCTACAACAACATTTGCAATTGCTATAATCAGCTGTTTGTTAGTGTTAGTGTATTGTAAAATTTGGATGTTTGTGAATGTGAATTAATTTTTAATGTATATTATTAAAATAGATTGAACGCAATTGTACTAAATGAAATATGTGTAATACAATTTTATCTATTTCACTTTTCTGGTGTAAAATGATTACTCGGGTAATTTAATGTAGAAATTTTAATATAATGTTTATACCATGTGAAGTGTGGTGCACTAAATTATGTTTAATAATTAGTACTGGGGTAAGATGAAATAAAAATTTTTGTGAATTTTATCCTGGTGGTGTTATATTGAAATTACAGGACCATGTGATAGGATAATTTGGTTTCGATACCAGGTGGTAGGAGTTCGGACAAGAGTTTAAGAGGGTGTGTAACAGAGGAAGATATAGAGGTAAGTGATATTCTTATAAGTGGCTGGTGACGGTATAAGTTTTATATTGCTGAATCAGGATCGGTTATCGCATTAGTCATTTCTATGCAGTCTTCGGGGTGTTACTTCCAAATGAACGGTATATAGGAATTAGATTTACACCAAGGTAATGGGGGAAATTAAAGGGATGCATTTTATTCTAAGCTGGTAACGTTATGAGTATTATATTGTAAATCTGGATTAGATGGATAACGAACGATTTCTATACACCCTTCGTGGTAGAAACACCGAACAGATGTTAGATAGGGATCAGGTTTATACAAGGGTAACGGGAAAATTATAGGATTACCTTATAATTGGGGTCGAAACCGCAACCAATAAAGTAATACTATTAACAATCTTTACCTTACTTCTAGAGGCTGAAGCCGCCAGTAGTAGAAGAAATATATTTAGAATTTACCGAACGTCGTCTTTCCCCGTAAAGGTGCAGTTTTTGCCCATTTGGTTTTTTTCCATAACAATAGGAAGAACATTTTTTACTGATTTCTTCTAAGGTTTTGTTATCACTATCGCTAGGTAAATCCTCTTTTGGAAAAACGGCACCCTGCTCATCATTGGGTTTCCACTCAATTTCTCTTTCATCTCCACTGCCAGGAATGTGTCGTTTCTTTATTGCCGTTTATTGAAGTAATTGCTTCGGCATAATTTTATATAATTTTGGTTCTGTCTCTAGGAGAAAACTCATCATTGTTTAGTATTTGCAACAAATCATAATTAGTAATCAGTTTATTTGCCATAATCCAAGGAATTAAAAAAAAAACGTGAATCATTGCTGATAAATAAAACTTGTATTCAAAAATGCTAGAGCGCGATCATTCCCGATGTTTTCACTAACTGTCCCACCCGGAACCAACTTAAGAATTCTTAGATGCATGTGGCTTTCACTACTTTGCGCTTTGAGATATCAATGCTAATGCTATCCCATTGGGTCAATATGACCATTGGTAGTATAGATCATAAAATGCACACGTATGTATAGAAGGTTATGCAATCGAAATTTTCTGTGCTAAAACTCCGTTACAACACGCCCGTATTGTGCAGGAGACTCGTCTTGCAAATACCACATGTTTTGACGTACAATTATGGGAACATCTTTAAGCAATGCTGGCAAATCTTCTTCCAAGAATTGTTTGTACGTTTTATAGTTTAAGTGCCCATTAAAAATGTGGGGTCCAGTGAGACTGTCTCCGATACTCCCGGCCCAAACGTTTACCGTGAAGCGATGTTGAAATCCGGAAATAGCAATTTCATGAGGATTTTCATTTGGCCAAACGTGCTCATTGTGACTATTGTTCAACCCATTCCGAGAAAAAGTTGCCTCATTACAAAAGAGTGTAACAGTAAGCATGTGTGATCATCCATTCACAAAACCGAACTCTTAGAACCAAATCGCCGGGAAGAAGGTGCTGAAGGGGTTGAAGGTGATACGGATCTATTCCATTTTCGCGAAGAATTTTCGAAATCGTGCTCCCGATTGTATCAGTCGCTACTTTTATTCGTCTACTGCTTGCTCGGCTATCGATTTCAACTTCTCTCATCACCTCTTCAGCAAACACATGTCGTCGAGACTCTCTATCACTTCGATGTGCAAGAAAACTTCCTGGTTTACGAAGACAGTGAAAAGTCCGGGCTATCGTTTTGTCAGTAGGAGCATGACGATTGGAAAACGAGTTTTGTACTCTGCTGCTGCTGCGTAACAATTACCGTTAAACAAGCCGTAAAGTAGTACCATATAACTGTATTCCTCATTTGAAAATTGATAAGGCATGATTTAATTGTAATTAAATTAATTCTAATTGTTACAAAGCAGATGATAAAATGCATTTAAACTTAAATAATGTTTGATACAAATGACATGCAACGTCAAATAATTTTCTCAGTTTATTGTGGTAATATTTGCTAGGCAACCAAAATTGCTCTTACGATTTTTACAGTGTGGACCTCATTTTGAACGACTGTAACAATTTTTGTTTGTCACCTCGTTATTTTATGTGCATTTTTGACCTATGTTGTGTTCCTGTTAATTTGTTAATAAAAATTGTTATTAAAAGCTTTGTTTTATGATAATTTTAAGGCTTAGGCTGCTGTTAAAAGTATTCACTTTACTTACTCTTACATTTTTCTTCAAGCGCCCATATCTCCTTAGGGGTTAGGAATTGGGAAAAATTGCACATAACCATTTTTGCCTAAAATTGTTCAAAGAATACGTATACGAATTCTGTAACAAACCTTTTCATGTATGTTTAAAATTTACGTTTATATTGGCAACTTAAGTATATTTCGTGTGACGTTAGTTGTATACGCTATTGGCGTAGAAAAATTTCCATACAGTTCTTTTAATAAATTATTTCAGTATTATCCGCCTGCACATCCCTTTCGTTGCTTCGAGTCATTTTCGGTCATTGCTTTGGGCGTCCTTCACTCATTGCTTGAACTACGTGTTTAAGTAGAAGCTATTTTCGCTTTGTTTATTTTTTATTAAGAGTGCCACATTTATATGGTGAGTTACTAAAATTATTATACTGAAACTTGAGACATTTACATTTCAGGCAATTTTACTTATACTCTTACCACTTATTTTTTACTTTGGGTTTAATTTTATTTTAACGTTAACTTTGTAAGATGTAAGATGACCCTTTGCTACTACGAAGTGAGATTTCAATTACCAAATTTTACTTTGAACCATGCAAAATAAATTCAGTTTGGAGGTTTATAAAGAAATCTATGTATATTTGCAATTACCAGCATATCAATCTGATATTTACTTCAACTTCCATCAAAATTGCGCAATAAACTTAAAGTGATGAATCGACAGCATTTCCTTGTCTGATTAAGTTCCAGTGACACCCAAAATGTAAAAGAAATTACTTCAGGTATTTCATATTGTTAATTAATTCACATTTTAGTTTAAGGTAGTTAATTAAGAATAACTGACATTAGTTTTTAAGAGATTGTTCTTATAATCAAATTAAGTATCGTAATAAAACTCCTTATGGTCATAATTTTTTACTTGTTATTTTCATGAGTTTTTTGTGACTTCTATTTTTAAGGTTTATTTGTTCCTTAAAAACAAATTGGCGTCCGAGATTACATTATTTATTTTCAGGTTTGAAGCAACACCTTTTTTTTGTAAAGCGAAAATATCTAAGCAATTCAATTTTTGTTAATAAGCAAATCAAATGTTATTCAACCTGGACCTATTAATCTACCGATGAGCAAAGTGGCATAAAATCTTCTGTTTCCGTTCCATTATTTTCCATAGCTAATTACAGCTCTGGGTTAGAAGTGTTGATCATAAGTGGGTGAATTATTTGTAAGACACCCGTTATGTTTACACTGGCACCCGAGCGTGGGACATTGATTTGAAATTTATTGAAGTTGTGCTTATTAACATACCTATTGTTTTGATATTCATTTAATTAAATTATCACTTATCTTTGTGCACGTTAATGCTGTATTTGTGTTAGATATCTTCGCTTGTGTATGTTGCAGTTTCGAACATTGTTGACAACCACATAAAGGTATTGTAATATTTGTATTTACGGTCATTGTAACATTGTATTTTGTGTCTATTTATTACCATGTCGAATATTGTGGTAGATGCTTTGCGAAGCGATGAATTGTTAGTGGAACTTAGATATCGTCATCTTGTCGAAGCTGAAAAATTATTAGTGGACGAAAAGCGCGAAATATTAAGACGCAAATTAAATTTGGAGAAAATCGATCTAAGTTTATTTGATTCGTACAAGAAAGTTTAAATAAATCAAACAGAAGAATTAGTTTGTTTAAAAGAAACACTTTTTCTTATTCAATCGTTAATTAATTTGTATAAACTTAAACCAACGAAATGTGAGTTTCTCAAATTAAGGACTCGTTTATTACATATTTTAAGGCGTTTGAATTATACGGTGTGAATATGTGCTTTTACATGATCAATTACTTTCATTATGCCATGACAATATTGATTTAATCGATTCAATTAATGACAATTTACAGTTAAATAATGATTTCTATGTCAAATAGTGACCCAGTTAATACTTCAGTAAACATTCCTGCTGAGGATTATTCAAAATTGATTAAGAACTTAAATATTTCTAGAAATTATTTTCCTGTTTATAAATTAAACATAAAATTTAAAGGTACTGAACAAGAAGTTTTCTCATTTATACAACGGTGTGAGGAACGAATGCTTGCTCGTAATATTTCAAAGACAGATATTATCCGGAATTGATCGATTTTCAGGAAGGGGTTTGACGTGGTTTCGTGCCATTAGGTCTCAAATTTATTCGTGGGATGAGCTTATTATTAAACTGAAAAGCGACTATTTACCCGAAGGACATGACGAAGTTTGTTAAATGAAATTAAAAACAGGAAATAGACTTTTGATGAAATTCCAACTATCTTTATTTCCGAAATGATTAATTTATTTTCTCAATTAGACATTCCTTCTTCTGAGGCTGGTCAACTTAAAATTATCATGAAAAATTTACAGCCTTGGTATGCAACAATTGGCTCTTGTTAATGTTACCGATATTTTTCATCTTGTTGATTTATATAAAAAATTACAACAGGTTTAAATTACAAAACTCTAAATTTAAATACAATTCAAATCCAGATTTTCAAAAACAATCTGAAAACAAATCAAAATCTTTTGCTTCGAATCAAAACAGTTAACCTAAAATTAATTTTACTGGTGCTAAACCGAAAATTTCAAATTCAACTTTTAAAAATTCTAAAAGCAATACAGCTAAACCAACAACTTGTTCAAATGTAAACAATTAGGACATACCTATCACACATGTGACAGTGATGCTAATGTTACCTTTTGTTACAAATGTGGTCATTCCGACGTAACTTTTACTAATTACCCTAAGTGCAAATTTTCAAAAATCCTTTAATTGGGAAGTGTTCTGTTAGTCGACACATTCCTAGCAATTTTACAGAGACTGACAAACGTGTTTGGAAGGATTGGCTAATTACAGTAAATAAATTTTATGGAACTGCAAAAAATTGTCCTAAATTTGTTGAAAAAAGGAATGTTGTTAGACCTTTTATTAATGTAAACATTTTGCTACTTTATTAGACAGTTACTGTTACAATCTTAGGTAAGCCAGCTATGTATTTAATTGATAATTTGAAATTAAATAGAAATTCTCCCTTCTCATCATTAATTATTGCCGATGGTTCCTTATAATCCATTTTGGGAAGTGTTGATTTATCTTTGACTATTAGTAATATTACAAAAACGACTTCAGTTATTGTTTCTGAATCTATTACTACTGGACTTACTTTGGGAATGAACTTTAGTCAATTATTTGAAATTAAGGCTGATTTTAGCGAAAATTCTTTTGTTCCAAATTCTGCGGAGACAGATTTTTCAATAATTAAAAGTATAGGTGATCTTAATACCGATCAAGTTTCTGAATTGAACCAAGTTATAGATCTTTTTAAAACCTTAGCAAATTCAAAATTGAGTAAAACAAATAAAGTTTTTCATACTATTAATACTGGTTATACCATACCAATTAAACAACGATATTACCCTTTTACTTCTGCTATGTTGGAACATGCAAACAAGGAAATTGACGAAATATTAGATCAAGGAATTATTAAACCCAATTCGTCCCCGTGGAATTCTCCAATGGTTTTAGCTCGAAAGAAGTCAGGTGAATTTAGAATCTGCTTCGATGCAAAGAAATTTAATTCAATTATTAAGAAAGATGCTTACCCCTTACCATTTTTAAATGACATTTTGGATAAATTAAGAGATGCTAGGTATTTAGCTTCAATAGATTTAAAGATGGCTTTTAGCAAATTCCTTTAGACTCAGAAAGTTGTGAAAAAACTGCTTTTACTGTTCCACATAGAGGTTTATTCGAATACACCGTTATGGCAGTGGGACTTACCAACGCTTGAAATAACCATTTTGAGTTTACCTCTGGTCGTTATTTAGCGTGAAATTTTCAAACTCTAAACCGTTTGTAAGAATACCAGAAATGCTTAAATATGTTTAGTTTTGGTTCGAATTATTTTATTTTGGTTATTTAAAATTGTTTCGAAATTCTTTTGATGATTCCTGGTTTGTCTGGTATTCTGGACTTGACGGTGCTAATATGCCATGATTGATTTTGACTCATATACCGAACGTGACTGTGGTAGTTTTGTTTTGCTGTACCTAGGAGGATTGCTTTGAGACCACCGGGGAAGGGTAGTGTAACCACTCTCTCTCGGCCTCAATTCTCGCGACTTTATGGTTTGTGTGAAAGAAGTTTGATTCTTGCGTAGAGTGAAATTTTGCCGTGAGTTTTATCGTTGCACAGGAAAACTGTTCCCGGGTTACCCGCCATCTGACCCTTCAGGTCATGGTTGGTGTCTGTTCTCTCTTTACGTTAGCTTCAATTTTAGTTACAGGTTTTGCATTTTGTTCCTCTAATGGTGGTTTGCTTCAGAAAACCCATCTGGTTAAAGTTTTGCGTTACTTTATTTAAGGTTCTGGGCCATACAGTTCAACTAGTGGCGTGCGCGGGAGGTAGCGCGTCAAAAGCTTCTGATGGTGTTGCGAGGGGTCTTTCCTGACCGATATCACCGTATTCTCCGTACATTTAGAGTAGGATTTTGTTCCATTTGGTGATTTATTTAGAATTTAGATAATACCATACATTTTTGCTTGAATTTTAATTAGCTTAAAATTTTCAGATTTTGATAAAATATTTTTGTTAGCTTAGTGTTTGGAATCTCCGCTTTGGTGATCTGCGAGTCCAAATTTTAGGGGGGGGGGGGGTGTGACAAACCTTTTTATGTATGTTTAAAATTTACGTTCTTATTGGCAACTTAAGTGCATTTCGTGTAGCGTTAGTTGCATACCTTGTAGGCGTAAAAAATGTTCATATAGTTCTTTTAATAAATTATTTCAAGTGTTATACTTGCACATCCCTGTCCGTGCTTCGAATCATTTTCGGTCATGGTGCAGGGTTACTTTGAGCGTCCTTCACGCATTGCTTGAACTACGTGTTTAAGTATAAGCCATTTTCGCTTTGTTTAAATTTTTTATTAAGGGTGCCCCATTTATATGGTGAGTTATTAAAATTATTATGCTAAAATTTGAGGTAATTTTACTTATACTCTTACCACTTATTTTCACTTTGGGTTTAAATTTAACTTAACGTTAACTTTACAAGATGATACAATAGCCTTTGCTACTACGAATAAGTTTCTATATATTTGGAATTCCCAGCATATCAATCTGATGTTTACTTCAACTTCCATAAAAATTGCGCAATAAATTTAAAGTGATAAATCGACAGCATTTCCTTATCTACTGAAGTTCCAGTGGCACCCAAAATTAAAAAAAAATTACTTCAGGTATTTCATATTGTTAATTAATTCACGTTTTAGTTTAATGCAGTTAATTAAGAATCACTAACATTAGTTTTTAAGATATCATCCTTATAATCAAATTCAGTATAATAATAAAACTCCTTGTTGTCATAATTTTTTTCTTGTTATCTTTTTGAGACTTTTCCACTTTTAAGGTTTATTTGTTCCTTAAAAACCAATTGGCGTCCGAGATTACATAATTTATTTTCAGGTTTGAAGAAACACCTTTCTTTTGTAAAGCAAAAATATCTAAGCAATTCTATTTTTGTTAATAAGCAAATCAAATGTTATTGAACCTGAATCTATCAATCTACCGATAAGCAAAGTGGCGTAAAATCTTCTAGTTATCCATTATTTTCCATAGCTAATTATAGCTCTGGGTTAGAAGTATTAATCGTAAGTGGGTGAATTCTTTGTAGGTCACTCGTTAAGATTATAATTCTTTGTAGTTCTCCGGCGGACACCCTTTATATTAATTGCTTTCTGACATGAAGTTTTAACGTCATTCTGGCATAGATTATTTTTTTGTTTTTACAATGTTGCCTGTTTTCGTTATGAACGTATAAAAAAGAGGTTGCATAGTTACCCAAAAAAAATTATAATTAAAATTATTTAATTTCTTCTAATTTTTGAATTTACCATCTAGATATCTATTAACCTCTGTCAGACATGAAGTTTTAAACGTCTGTTTGATGTAAACTATTATTTTTGTTTTTACAATGTTGCACATTTTCGTAATTAACTTATAATAAAAGAGGTTGCATAATTATCCTAAAAAAATGTTATTAAAATTATTTCATTTCTTTTAATTTCAATTTTGTAGGTTGGAAGTTCGTGTGGTTTTCCACACCAGATATGTTCACTTAAAAAATCTGAATTTTCATTATTTACCTACCAGCACAAAATAATAGTTCGTTATTATACACAACGATAAATCAAAATACCACTGCAAATTGTATAAATACTTCAACATCACAAAATCTTTTTTTTGTAAATAATTCGAAAACGATTAACCTTACAAAAAAATTCTAAGAATGCTTTTCGATCAATAATTTGATTTTTTATCCAATGCCAAATCGTATTGACGGGTTCCAAAATCGATTTTTTTGGAAATACGTCTAATGGTATTTTCACTTTTTGAATATGTTAAGTAGTTCCGAAGATCTTAAGAAACAATCGGTTTTTTAAACTGGCGGTTTTTTGATAATATCTTGTAAACCGTTTGTTGTACACAAAAATTATAGGAACAAAAAATACTCAAAAGGGGTACTTCCCCATACCCCACTGACTCCAAAAACAATCAATCGCTTTGAGTAGTTGACATCTATATGTGTGCCAAATTTCATGTCCTCCGAAAGTTATTAAGACAAGATTTTATTTGCTCAAATTTTGTTTTTGGACGTTTTCGAACATTTTAAAGCGATTGAGCAAGAACACATTTTTGAAAATTATTTTAGCGACACAGTACTTCTCATCCGTTGGATGTAGAAGTAATTAGCATCTCGACTGCAAAAATGTCATTTTATCGTCTGGTATGCATAACTATTATTTTACGTTAGTGATTAAAAAACAAGTTTTACTGTTCGTTTACACAAGTATGCAATTGTGATGAAGTACCTAAATTAAAACGTAAGTTTTATGATTGTATGCAATCAGGTGTCCTATTTATTTTGGGCCAGTATTCCTTAACACCTCATTAAATATATGTAATTTGGCAGTAATTATATCACTAGATTTCATTTTTAAGTAAATAGCAATTAAATTGAATCACGTAAAACATTTTACAGTCTTTAATGAAAAGGAAATTGGACTCACTATAATAATTATGAGTAACTTCCTTTATTCGAAGCGCAATTTCCGCAACTTAAATTTTAAAACTATAATCGATAATATACTAACAAAGAAATCTCATTTAAAATAATGAATTTTAGATAAATGGAAGGAAGCCGTCAGTGCATTAAGATATTAAGAAAATTATAGAGGAAGGATTTTATCCAGTTTTATACTTTTTAAGTAAAGAAAAAGCCAGATAGCTTTGAGGTGTAATAAATGACTTGTAAATGAGAAGTATCTTCCCAAAAAAGGTTTACAAAATTGAACTTTTAGGAAAGAATGTATAAAGAAGGTTTATGAGCCTTTTTTTCACCTTTAGTATAAAATTATAATTTACTAAAAAAGGTAGTTTAATCTTCTTCTATCTTCATGCTTTTTTATGAGCTACAATGTTTTACTTATATATTTTCTAGGAGTACAAACAAAACGAATAATATGGATGTATATTTGACCACATATTTTGAGTTTTCTAAATATATAATAAACAAATTTTTAACTTAGTGTTAATGTATTTCATTTTATATTTGATTCCGTCTTGTGCATACATTGACCTCCGTCTTATTTGACAAGTTGATCTAAAAAGTCATGTAGTAAAAGGTCAGCTTTGTTTTGTCCCCATAAATCCCTTTAAGAAAATAACTGAAGCGAAAACTGACAAATTAAGCATAACTCAGTTTAGGTTGGAAGATCAAAGATTATAGCAAATTCAACCATTTATTATATCAGAGAGTATATAAAAATGGTGCTAAATTACCGAATCCCTTTAAGATAAGAAACATAATTTTCCTATTGGAAAAAATGTGAAACCTGCCTTAGGTTTTTTAGATGTAAACTTAGCATACACATTTTAAACGTGATTTTGTGTTTTGTAATTCCTACATACCACACATTCAGTATACTTTGCAATTAAAAAAAGCAAGACATTACTATTATCCTGGCAAGGAGTGTTTACCGCTACGTGATTAATTAATTAATTAATTAATTAGCAATTAATTAGTTAATTATTTAATTAATTAGACAATTAGTTAATTAATTAATTAGTTAATTAGTTAATCATATAAAACAGTGAATTAAATAAGGATGGTAAACATTCGTAGTGCATTTGACGAAATCGACATACGGTATTGAATAAGCAAGTAGAAAGAGTAAACCTATAAACGCGAACTGAATTAAAAATAGCTTTATATTCATATGAATTTAATTCTCATTTGAATATATTACATAACCTCCATTTGTTTGTTTACCCCGTGACTATTTCCTCATTTCCAACATTTACTTTTTTAATCATCATTTATTACACACTTTAAATCAGTTCTTTTCTTTACTCCCTTTATTATTCATTAATCAACGTTCTCTAATTTTTACAAAATAAATTACAATAAATAATTGTATTTTGGAATTATGCAGCTTTAAATGCTGCCATCTCGGGGTATATTTTCTAATCAGAATATATTATAACGAAAATAATTGTGACTCATGTTTTTCATATTACCCCATATGATTGTATGTGCTGACGTTACTAACCAGTACACCCTCATGCATAAAACATGGCAGTTCATAAATTTTTGTGTATATTAGGTACTTATTTTGAATTGAACACATAATTTAAAAAAATAGTTAAACATATTTATATCGTTGAGTTAAAATTCTGCATTTATATCTTTATATTTCAAAATCTTTGAAAGTTTCCATAATTCTACAGTTATTGTCTTCATTAATAAAACGCAGTAAAAAAATGAAATATAAGTTAACCTTTAATTTATCATTTTTGGGTACAAGAATTTGTTGACGTAAATATTACAAATATTTGTTAACACTTTTCTTCTTTTACTAAGATGGATATAAGTAAGTGCTACTGAAAAGTTTAAAGTTTGTAAAATTTTATTTTAAATACACCATAAGACAAGTTAAGTATTTTGATTAGTTGGGGATTTAATTAGTTGTTGATAAATCTTAATAAAATTTTCACAAAATACTACTATGACGACAAAAATTACTTACTAAAATTTTTATCAATAACGGGTTGCTCAACCACGATTTGCTATGCAGTCATTTAAACGTCGGGGTATACTGTCAATCAAGTGATAATTTTTTCTTGCGGTATTTCATTACAAACGATTGGTCGATGTGGTGAGTCAGTCAGCCTTCTACCGACCATAACCCCAATATGGTCAACACGTTGTCTTGTTGGAAAAAGAAATTTCCGAACCCTCGAAGATATGGGAGTGCAAGAGGCTCCAACACATTGACAATGTAGGTCGCTGCGTTAAAGTTGCCAGCAACGAAGACAAAGGGTAATCTGTTACCATAGCTAATTGCACCCCAGATGACATTTACGTTCTGCATCTTGCGTTAAGTACTTATAAAATAGAGTAAATAGTAAATAATAATAATAATAATCAATGCAAATAAAAAAATTAAAACACCTAAAAAAGAGATAGCTTAATTTACATTATTTATAAGAACTCCAGGCTTCGCCTCACCGTCATTGGGTGACTTAAGAAAGGGTGCTACTAGCTCTGCTTCCGTTTTTTTTTAAGAAATCCTCCCCCAGGTCTTCGTACACCATCTTCTTTAGATATATCTGTCGAGGAGCGATTAATACCGATGAGGAAGGCGAAGAAATACCTATAAGCACAAGAATTGGTTCTACTGTACTTAATTAGTACAAGAGCAAAGACTAAATCGTATAGTATTT
Source organism: Vesta saturnalis (assembly GCA_036346205.1). Classification (NCBI taxonomy): domain Eukaryota; kingdom Metazoa; phylum Arthropoda; class Insecta; order Coleoptera; family Lampyridae; genus Vesta; species Vesta saturnalis. Next base: position 189,566 of record JARFJB010002198.1, on the reverse strand, counting down.
TCACTTATGAGAAGACTGCAACAATGTATACAGGAAAATGGAGGACACTTTGAGAATTGAAATGATATCATTATCGGTAATTAATTCATATTTTCTGTTAAATCTGTTTATAATCGTTTATTTCAATAATATTCTACTGACTTCTCCGAATTGTAATAATACCAATAATTGAGAATTGAAATGTGAAATTGAGTTTTATTCGGAAATGGTTACAGATAGCTCAATAAGGTATACCTTTTTTATGCAATATTGATCGCAGAATCCAATCGTGCCTTTGGAAAGTTGATACTTTTTGTTAGAAAAAAGTTACGTCATTTTTAACCATAAAAATATGCGGCAACTAGCGCCATCTGCACGATACATTGAAATTAAATAAATCACGTGATTCGGCACACGAATTATAGGCAATGCTACAAATTTGAAAGCTATTTATTGAAAACTAACGGAAATATTAAATAAATTAACTTATCAAATTGAAAACTAAACACTGTATCTCCGTAATGGTACGTTTTACGACCCAAGTTGATAGGAACTTTTTTGTTTGTATTGCTATCCTGCATCAGCTCCCTAATTTTGACCACCTATTTTAGAATCACCTTGTATATAACAACACCCTGAAAGATATGAATAGTAAATATTTAACAGACCGACTCCGTCTTCGCATCACACGCCAAGAATGCCCGCGTCAGAATAGAATGCGGGTTCTTTCCCTTCCTTCGTCTTCCAGTCTCGATTTCTCCTCCATTAACTTTTCCCGCGTAACAATATATTATGTTCACCGGTACACGAAATTGCTGTATAAATACCAAACTATGTACAAGTTATAGAACCAAGCTATTCGGAACAATGTCATACATTTTCCTCAACTATGTGTTATGTTCCAGGATTTAATGATATACAAAATAATATGTACCATTCCAACTTAAAAGATCGTCTGAAAATAATATGTTATGCGCCCTTTATACCATCACCGTTTAATATACAACTATAAGTAGATTCCATAACTGCTCTACTCAAGTCATTTTCAATAATATTAGGTTTTCGGAGCTAGGGAGTTCTCAACTTTCCAAATTCGCCGTAAGAAATATAATCAATGGATCTTAGAATAAAAAATAAATTTACGTACCTTTTAAATACATTAAATAAGTTGGATTCTAACGCAACGTTGAAACACTGCAAGTGCATATGGAAACATTGAGATGCAATCGACTAACGATAAGTCGATTGCGTCAGTTACCATCAACGTGATAACAAATATACCATGCACTCTAGAATATTAGATATCCGATGTTGAGAGATCGGTAAAGGTCACCCGCTACTTTTTTCGTATTCTTAACCTATTCTGGTGTTATTAAAAGCTAAAACGTTGTTTGAACAAAAACACAATCAACCAGCTACATTGTTTTGGACAGTCGTAAATGTTGGTCTTTAGCTAAAAACATCACTAAAACCTCATTCACGAATCTGTAGTGGCTGATTTTGTAGAACAATCGTTTTTGTGGATATATTGGCGTCAACTCGTGTCTCAACGATTCTTTATACGCTATGAAACCTATTGGTGTCCGATACAAGCTCGTAGAATCGATCATCAGTAAGCTTGATCCCAATGAGACTGGCCTAAACGGTACCCAACTATTGTCTTAACCTTCCAATGGGCGAGTGGATTACAATAGTAATCCACCGTTCTTTCGCAGCTGGATATTTTCCAATAGTTGATCCTTACCGTGCGTTAGTTTCAGTAGAAAATAGTGTAAATTTATTACATTTACATTTTTACGTGTGCATGTGCCTGCGGTATTTATCGCCCAAAACAAAAGCTTCTAAAATTTATTGCACCTATATTTTCAGAATATTACATAAATCTAATGGATTCGGTATTATGATATTGCAGGTGCTTTCCTAAAGATGTACAGTAAAATATGTTTGCAGCGAAAAGAGCCAAGTTTGTTGAAAGAACAGATGATCTTGATATTCTTCTCCAGCGATTAGAGGAAGATATAGAAGCTGAAAATGATGAAGATCAAGATGAAGCTGAAAAAGATGCTATAGAGTCTAGTAACCCCGAGATCCTGATATTCTTCTCCAGCGATTAGAGGAAGATATAGAATCTGAAAATGATGAAGATCAACATGAAGTTGAAAAAGATGCTATAGAGTCTAGTAACCACGATACGGCTTCGGAACAAGAAGACGAAGGTAATAGTGAAAATGTTATAGGAAAAGACACCTAATACGGAATAAGAAAAATGTAAATGTTCGCACACGTGCTCTCAGTATTATTACAAATTTACCGGGACCAAGACATAATGCGCATACAGTCAATTCCAAAATTGAGTGCTTTAGCCGGTATCTTGACAATAATATTATCAGATTGATAACGGCTAGCACATATATATATATATATATATATATATATATATATATATATATATATATATATATATATATATATATATATATCTAATCCGCCAAAATTAAAGGAGTACTAGAACTCATCATTCTAAGCAAAAAAGTTCATATGTACATGGGTCTGGAAATGCTTCGTTTCCGAGATACAAGGTGTCAAAGTTGAAAAAAGAAATCGCGTTTTCTTCAATATCGACTGTTTCGAAATAAAATCATGAAATTTCGTATACGGGGGTTTTTTGGGACAGTTGTTATCAAAAGAACATGTTTACCTTTAATATTAATTTCTTTTCTTTTTCTTTTTTAGCGCTCCTCACAAAAGTTAGTTTTAAATAAATAAACATTATGAGCTTTAAATGCGATTTTCTCGGAAAGGGTTGCTCCTAGCGACTTCACTAAGATATACCTTTTTTTAGCAGAAACGATAAGAGAATCGATTTTTCTAGTCCAAAATGGCATACAGTGTAGCACAAAAAAATTGCAAACGATTTAAAAGGGTCGAAATGGTTGCCGCTGGAGCCCTCTAGAAACCACAACTAAATGGACCAGAAATTTGAATTTGTCATCTCAAAAAACCCCCGTCTACGAAATTTCATGAAACAGTCGAAAGATATTGAAAAAAACGCGATTTATTTTTTCAACTTTGACACCCTGTATCTCGGAAACGAAGCATTTCCGGACTTGTGTACACATGCATTTTTTTGCTTAGAATGATGAGTTCTAGTACTCCTAGTAATTTTGCCGGATTAGATAAGATTCACCCTGTATATATATATATATATATATATATATATATATATATATATATATAAATAAGTTGCCAGAAATCGAGATATGCAGCTTGATTGATCTTTTATATCATTAAGCCACTCCAGAAGAAAGATTAATAAATTCTGGAACAATAGCAGAGGAAGGAAACGGAATGAAACCCTGTTGCCTAACAATGGGCGCAGAACGTTTCAGATTTGTTTTGAGGTGTTGGCGTTTCGATGATGTTCGGAAAAGTACACCGATTAGCGCCAATTAGAAAAAAGTTTTTGAACTAATGGTAAACGATTACTAACGATTCATCTTCTCAAGTGAACACCTGATAGTCGACGTACAATTTCTAGGATTTCGTGGGAACTGTCCATTCAGGGTATACATACCCAGTAATCCAGCGAAGTATAGAATAAAAGTATTCGCTTTGGTGAATGTAAAGACCACCTATACTTCTAATTTAGAAGTTTATGTTGGCCAACAGCCGGAAGGACCCTACCATTGTGACAATTCGGCTGAGAAGGTCGTTCTAAGAATGACGGAGTCAATTGGTTTTCCAGCATATCTTTAGTGAGAAGATTATTGAATGAAAATAAAACAACGTATGTAGGCACTTTGAGGAGAAATAAACGGGAAATCCCCAGTGAATTTCTCCCCAACAAAAATAAACCAGAGTATTTTTCTATTTTTAGGTATCAGAAAGATATGTCTCTTATTTCTTATTGCTTAAAAATAAGCAAATCTGTCTTACTGATATCCACAGTGCATCATGAAGGATAAACAGAAGAAGAGACTGGAAAAAAACAAGCCGGAAATTATCACGTCCTACAGCAAAACAAAAACAGGAGTTAACTCCCTAGACCAGCCATGTAACAATTATATCGTGGAAAGATCCTCGAGGCGCTGGCCCATGGCAATTTTTTATAACCTTTTAAATATAGCGGCCGTCAATGCGTTGTGTGTGTACAAAGCAAACCACAACATAGGCGAAATAAGAAGATAAGATCTTCTAGAAAAAATTTCAAGGAAGCTCATTAAGCCACAAATGGAAAAAAGATTTGGAATTCCTCAAGTTCCTGTAGAGATAAGGCGCCGCATTGTTCTTTTGTTGGCTGTTCCAGAGGTAGCTTATCTTACAACTGTAGAGAGGCGCGGAACATTGGGTGGTTTCGTTGAGTGCGGAAGGAGCCGCAATAAATTAACCAGAAACTGGTGTGACAAGTGTCAAAAGTGGATGTGAAAGAAATATGTACGAAGTGTTTGTTCAATTAGAGATTCCCTGGAATCAAAACCTATGTAAACACTCAAAGACATGAAAAAATCGTATAATACACATTTACTGTTCCTTCCCTCTCCATCTCTTTTATTAGTATGTATAATTGAAGTATTTACAATATAAATTGCTAGTATTCTAATGTTTTCACAACAAATCTACATGACAGTATTAAATATCAGTTCAGCTTTATCTTTATATACAGGATCATACAGAATAGGTTAATTGTATGTAAATTATTTTCAGTGAATTATTTATTTGATATATTAGTTAATACAAAAGCAAGACCCCAATGTACTAATTATGAACTAAAGTCCTGGCAATCCTAAAAACGTTGCACGCGACATATGACGTAAAAGCAGTACCAATGTAATATTAATATTTAGGATTGTCATTAACCTTCGCCGTCCCAAAATAAGTTTAAAACATGGAACCCCAAAACCGGGTCAAAATTGACTCAAGTTCAAAATATTGGAATTATTTCCATTGTATACTTTTGCAGCGTATTCTATATATTTTCGTCTTTAATAATGGAATTAAACCAAACAAACTCAAAACCAATAAATTTATTCTACAAAAAAAGTTACTATAAATGATTGGACACAAACAATAAAATAGAAAAAGCCAAGAGCACATTCGAACAAAATGTCAAAGTACTTCCTCAAAACCTGCAAATATTGTTTGGTTGTTGGTATTTTGGCAATAAACGTTAATATACTATTTCACCTTTATAATGGTTCTCCATCTTTATCTTTTGATAGTAATGACAAGTAATCTGCTTCTTTTCGATAATGGTGCTATGTTTTGTACATACAAATTTGTGGCATAAATCACACTTATTAGAAAATTTATTGTCATTACCACGACACTGATGACAGCGGCCTCTTTTTTTTCCCTGCGTATCAATATCTTCTTTGGCCTTTTTTGCAAGTTGTATTCCGGTACTTTCTATTGCACTACAAGTGGCTCTAGAAAATCCTCTTCCGTCCTGTATAATTTGATTACTTCGTCGTAGGATATTGTCATTAGCCAGCGATGAGCCAAGTTCTTCAAGAAATGACTTCCTTCTGATTTTTATTGATGATTGGCTTAACCAGTTAGGATTTTTATTTATCCATATTACAAATGCATTGTAACAAGCAATGTCAAGAAAATTTAGAAAGAGCCGCAGAGGCCATCTTCTTGTGGCTCTTTTGGTTGAATATTCACGTACTATTTTGTCCAAAACGTCTACGCCACTTTTTGTATCATTGTAAGAAAGAATAATTTCTGGCTTGAACTTTTTGTCTTCTCCTGCTATTTCGTGTTCATGGTGAAGCGAAGATAGCAATACCACGAATTTTTTAGGTTTAGTAACATAGGAAACTAATGTCACGTCCTTTCCAAATCTAAAATCTGATGAAAACGTTGCACGCGAACCAATATCTAAAAGGCATTTTGGTTATCTTTTCTATTTTTACGCAAAGTTCCAATCAATGTTAGATTTTTGACAATAATTCTTCAGCCAGCGTAATGTCAGTGAAAAATTATCGGTTGTAATGTCCATTAATGACCACTTCCATACCAATGACTTGCTAATGTCTTAACTACTCGTTGCCCCTGATTTCTTTCAACGGCATTTCCTTCTTTTCCCAAATAAACTTGGAAATTGCAGCAAAAGAAATCTTCTGCATCGCAGAGTGCCCAAACCTTTATCCCATATTTACCGGGTTTACTTGGGATATACACTCTGAATAGACAACGCCCTCTAAAGGAGACCAGTTGCTCATGGATGGTTCCGCAAGCCGATGGAGAGTACGATTCTCGACAGTTTTTGCTAAGATATCAGCCACTTCCCGAAGAGGGCTAGTTTATCTTCCTCTTTTCGTTGGGGTCTTGTATGTGAATCATCAAAACGGATAAATCGTAGTATATCTTGGAATCTACTTCTGCTCATAATGGCTCGATATATAGGTCGATTGAAAGACAGATTGTTTGTTGACATAAGTTATGTGGACTTTCTCTAGCTTCTCTAAATCGACCAGTAAGTATAAGTATTGCAAAGAAAGCGTTAATTTCTGTTGCATCGACATTCACCACGGCAATTTCAATTCGTTTCCACTTTTCTGGTTATGCGAGTTTACAAAATTATTTGCTCTTTGATTAGTATATTTTACAATTATGTCTATCATTTCTTTTGAAATAAATAACTTGAAAGAATCAATCACTGACACTATGTTTTTGCTTTTATCTGTAAGACCTTGGTCTTGTCGAACAAATTCAGAAACTCTCTTCCTACCTTTTTTGGGAGCTAGATACTTCCAAGTGCGGCTAACCACAACGATATCACCATCGGAATGTTACTCATCAATGTTGTTGTTACTGTCGTCTTCTTGATCAGACATAACCACACTTTCATTTTCTAAAACTTCAAGTGGAATATTTCCCTCATGTTCTTCGAGAATATCATCGGTTTCTGATATATCACTATCTTCAGAAGGCACATAGGCATCATCTGAATCATCCATCAGCGCTTCATAAAGTTCTTTTTCAGACAAAGGTCTTTTACGCACCAAATCCATAGTTATAAAAAATGCGGTTTCACCACTGTAAATATAGCATTATAAAAAAACACCTTTGAACCACTGCATTGTATGGTCAACTGATCAGCATAAAACACAAAATCGGGATGACAGGGAATGCACGATATTACAAACAGTTGTGAAATATCTTACAGCGCATGATCCAAATCACATATTCATTGTACCGTGGAATCCCAAAATCGGGTCATTGCTGACCCACACCAACAAATATTATTTATACTAAAAAAAACCAATGGATTTGAGATTCCCTATAAATGTATTAAATTTCTTACAAAAATAGGCGAATTCTCAAAAGGAGAATTAATTTAAAAACAATCTGTGAAAACTATTGACGTTTTTGTCTTTTCTGGGTCAGCGGTGACCCCGTTTCGGGACGGCGAAAGTTAAAGGTAATATTCAAGGATAAAATAATTCTACAAGTTGGCAGCACCACAAATAAAATTACAATGAAACCAAGACATCTGTCATTTATTGTCGTCTATTATTGTGTTTGTTAGTTCCATTTCGTATTTTATTCTGTTTCGTTTTTGTGAAACTGTTCTTTTCAGAACAAAATTGTGTTATTTTCCGTTGTGTGACCTCGCCTAACATGTGTCCCAAGCATTTAGGTATTCGTAGAAGAGAACTGGTTAGTTCGTTAATAGATTTCTTTGAAAAAGAACGGGATGAAAGGGCCTTTTTATTCCATTAACTTCTGTAAGAGAGGTAATGTATTGTTTTATGTGTGTAATTAATCTAAACGTAGTCTTGTTGTAGAGGGTAGCTGTAGTTTTAAACGTCAATATTGCTACTGTTAGTAGAATATCGCAGTCTCTTAAAAAGCATGAAGTAGTTCAACCAGTCGCTAGATCTTGTGTGCACCCGAAACCCATCAACAAAGCCAGGATGCGATTCGAAATTTGATTTACACAATGTATGAGAATCGTAGGTGGATATCAATTTATTGACATTGTAGCCAATGAATTTTTTTTTTGTAGGCGAACATATTACCGTACAAATTTTATGGGATAAATTAAAAAACGATAAACTTTTTGAAGGATGTCGAAGGTCTTTACATACTGTATTACGAAACATTTCAATGGATAAAAATGATCCTCGAAGAGGTTTAATGGAGTTACCGATATTGTTTTAAAACGAATACGTTTCCTCAAATTGTACAATCGTTTGAAACACGAAGGGTTATACGAATTTGTTTTCTAGACGAAACCTGGATATTCCAACGTGCCACTTCGGCGCCTCCCATTCGGCGGCAGCCATTTCGGCGCCAAGCCAACTTGACGCGCGGACAACTCGGCGCCAGCCAATTCGACGCCGGGCAACTCGGCGCCAATAGCAAAAATAACTAAAACTTTTCATAAAGACGTACTTTAATTATTATTTTAATATTACAAATATACATATTATTGTTTAAGTAATTTGTAAGGGATTCAAAACAATTAAAAGACGTAGGTACTTTAATTATGATTATAATATTACAAACATATACATTCTTATTTAAGTAAATTGTAAAAAGATTCAAAACAATTAAAAGGCGTAGGTACTTTAATTATATTATACTTTTATTATTATTTTATTTATTATTACAAAAGATTCAAGGTTGCTAGACTCCCATGCATGAAATTAGTTGAACTTTTTAAAGCTGTTTGTTAATTACTCAAAGGGTTGGATGCTTTAAAGATTGTATACCTACATACCGAATTTGCGTTATTATCATAAACACGTTGCAAGCATTTGTTTGAAAATCCGCAGTGACCTAATCTACACCAACATTCATACATTTTGTAAATATGCAATTAAACTAACCAACAGTAAATGAATATTGCAAAATAAGTGGATAACAGTCCTTAAGGTTAAAAGCGTTTGCATTTTTCCTTTATTAAACGTTATTTAATATTTAAGGCAAATGCTCATTACGTATGGTGTAAAGTTAGCGGTCGAATTGGCTGGCGCCGAAATGGCCGGCGCCGAGATGCCCTGGCGTCGAGTTGCACTGGCGCCGATGTGGCCGGCACCGATTGGCGGTGCCGAGTCAGCCAAATCGGTGCCGAGTTGTACACAGACCGTAGGTAGGGATGGAAAATCAGTTGAAAATTGCTTAAATATGTGGCAAGAAGCGTTAGCGCAAGTGACACCAGAAAAGTGGGACAACTCGATCCAACATACTGAAGGTATGGGGGGATCGTGAAATAAAGTTCGATCATGGTGATTTTGCACCTATAATTATTCGTATAAATCAAAATGAATCAGATGGCGATTATGAAGATATTAGTGATTAAGTAATTGAACATAGTGTGAATTATTTCTTTTCATCGGTTGGTCATTCTAATAGTTATTTAAGGAATTTACTGTGAATTGTACCCAAATTGTCTTAAATATTAAAATGATACCTATTTGTACTTGTTATAAGTCGGAAATGTTAAATTTACTTTTTTTATAAATTGGACGTCTCGTAAATAATTCACAAAGAAATAAATAATTGATCTATTTTATTTTTACATATTTAACAGCTATAATTAGTTTAGGAGTCACTATTTTATATTTTATTCTGTAACTTTGACATGTGTCAATGGAATAATCCCATAATTACACAAATAAACTAAGAAAGCAATTACGCTTATCCTAAAGGAACTGTAAAGAACCATAACTTAAATTAACATAGTCCATATGACAATTTGATCATGCTGATGACGTGCAACGCTTTTTGCTTGACCCGAACTGTATCTTTATTACTGCTTTATTTTTGTAATTAGTGTTCGTTTTAGATTATTTTATTGTTTTTAATATCCTAAATAAATGATTAGACAGTTTTATTCGTAAAAACCTTTAACCATTTGTTATCGTTGCTGGATTACAATTTTGTCAATGGATTCTTGAAACCAGAAGGTTGCTTAAATGCATTTCATTTACGGGCGAATCTCAGTTTACTCGATATGGAATTAACAGTTGCCACAATAATCATCGATAGTCGCAGGAAAATCCCCATTCTACGCAAAAACACAATTTTCAACGTTGGTTTAGTGATAACGTATGGTGCGGCATTCTAAATGATCAGTTGTTCGGTCTTTTCTTATTGGATAGGGCCTTACTGGGGATGGTTATTAACGTCTTTTAGAAGATCATTTAGAGAAAATATTGGACTAAGTTCTTTTGAATATTCGACCACGTATTATATTCCAACATGATGGAGCCTGCTAATTTTTTTAAATACTGTTAAAAATTTTATAAGTACCCATTTCGGCAATCAATGGATTGGCAGGGCGGCCCGCACCCTTGGCCACCGAGATTACCGGACCTCACTCATCTAGATTTTTGTCTTAGGGTATGGATGAATTCGTTGGTTAATGCTACGAAAGTAGACACAAGCGATGCGTTACTAGATCGCATTCTTAATGCTGCAATGTTCATTAGACCCAATTATCTTTCGCTAAAACTCGCTGTTGGATCAATTTATAAACGCGCAAATGAGTGCATCGAACTGGGAGGTGATATTTTTGAAAATTTGTAACGTATTAACGTTACTTGTTTATATTATGTTTCCTTTATTTAGTTTTGTAATAAGTATTATTTAACTTTTTAAATTACGAAGACAGCCGCGTCTGTAATTGAAGCATTCACACATATTTCTACGGAGTGTGACAATCCACCGGTAAATCTATAAACGGATAAAGGCAGAGAGTATCAAGAAGCAAAATATCACTTTCTATGTAACAAATAACCCCGATGTAAAAGCATCTGCAGTTAAAAGATATAATACAACATAGAAAACGAAAATGTGACATAATTTTCACCTACAAAAATTCCTACAGGTCTATTTATGTACTCCAAAAACTTGTAACTGCTTACAACAATAGCCCTCGTCAAGTACAAAGTTGCGGCTGTAAACGATTAAAATGTTTTGGAAGTGTGGAATAACCTGCACGCGAAAGACGCAGCAAGTAACCCTAAATATTAGGTCATTAAGCTGTCAGAATCACCAGAACTAAGTACAACTTTGAGACGGGATATGAAATGAATTGGAGTGAGAAAGATTTTACAATTAGTGAAGTGATAAAAAGTTTACCAAATAATCGATCCTGTTGTTGATAAAGACACCCTATTCAAAGTCGATAAGATTTTAGCAGAGAAGAGTCATAGTTGGTATAAACAATACCTGTTCAAGTGGCGTGGACACAGTGACAAATTTAATAGTTTGGGTGTTAGCCTCATAAGTGATATATATATATATATATATATATATATATATATATATATATATATATCTGTGTGTGTGTGTGTGTGTGTGTGTGTGTGTGTGTGTGTGTGTGTGTGTGTGTGTGTGTGTGTGTAAATGGAGTTGTATTGAGCAATAGTTTTACGACGCGTTTTCCTGGGTTCATGGGTTGTAGGCATATCGGAAATTCAGTACCCTTGTTTTTTTGCCGCTGTAAGTGCGACAGACAGTTTAATTTATTACAGAACTGAGCCACCTGCAGGAGAAGAGGACATGCTAGAGGAGATATTAAAAAAGGCTGCATCACAGTTTCAACACGACCGTGAGAAAATCAGTTTCGCTTCGAGGAATTACGCAAACATAGAAGAAATCATCAATGGGCTGAATAACCACGAGCTAATATTGTTAACAATCGAATATCATAAGCTAACTAAGCGCGTCACTACGATATTGAAAACCACGCTCTCACTATTCGTATTCTCTCAGCGTTTAGTATTACAGTTGTATTATCATCCGCATCAAAACATACGTATGGAACCAATACCACTGTTAGTATATGGATACGTTTACACACATGTTTGTTTATTGCAACATCGTTGAACCGCAAATTGTGGGGGATGTTTTATCTCCACTTGCGTATAATAAATATTACTTCAGAAAAAAATGCCTACGGGGGCCATAAAGATGTGGTTTTTTCGTCTGCAGATTACATGCCAGTAATGACATCGAGACTAATATAAACACAGAAAGGGGTGCAGCAAGTTTGGGACGTCGCGTTTGAATCTACGCCTTAAGAAAGTGGAATAATCGTTTGTCCCCATCAACAATATTATATGAATCAGTTATACCAAGAAAGATTTCACGATGCAGCTAGAAATCTTAAACGTAAAACCGGCAAGAAAATCGATAAAATGATGGAGGGTAAGAGCTATAAAAGAGTACGTCTGTCCGATACTAATCAGTCTCGAGAGCTGTTGCTAACAAGAGGAAACCTATTTACGATGATATGTTTTCAAAGTAATGGCTTTTCTGCATGTGGAATAGTGTGAATGCATCAAGACCGAATTAGATTTGTTCGCTTTACCGTCGACAAGTATCGAGAGCGGTGAATGGATATTTTACAAACCCTTATCAGCTTTGAGCGATGCGCCTCCATAGAATTTGTAGTTTCCGGAAATAGAAACGATTATACAGATTTTAGTCAGACCATGTTGTTCTAAAGCAAGACGATACAGCGTTTACTGGCTCTTATGTTGTAGCACCAATAAACAATTGGATGCATTCGCTTTTCTCTCGAGTGGAGGTTTACTTAAATCAGAAGATTATGTCACAACCAAACACCTATACCTACCGCTCATATATCTAGACGTTGCTAAACTATGGAAAGGAGGCCAAGACTCCACATCTAGGTCGCACCTTATGACACAATGATACAGCAGGGCAGATGAACACGCTGGGACACGAAAATAATGGTTTCTCAAAACGTCAAGCCCTTGCAGCGACCAGCAAACAGATTGAGATGATTGGTCACTTGTGCTTGGATTTTTTTAGTCAAGAAAAAATTATCATAAGCTGTGTTGAGTTAAAGGCTAAATTTGTACGATCAAGAGATACCTTTATTCGAATGGCAGCACACGGCTCAAATTACAAGACGAAAATTATGGACGCTACTTTACTGGTGAGACGTATAAGGATCAATTCCACCATTATAATTTCGCCCGCTAAAGCTTTAGAAGGAACTGCAGCAAAATACCCCGTTACAAGGACAGACGTGAAAGTGTTAGCTATATCTGAGGGCATACAGCGAAAATTATTAGATAATGTTTTCCTGGGACAGCTACCTAAACGATTCATCGTAGGGTTTGTAGCAAATAAAGCCTTCAACGGTAATTACGTCTCAAACCGGTTCAATTTCCATCACAGCAGTATTAACTACATGTCGTTATATATTCACGCTAGCACGCACTGAAATTTTGTTATAAACGGTTCTCTGGGACTGAAGTCGGCTTTAAAAAAGTCTGGCTGAAACCGTTACCTGTTTGGTGTATGCAGATTTCGATAACGTGATCAAGATCGATATTCATCGGAATGTCATCGTTGATTTTACATGTTGAAAGGGGGTAACTCCAGATAGAAAGCTTCACTGTACAGCAGCAATTCTAAAGAATATGGATGCACAATTCGACGTACAAAGGTTTAGAGGTATTGACAACGAATTCATACCGAAAGAAACTGTCGAGGTTACAGATAATGGAGCTTTGTTGCTGATGCTGATAAGACCACCTCGAAATTATTTTATATCAAAACCCATGTCAAGATAAATAAGGTATTTAGAGAATAAATATCATGGACTGAAATGGCAGTCGGGGTATGTACCCGACAACGATTTCCAAGAGGAGTTGGAAAGAGCGTTGCAGCTTTTTAATAAGTTCACGTTCAGGGTAGTGGAAAACAACAGTTTCTAAGATTTCTAAACAAACCAATACTAAATCTGGGCGAGATTGGTTGTCCGTTGATTAAAAATGCCGAAATGTTTGAAATTGATCCCCAGCCATAAGAATATGTTTCGACTTGTATCAGTTACCGAGGCACGCACCTAGACCGTGTGCAATTATTGTGAACACGGATCCAGCAAACAAAACAAAGCCAGCCTTGGAAAGCTATCTAGATTGACGAGAATAGCAACGGGGAGTATTTTCATTTCTTCCTCAACTAGGTCAACATCTACGTTTCCTGGAGAAGAATTCTAGATGGTTCAATTACAACAAAACGACGCTGCAGGATCACCATTAGGATATGTGAATTATATACGATAATGTTTTTGTAATTTAGATTAAGTAATTTACTACCAATGCTTGATTTTGTAAATAAGTTTTTCACTGCACGTTTAATTATAAATGATGAAATAGTCAAGTTACTGTATACTGCTTCTTTTTCTACAATTCTACTCTGATAAACAAAAAAGAATTTTAGTACTATAGTAGTTTTTATTACGGTTTAGGGTAACTGTAACGTGTGATTCTCGTTTGAAACTCGCTTTAGCTAGAAGAACCTAGATACAGAAAACAAGACGCAAGTCTGATGTTGATTTGAAAACAGTTTCTATGAGCAGCCGAGGGTTCTCAATCTCTATGCGGGCACCATGCTGTTTCAAATTCCCAGCCATAACAGTTTCTCAAACAAAAGTTATATAAAGGATGAAGTGTATTATCAAAATTGGAAATGAAGGTCAACTTGTTTGCCTTTCACATAATTAGGTAATTAGTGGGTTTTCCCTCCAGACACGTTAGAGCTATTTGAATAGTAAAAGCTTGTTATTTCGCTTACATAACCGTAGGAAATCCATAAAATAATTACTATATGGCCTCAAAATGTTTTAAACCTTTTAAAAACGTTAGGGATTTAGAGACTGCGTTAGAATACAAGATATTCAATGTGGACATTATATCAACAAAGTACGGCGAGAGGGTAGTTGTGGAACTGTAGAAATTTAAATGTGTGCTACTAGAGTATTACCATAACTTTCCAGTCTGAGGACCATCGTATATAACAATTTAACGAGCGGTTGAAGAATAAAGATGTTTCAATAGGCAAAACAACCGATTTAATATTCATTTAAAAAAACAGCTTTATAATCACTATGTTATGTAATGAAGAGATTTAATAAATAAATCCACTTTTGTTTCCCGATACAAAGTTTTGTTATTATTATTATTTTATTTAGTCGATTTCATTAATTGATCATCAAAGCCACGCACACAAAAAATGATCCCCAAAAATTGTTGTCGTGTTGATTAAATTGACTGATTAACTGACCTGATTAATTTGATTAATTGATCTGTTCAAAGTACATGTCGTAGATTGTAATCCTACTCAAGATAACCTTTTGTATTTAAAAATTGATTTGATTAATTGATTTCACAGTGACCGATAAAAACAAAGACGATCTTCAAAAATGCCCGCCGAAAATTACCGACACCCTTCAGCAGATGCACAAGTTCAGACGCCCGCGAATGTGCAACTTTGCGGGAGTCCACGCAAGAGGTCCTTTGAAACATGTCTTAGCTGGCTCCATTCTACTTGTATTCATATTTAAATATTTTTTTATTGTGTAAAAAGATTTAACCTCTAGGGGCCAGCTCAACTCGTGCCTGCAGGCCCAAATATGAATAGAACAGCAATACAATGTTACAACATTTTAAACAACAATCTAAAGAAGGTATTAGAAGTGGGATTACGATCGTGATGTATTGCACATAAAATGACAATATCCATAAAGACTCATGAATGGCTTCGCATTTTTTTCTATGGGAGCTTTAGTTACTTTGCTTAAACAATTCATTATACGTTTGAAAGGGAAATTCATCACTTCGTAGATTAACAAGTTGCATATCAAATAGCATTAATGGATTAGACATATCTAAAATAGCTTGAACTTAACTGATCATTAAATCGGAATTACTTTTAAACCCAGAATATAATGAAGTACCTACATAAATATGGCAACTAAACGATACAAACATTTAATTAAAAGCAGAATTAGACGTGTTACGTTTGTTTGTAAAACTGGTTTCGACGTTTAGTTTTTAAACGAATTAAACTGCATTTCTCACTGAATTTTATTTTTGCAATAAAAGTATTGTGCAAACTTCAATTTACTGAATATCATCGAAAAATGTCAATACTTTTTTATCTCCCGATTTATTACGTAGTCACGTTATGAACACCAAATGGATTAACCGTCATATTTAAATTATGTCATTTGAATAAACGAATCGCGGTAAACATGCTAAAAAAGTGTTTTAAGTACTTCCACTTCAATTTTAACAGTGATATCCTAGATTCTTTGATAGTAAATAACACGGAGCACATTTTAGATGATATTTAAATTATCATTAAATTCTCATCAGGTGGAAATATGAATACCTAAAATTGCTGGTATAATCAAGAAATTTATGCCAAAGCTAAAAATAGAATTGTACGATACATCCATTAATTAAGACAAATGCTCCCAATATTGTAATTTGAATTTTCCCAAAATTTTAATGAAAATTAATTCGCGAAAGGGAAATCAAAAGTATTTTTTTAACTATAAACAAAGCATTTCGGTTGTGGCATTTAACTTTGCATAGAATGACCTTTCTCCATACTACTCATGATTTATACAAGTAGGTAGCTTAAAAAAAACGTCTTCAATAAGTAAATGTGTTAAAGACTTTGGTAAGCCTAGCTTAATTTTGTAAACTAGTTACCTACAACTTGAGACTTTTGTAGGTTAATTTACTACTCTTTGATAATTGTTATTATGCAGCAGTATGCATTTAGTTCCCTTCATATTGAAATAAGTGGTGGTCTTCGCAAGGGATACTGTTAACTTTGTTAAAATATCTGAGTACGGGAAATGCAATGTGCAAATCAGATATAGTGTAAATGCAAAAGATGTCTTTAGATTATTACGGTTACGTGCACAATCAATACGAAACACAGTCACTGTATATAATTAACCAATTCCTAAATACGTAGAATATTAATCGTTAGGTGTATCTGGCTTATTGTATTGCACCACCTAATCATTATTCCACCCTGCTACATTATATCTGACTGAATTGCTTTAAGTTAACATAAATTACTGGTGTATGCCTTATACCTTTTTTCCCGCATTTCATTTAGTTTAAGTAAATTATAATTAAACGCAAGACATTTTCAACAAGCATCAAAAGAGAAGTAAACTGACTAATGAATTTTAATTAGAATCATTAACGACATTGTAGTCAAGACCCTACAGCATAAATTACCTGATTAATTCCATCCCTTCAATCCACCCCTTCAAAGTTTCGTACTCCAAAGTTCTAAAACCTAATGGACGCAAATGTCTAAACTATTCTATAAGCTCTTTGGGCTGCGTAGTGTTAATGCAGCCTAACGTTTTGAATCGATGCTAAGCGCAAAATGGAATTGTTACTTTATGTAATGAAATTGCAACTGAAAAAGGGTAAAAAAAACGTAAAGATAATGCAACTAACTTATAAATAAGGCACGTACATTGAACGAGTTCAAGTGTTGTAGTGAGAAGTTGAGAACTTTTATATAGATATTTCGTTCTAGTTTTATTGAAGGTAGCAAATCAAATTGCGGTAGGTAAGCTACTGTTGTTCAGCAACATGATAAGGGATCGATACAAGAATGGTATGTAACATTTCCCTTGTGATATACTGACATTTTATCATTTTACGAAAAATGGGAAGTTCATATAATATTCTATATGCTCTGCTTTAATAACGAGATCTTCCGTAAGGTAAATAACCCTATGAATTCGAATTCCTTACAGTAAAATATTTCAGTGATGCAATTTTTAATGATTATTCTTTTTTTAAACAAACATCAAAAAGTAATTTTATATTCAAAATGTATTTTAAAAGTCAAAGTTTTTTAAGAATGGTCTGTTCTTACAACGCTAAAACCACCCATTATATTTTAAATCTGAATTTTTATTTTAAATTTTTAGTAATTCATTACATTCTTGACTATTTAATAAATTATGAGAAATTCTAGTAAATAGTATTTATTTATATTATAGCTCACCGGATTCTAGAACTTTAAAAAAATTATGACAATTTGTAAATATCTAGCGTGGAACACCACACGGTCTTCTAACCTAAAAAATGAAAATTAAATGAAATGAAATAATTTTACTTATAATTTTATTAGGATAACTATGAAACCTCTTTTTTATATGTTCATAACGAAAACAGGCAACATTGTAGAAACAAAAACAATAATCTATGTCAGAATGATGTTTAAAACTTTATGTCACATAGACATTAATAGACATAAATATATGTTAACTTGAAAAAAATTCCAAAGCGGCCAGCTGGTATAAGATATCAACTTACCTTGAGTTGCAAATATAAGAAACTTTAGAAAGACAAGTTATGTAATTAAATCTTATTTAAAAAATATGTCTACACTATATTAGTTAATCGTTAATCTTTACTCAGATATTGAAAAAATTTGAACTAACATTTAAATTCTACCTTTTTTTTGCCGCTAGATTACGCGTCGTATCAGGAAATTGCATAGAAGATAATTAATCGATATGTTTAAGGTCTATATTTAGGTATTTTTACCTTCCAACCTACATATACACATGTAGGTATAGAAGGTTATGCAATCGATTTTTTTTCACTATCGTTAATCGATTTATTTTGCAACTTCTGATCAAGTTTCCCAAAGATCGGCCATCATGTCTGGATGTCCGTGTGTGTGAGTGTGTGTGTGTGTGTGTATCTGTGTGGATGTATCTTAGTATCCACGATGACTCCAGAACGAAAATACCTACGTACTTTTGTATTTAAGCTTGTTTTCGTTTGGCTTAGAGCTGATTAGATTTTGGGAGAAATCCATCTGGAGTGAGAGGGGTTTATAAAGGGGAGTTTTTGGCTTTTAACAAATATTTCTAAAACAGCTGCATATTTCAAAGATATAAAAATACCTCAAACATATCCATTAATTATGTTCTATTCAATTCTTTGATATGATGCGTAATTTAGCGGCAAAAAAATTCCTAAGGAAGAATTTAATTTTTTCAATATCTACATAACGATTAATTTTATAAGAAAATGTGTTGACGTATTTTTTAAAGAAAACTTAATTTTACATAAGCTTTCTTTACAAAGTTTTTTAGTGTAAAGCGAAATAAATGTAAAAATTAAATAAATATGATTGAAAATGCTGAAACTGTACTATCGATATTTTTATAGAAGCGGGCGGCTTTGGAATTTTTATTGGCGTTAACATTTTTACAATGTTGCCTGTTTTCATCATGAACGTATGAAAACGAGGTTGCATAGTTATCCTAAAAACATTCTAATTAAAATTATTTCACTTATTTTAATTTAAGTTTGCATCTAGATGTCTATTAACCTTTATCTGTCATGAAGTTTTAAACGTCTGTTTGACAGATTATTATTTTTGCGTTTACAATGTTACCTATTTTCGTAATGAACTTCTTATAAAAGAGGTTACATAGTTATCCTAAAAAAATGTTATTAAAATTATTTCATTTCTTTTAATTGCCATTTTGTAGGTTGGAAGATCGTGTGGTTTTCCTCACCAGATATTAAAAGATAAGCCGCCCGCTTGTATAAAAATACCGATAATACAGCTGCAGCATTTACAATCACATTTATTTAATTTTTACATTTATTTCGTTTCACATGAACAATCTTTATAAAGAAAATTTATGTAAAATCAAATTTTCTTTAAAAAATACGTCTACACTTTATCTCATAAAATTAATCGCTATTCAGATAATAAAAAAAATTGTACTTAAATTCTGCTTTAGGAATTTTTTTGCCGCTAAATTACGCGTCATAGCAAGAAATTGCATAGAATATAATTAATACATATGTTTAAGGTCCATATCTAGGCGTTTTTAGATCTTTGGAATATGCAGCTGTTTTACAAATATTTGATAAAAACCAAAAACTGCCCCTACTAAACCCTTCCTCTCCACCGCTGGATTTCTTCCATAATCTAATCAGCTCGGATCGAAATGAAAACAAGCTTAAATACAAAATTTTAGGTACCGGCTGTCCCAATAAGAATGGCTCTAGGTTATATATCAGAAACCGATTACAGTACAGCTTTGTAAAAATATAGCATACGTGGCCTAGAAAAAAACCTGGCAATGATTTATAGAATTGTAGGACCACCGCTAGAGGGCGTACCTGAAAATTAAAAAATAAATATTTTATAAATTTCGCCTAATTAAGAGGTATACGATCATTGTATTCTTCTAAAAATTCTGCGTATATTTGATTTCACACGTTTTAGTGCGTATTTTCAAATATGAGGTGGAGGATGAAAAAACTGTTGCAACTCCGGTTCTGTTAATGGATCTTTGCAAACTTAGTTTTGCCTTAATGTTTTCCACGAATGTAAGAGTAATAATTTCGATACAACCTAGTGAAGGACATGCGCGCTGGGGTGCGGAGTTTATTTATTTTTTAATCTAGTTTTATGTGGAAAATATTAAATAGGAAGGTGCAGTTTTAATTGTGGATTACAAAAGTAGACCAAATTAGTAACAGAATGGCGAAAACCGCATGTCTATATCTTTTTCCTATTCCGAGATATCTTAAGAAAGTTGTAAATTTTAAGCATTTTCCTTTTGAATATAGATTACTCGGGTTTCACTGAACCAACTTTAAAAATTTAGAACTCCAAATCATCATACACCAAGTCGTACAACGTTTGCTGTAGTGGAGAGACATCTTCGAGAATCCGGTCGCTTAGCTTAGATATGGAAGGTAAACAAAAAAAAAAAAAGATTTCAAAATTAAATAATCATTATTAGGCCGCATTCTGTGAGAATTCTTGAAATTGGAGAAGACATTTTAGAATGTATTGGAAAAGATCTGGAACTAAGTACAATACATTTAAGTAGAGAAATAAAAGTATCTAAAACTACTATTAATAGAACACTTAGACGACTGCTGCTACATCCCATGATCCGACGGAGCGTGTTTCACAAGAAGGGGGCTGAATAATTTTCATAACGAACACGTTTATGCAGAAGAAAATCCGCATGCATTCATAGTTAGACATTTTCAACATGAATTTAAAATTAATGTATTGGCAGGGTTAGTAGGAAATATTGTTGTTGGTCCTATCATTTTACAGCAAAGATTAACAGGTGAAATTTACTTGCAATATCTTCAAAATACGCTGCCAGGTTTACTGGAGGATTTACCTCTACAAGTTCGGAGCGATATGTGGTTCATGCATGATGGGGCTCCACCATATTTTTCATTACCTCTTCGAAATTACTTAAATGAACAGTACCAAAATAAATTGATAGGTAGAGGTAATGATGCTCCTGTGAATTTCCACTACGTTCGTCCGGCTTAAATACATTGTTTTTTTTATGGGGACATATTAATTCCATGGTTTCATAACTCCAGTAAAAAATGAAAATCAATTGTGTCAGCGTATTCAGGATGCAGCAAACAATCTTCGAGAAAACAAAGGAATTATGCAAAGGGTTAATTTTAATTTTCTTTATCGTGCAAATCTTTGCATGCTTTTATCTTATTTTTTATCCCCAACAAAGAAGTAAAACCATAAAAACAAGGAACAAACCTTTGGAAAATTCTTCAAAAAATTGCAATACCTTGTAATAGTTTTCGACTCACTTTGACAGTTTGCATGCGTTATCAAGTTCAGATGCGCATTTGTAGGAAAGAGTTGCTTCTAGCGACTTCAATAAAGTACACCTTTCTTAACTGGAAAGGATAGGGAAATAGATTTATCGACAAAAATGACATACAACGTGACAAAAAGTTACAGTAATTTTAATGTCTCCTAATCGTCGCCTCTGACGCCCTCTAGGAGATACAACAAAATCGTTCACAAATTTGAATTTGTCTTGTCAAGAAATCCATTTATATCAAATTTCGTGAAATTAGCTCGAATTAGTCGAAATATATTTAAGTAAATGTGATTTATTTGTTCAACTTTGACACCCAGTAGCTCCGTTATTATCAACTTTTGAACCAAGGTAAGTTTTGTTAAATCGACTTACTTTGATATATGGAAGAGCGTTGTAAAGACCTTTCTGGGGCACCTTGTTTATCATATATCATAAACGATGGTTTTAAACCCAGACTGAAAATATTTGACTATTTACAGAATTGTTTAAATGTAACATTGTGAAAGATAATAATTAAAATGTGAAACGCATATAAATTAAGGTTAAATTAAATTAGAGTATGAGAATATTGCAGTGCAGTTATTGTTTGAAGGTAACATTCGATAACATGTTTACAACGCAAAAGTCACAATTTCTATAGGTACATTTCAACCATTTAATCAATATTACCATATTCCAATTTATTACGAAATACGCCTTTCAAATATGAGGAAAGTAGTAGAGTCTACAGATTGATGTATGACTAAAATTATAGTTAATATTAGTTAGTACTAAAGGTAAGAGTTCGAAAACCCTTCATTCCGTATTAGAGATGCAGAGAAGTTATATGATACGTATGACGACGCCATGTATTATTAACCGAATTTAAGGTTGGAGGGAAAAATTCGTCTATCAAAGGAAGTTGGATGTTCAGGTATATTTAGTCATTAGAAAATGTTTAGACAATTACAGCGTGAACCTAATATGCAAATTTGAGCATATGTTCTGTTTTGGCTGTCATAATAATATCGTGCTGAAAGTAGGTATTTCAACGTGTGACATTATTAGTATTGAGTGGAATAAAAAACATTCGATAACATATATACGCGCATAAAACGGGAATCGTTAAGTAAATGAGTACGCCGTTACGAAGCTAGTGTTAGCCGCTTTATAACTAACTGCAAGCTGTTTTAGCCACATCAAATAATCTCGTAAGTTACATTAAAGTGTTAAGCAATAAAAGGAATATAGAATGAGTAGTGTAACATCTTCGATTTCATTAACTGCTCTTACAACAGGTGGCATAGCCTAGAAATCACTTTTTTAATTAATTGTGCATTTATGCAATACATACTTCACAACGGAATTTTATATTCATTTACAATTATTCTGTTTGTACTGACATTTTGTGTAGGTAGCTAAGAGGTTAATTATTAATTCTGCATAATTACACTTTATGTAAATATCATACCGTATTATTATTTTTTTTTAATAGATAGATTAGGTTTATTATAATTATTTCTTATTGAAGCGACCACCAACAGCAAATTATAGTTGAATCGCGCTAAATGTTAATAAAATTTACAGTTTATATTGAAAGGTTACGATTTAAATTCATTTACATATTCGAACCTGACATATCTCGAAATACGTTGATTAAGACGAACTGTCTACTACATTTCATAATTACATGGAGAGTTACTTTGCATGACATTAACCTTAAAGTTGAACATTTAATGCAATCTATATTTTGTTGGTAAGAATTTACGAGATAACAAAATTTTGAAACTTACACATTGGACTTACATTTTCAATTCTAATATAACAAGAATACCATTACGATTAATATTATTAAATTAATGAAATTTTGGAGAAACACAAACTTTCATATAAAATGTTAATAATTAAATTTGCCGCCAAATATGTCTATATCTGTAAATGCTACTATACATTTACCCAGATTGTAGAGTTAATATGTGTTTATGCTCCATTAGTGCATTTTCAAAATTGGTTGGATATTATTTGATTGGTAATAGTAAGCGCTTATGTAGAATGTTAGAAGGCGAAGGGAAAAGTTAATTATTTGCTGATGCAACCATTAAGTAACTCTGACGATAGTTCCAACCACATTATGTTCACAAAAGTTATACAGCGATTGTTTATATTCAAATAAATTTAATGGGCTTATTTAACAAAATCTTAACCAACATTACGAATTTTGTGTTTCAAACCGAATTAGCAACCGAGTGAGCAATTATCTCATTTTCTACGGCCATACAGGATCTTTAACATCTCTCCCAAGCCGTTTTATCGATAAATTACGATTGAAGTAGCGCCTTATGAACTATGTTATAGATTTTGGATTTGATTTTAAAGTATGTGTAAATTTTATAACAATGTTTCAGATATTTTGCATCTTACTAAAGCCCACGGCCTTCTTCGTTGGGTTTAGTCGGCAATACTGTTCTTTTATCAAGTCCATGTGACGGGTAGTGTAGGTTGACATATGATGCAAATCTCCTACAATTATTTCTTCTACCGTACTGTCATCTTCCCTTAACTGTCTGCATTCTTTAGTCATGTGTTTCATAGTCTCCAGCCTATCCCCGCATAACGTACAGTTTCTTTCTTCGTCTTTTTTCCAATATTTATTTCCCGGATCTTCGTTTCCATATTTGAACCTCGTTATCATTTTGTTTTTTTCTCCTTTCAAATATTCTGGTATGCCTTTCCCCTTAATTTTCTTGTAGTTTGCATTATATTTTGATTCTTTTATTTTTGTCTATCTCTCTTGTTTTTGTACATCCCTGTCCCTTCTTACTATGTCTATTTTCAGTTCCACTCTTTCTCCCCTTAACCTCTCCAATACTTCCCTCGCGTATGCGTTTCTTTCACAGTATCCTTTTCTGTTTTCTTGTCCGTATTTAACTCTCCATTCTTTTATTTCTTTCCAACATTCTTGTAATAATTTACACTCCGTTCTTTCTCTCATTTCCTCTTTGTACTTTATTGCTCTGCTTCCCGCCTGTACCCTTATTTTTTCTTCTTCCACCTCCTCTCTGACGATATATCTCGGCGTTTCTCTTTCCAGTGCGAACACCCACTTCTTGTACCCCTCAACCTGCACAATTGTACCCCATACAACACCACACTTTTTATTAGTTGGTCAAATAGTAGTTTCCTTGTACCTAGGTCTACCTCAAACAATCTTTCTCCCGCACCCCGCACGATCTATTAATTTATTTCCTTTTCTCACTGTTTCCTTTATGTGTTCCCCATATTTTCCCATATTCTGTGTGTATCTCAAGTATATGAATCCCTTTACCTGCTGTACGTCCTCCTCCCTCCATTTACACTCCTCCCCTTTCCTTCTTCCTCCCCTTTTCTAAATACGATTACCTTCGTTTTATTTATATTTACTTCCAGTTGTTTCCTTTTTAAGTATCTGTCCATCGCCTTTATCATCTCCTTAATTTCCTTTTCTTCCTTGGCTACTAACACAACATCGTCTGCGTAGGTCAACGTCCACACTTTCGTGTTACCCACCACGAGACCTCCCACTTGCTGCCCCCTTAATGTCTCTTTCAAGTCTCCTGTGTATTCTGGAGAACAGGCTTGGGCTCAATGGACATCCTTGCATCTACCCCTTTCTTGTTACCAATTCCTCGCTCTGTTCCCCATTCACCCTGACGCTGCTCCTCGTTTTCTAATCAATTTCATCCAGCGTTTCATTTATATATTTTTATTTGGAATATTCCCACAGCTTTTCCCTATTGACTCTATCGAATGACGCTACTAGGTCTACGAATACCGCCACTATTTTCCCCCTTTTACTATCTAGTTTGTCATATGTCTCAATACGTTATCTATCGTTCTCCTCCTTTTCCTGAATCCTGCCTGTCCCTCTGGTAATAATTTATTTTCCTCCATTTCTCCACTTCTTTAGCCTTCCCTCTGGCACTGAGACACATATGTTGTATGCCGTGTTTAACAATGTAACTACTCCGTACCTTCTCACTTGCTTTTTGTCCCCTTTCTTGTATACTGGACATATTAGTCTTTCTGCGGAAAACCTCCTCTCCATATTTTATTTATTACTACTGCGATTCTTTTTGTTACCCTTTCCCCTCCCTGTATCCACGCCTCTACTTGTATCACATCTTCTCCAGCCGCTTTGCCTTTTTTCACTTTCTTTATTGCTTCCATCACTTCCTCTTGTTTTATTACTTCTTCCTCCTCGTATACTTGTTTGCCTTGTTGTCCATCTCCTTTCTGTCCCTGTTCCCTTTCCATTAACTTCCTCAGGTAAGTCTCCCATTCCTTTATCTGTATCCTTACTCGTGTCAATCTTCTGTTTCTTGCTTTCTTTAAATATTTATCTATTTCTTCTTCCGGTTTTATTTCCTTAATCTTTTCTTCACGTTTCTTTTTTCTCTTGCATGTCTCCCTATGTTTTCTTAATGCTCTTGTACTATTTTTCTACCTTTCCTTTGTTCCATTGTCTTAGTGTTTCTCTTGCCTTCCTCCTTGATCTCCTTATATTCTGTATTCCTCCATTTTTCCAACCTATTCTATCCCCGTTCTATCTTCTTAGTTTGACTTTCTCTGTTGCTTCCTCTATCTTCTATCTCATTTCCTCCACGCTTTCTTCTACCCCTTCCTCTCCCATACTGTAATGATCCTGAAAATCCTTACCATAAATATTCCTATCCTAGAAAATAATTTCTATCAAAACTTATTTCCTTTTACAATGTTATAATTTGTACCTGACCATTAACCAGACTAGCCTCACCAGTATCCCTTGTACCTTTACTTGTATTTCATTTATATTTTGATTCTCTTAATATTCCTGATATTATTAGAAACATCGTCCCAAACATTATCCTGATTAACTGTGTGGATTAAATACTCAAAACCTTCCCCATGAAATATTTATTTATTAGCATAAAATTAGCATCTATTATGATCTTTACATTGCGACATGTTTCGACAAAGAAATTGCCATCAGGCTACTAAAATATTATAACAGGTAAGTTAACTGTTAAATAGTTAACTTTATGCTAATGAATACATATTTTATGGAGAAAGTTATGAGTATTTAATCCACACAGTTAATTTGTTAGCCCCATTTCGAGTTAAAAACTATATTTCTATCTCATAAGAATGAACAAAATTACTTATTATCCTGATTATTATTTCCAATTTACTTGAATCCCAACCCTAATTAAAACTACCTATCCACCTAATTCACATTTCCTGATCATTTCTATCCCTGTTACCTGTCAAAAGTCAACCTTAGCATCCCCAATTATAACTGTGATCCAAGTACGCCTTTGGTACGGCCCTCTTGACGTTTACAGTCCCTGAGGAGAGTACACAAAGTTTGCCAGTGTGAGATGTCCTTAGTTTGACGATCATTACGCCCCGAATAATTACATACTTCTCAACTCAAATTATTCCTTATCTCTGCATAACCCCAATCACAAAATAGTAAGACACGTACGTTATTCTTGGTGGTCTTATACCCAGAATAATTAACTACTCACACCAATAGGTCTACGTTAGCGATCCCACACACTAATACCTTCGACGGCAGTTACGACTCCGAAAATTTAAGCCAAAATGAAATCAAAGTCTCGAACATTACCCTCCCTCTTATATTTATCTTCCTCAAATATATTTCGTCCCGCAATCACCTATTTAGTCGACATCCCCACACACTCGCACAGAACCTCCTGTTGTCCTTACCAAAAGCTACATTTACCTGAATCGTTTACTACAGAACTCCCTGTCACCCCTTTGTATACATTCATACAAACGATATTTTCTACTACTGTTATACAGATTAACCCCGTTGCCTACATTCTGAGCAATTTATTCCATAAGCTAGACTTATTTTTAGTTTGCACATAACAAAAGCTCCTTGTATATATATATATATATATATATATATATATATATATATATATATATATATATTCATCTAAATTAGTACACATCATTCAATTCACCTGTATTTTTAAACACATTCAAAAACTTCCTATAAATTCCCAGTTCATAATTTTATTCACCAAGAACTCAATTCTTATCATTACACTATTAACTTCCTGCTTTTACAACATCATTCAATTACAGAAATAATTGTATTTTGTGGGATCAGCTGTTCATTAATTCCTATAATACTTTGCATATAAACTAAGTACTCACCTGCAATGTATTCCAGAATACTGTACATACACAACACATAATTCACCACATACATATTGTTCACGGTAATTAATACATTTATTTGCACAATAATTAACGTGGTTACACAGCCCATGGTTTAATTTTATACTTTTAGACGTCATTCACAGAGGACGCCCCGTAGTGGATCTCGGACAATACAAGCAGTCCGGCCAGTTAACATCCCACAACATTGAGGAGAATCATTATCATTAGAGTTGATTTTACTTATTTTTATTACTTCCTTCATCAGAATAGTTTCATTTTATATCACTGTGATCGAATAAATTTATTATAAACCAACCAAGTTTAGTTTTCAAGGTAGGCCACCTAACAAATACGAAGGTAGTTAAAATCACTAACTCACCCTGAGAGTCGAAAATAGGGCAAAAGTATTAAATTGTAATTTGTAAAGCTAATCAGCAATACAATACTGTTCTCTATTTTCTCTTTATAATTATTTATGTTTTCATTCGATCATATTTTTTTTATGTGCCTCTTTTCCTTCTTCCACTTTGTCCGCTTTTTCCCATTCCATTATCAGCTCCATGGGTTGGTGGATCGATTCCACCCCCTCTCCTATTGTAAATTGATTTACCCATTTTCCCTCTTTTATGTTCGTTACTACATAATCTCTTGTCGATTCACCGCTCTCTTCGGTTATACGTAAACTCCCCCATTTCGATTTCTTCCCTATTCCCCTTCAGTATCTCCCATCCCCTTTCATTGGATATTTCTAGTAGTTCCTTTCCCTCTGTGTTTATCACTTTATCTACTATGAGTTTAGCAGACCAAAAGATGTTCGCGATACCCTTTCCACTCAATAAACCTTTACCACACTTTACAACTACAAATCCTTTACTAATCATAACATCCTCCCATTTTAACCCAATAGAAGCATCACCAAGGCTGAAAGGAAAGACGACTCCTGAGCAGTCCACAAGAAAGAAGCATCACCATAAATATTCATAACTAACATAAGCATAAGCATACTATGAAGAGTAACTAAATTCCAAGATTTATCAGTTATGGTTTGGTTATAATTGAAGGGTATCTTACATTTTATGAATCTATAATGCGGAGATATATATATATATATATATATATATATATATATATATATATATGATATATATATATATATATATATATATATATATATATATATATATATATATATATATATATATATAAAGGGTAAGCGTTTGAACAGGTTTTTATACCCAGCGGTTTGTATATTAATAATAAACAAAGATACTGATAATCTAACCAGTAAAAAGCTCTTTAGTTTAAATAGGCGCGAAATAACATTTAGGATTGCTACAGTATTTACGAAAGATACGGCTCTATTAAACCCATGTGATTGTTAAAACTTTAACTTAAAAAAATTATAAAGCAAACGTAAACCTTTTTCTAAGATGTGGACTCGAACAGGTAAACATTGTTGCAATAACAATGAATTAATAGAGAACTAATAAAATATTTATTTAAGTTGTCACGCCTCGCGACAATAATAAAACTGATTTGATAAATAAATATTAAATGACATTGAAATAACTATAACACGAAAAGCTAAAAAATAAATAAATAAATAATAATTGAATCATTTGGTCGCTAATAAATACCAGCAAGTCCGGTGAGGGGCGCGGAACCAGGAATCGCGTATAGAGCAGTACGGTTGAAACGCGTGGTGTGATTGAAGGGTAGGTTAGAAAAAAAATGTACACGTATATATGTACATTTTGAGATTCATACAGTAAGTATACGATCTATTATTTATATCTATCTATTATGTCGTGACAGTAGACAAAAACTGTCCGGTAGTAGGACGATACCGTTAGTAGGGAATGCTACATCGTCCGAAGCACTATTTGGCCAGTAACCGGCCTGCTCGCTATGGTATTACTCAAGAAAACAATACAATTGCCTCGGATCGACCTGGCCACAAGAGGCGATCAAGGCCTAAACAGACAGGTCCCGTTGCTGACGACTGCGAAGGAATGAATGGGGGTACGTGGAATGTTAGAGGCATGCATGGTAAAGAATTTGAAATTGCGAATGTAATGTACGAAAGACACCTTGATATTATGTGAGTATCGGAGACAAAGTGTAAAGGACAGGATGCTGTGGATATGGAGGATGGCAGCCTGCCACTATGATCAGGAGTTGAGACGGAAGTGCATGGCGCAAAAAGAGTTGGGATGTTCATAAGTGAAAGAGCGAAAAGATGTGGTAAACAGTACGAATTGGTATCTCCCCGGGTAATATGGGTTAGAACGAAAGAGGAGCTTCGAAAATTTTTTCTTATTGCATGCTATGCACCGGTGAATGGAGAAAGAGATCAGGAGCATGAGAACTTCAGGAATGAAGTAGAGAACTTGTTGAACGTATGTAAGCCAAACGAAAGAGTAATTATAGTGGGGGATATGAACGAATGGGTGGGTGTGCAGAGAGAACATAGTGACGCGTTCTAGGAAAGTTCGGAGACCAAAGAGTCAAGGAGAACGGTGAACACCTGCTGAACATCTGTGTGGAGAGAAGCCTGTTTGTATCCAATACGTGGTTTAAACATAAAAATGTGCATATGTATACATGGTAAAGAAGTGAATCTAAAAGTATGATAGACTTGATAGTGTATGATGAACGGCTTAGAAACCTGCTGAAAGACACAAAAGTAATGCTCGGAGCGGAGTGTGGATCGGACCACTTTTTGGTTGTATCGAGAGTGTGTTTAGAGAAAAAACAAAGAAGCGAAGGAGGCAGTGAGAATAAGTAAAGAGGAAGTGATGGCTGTGGAAGGAGAGCAAATGCAGAATGATTTTGAGGGAAACAAAAAACTCTTCTGGAAATGAGTCAAAAATATAGAACGTGGCCCAAATCAGAATGCTGATGAATGGTAGAAACGAAATAGTATGGGACGATTGTGAAGTGAGGAAATGCTGGCAAAAATATTTCGGAAAGCTGTACAGTAGTGAGAAAAGTAAGACTGAAGGGATAAATAAGGAGAATATAGAAGATATGATGAATGAAACTGAGAAGGATATTGGTATAAATGAGGCAGAGAAAACGGTAGGAAGGTTGAAAAACGGCAAGGGAGCAGGCGTAGATGAAATCACTGGTGAAATGCTCAAGTATGGTGGTGCAAAGCTTATACGAAGATTGCGTGAATTATTCAATGTATGCCTTATGTGTGGAAAAGTGCCGAGTGATTGGAAGAGCGCGATCATTGTACCATTGTATAAGGGTAAGGGGAACAAGAGTAATTGTAAGAACTACAGAGGAATAAGCTTGCTCAGCGTACCTGGTAAAGTATTTGGAAGAATATTGATTGATAGAGTACGAGAAACTACACAATCTAAGATGTGGGATGTGTAAGGTGGCTTCATGCCAGGGAGATGGTTGCTCTCCAGCAGGTGATCGAAAAGTGTTTGAAGATAAAAAGGAAGTTGTACTCTGCGTCTGTAGATCTGGAGAAAGCATATGACAGAGTGAATAGAGAGAAGCTGTGGGTAATATTAACTGAATATGGCGTAAATAAAGGTCTAATAAATGGAATCAGGGCAGTATACAACGGTAGTCCGGCATGTGTTAGGATGAGAGGAGGTGTGAGTGAATACTTTAATATTGAGCAAGAAGGCTGTCTGATGTCACCGTGGTTGTTCAATGTATACATGGATAAATGTCTTAGACAAGCATGTACCGATACAAATGGTGTAATGGTTGCTGACGTAAATGTACGACTTCTGGTGTATGCAGATGACACAGTCTTATTAAGTGAAAGTGCGGATGAGCTGCAAACCGCTCTGAGGAAGTTTGATACAGTCTGTGAGAGCATGGTCCTAAAGGTAAACGTGAACAAAACTAAGATTGTGGTGTTCAATCAGGAAGGTGGAAAGGAGAGTAGAGTATTTACTATGCAAGATGAAATTGTGGAGCAAGTGGACGAGCTGATATAGCTCGGTAGAATGTTTACTGCAGATGGTACAATTGAGAGCGAGGTTGGACGAAGGGTCAATGCTGGAAGGAAAGTGATTGGAAGTTTGTGGACGATAATGAGAAATGAAAGCATGAGCCTAGCTGCGAAACGAGTAATCTATAATGGCGTATTCGTCCCGTCAGTACTGTATGGAAGTGAGACATGGGTATGTCAAAAAAAAACACGAACGAAGAATAAGGAGTTTTAAAAACAAAAGGGCATGTCAGAGACTATGTATGAACCTTGCGGAAGCTAGGGAGGTATGCGGAGATAGGATAGCATGGATAAAGTTTGTGAATGAAAAATAAATAAGAGGCAGGGATTGTTTTGCCTACCCCGCAAAGGAATGGTGTGAAGGTTAAGTTAAGTTACATATAGTGAATTTTTAAGTAATGTTTTAAAAATTCTAATAACAACTATGATTTTGATTAAAAGTATGAAGACCAACGCTATTAATTTTTTAATAGTGTGTTGAGATTATTATTGTGAATGTTAAGTTTAAGACAATTCCTGGAATTTGTTGAGTTGCGATTAATTTATTGATATATTTTTGAGTTTACGTAATGAACATTTTATTGAGATAACTTACAGTTCGAATGTAAGTATGCTTTGCAAATTGAAAGAGCGTTTAGTGACGAAACTTAATTTTAAAATCTATTTAAAGATTGTTGTTAGGTTGGCTAAAGCACTGAATGCGAGGAGTTTCTGGTAAACGTGTAATTTTGGCGAGTTTTTGAGTTTTGAGTTAACATTTTGAATTCCTGGCTTATTTGACTATTAGATCTAGTGGATGATGTCCTTATTTTAGAAATATAAAGTAAGCTAGTGACATATTACGCTTTTTTTAGTCTTAACGAGCGCTCTTTTGGTCGTTTTTGTAAGAACCACGACCTTAGCATCGAGCGATTTTTTTTTGAGTTTTAACGAGCGCCCTTTTAGTTGTTTGAGTGAGACCCTTACGATTAGGACGGCACCATGCACGTTGTCTATGCGGGCTGATGTTCTAGTCTGCGTCAGCCCTGTAACATCAAGTTCAAACGTTAACAACCCTCATTATAAACTGCTCTATTTGAAGGAACATTTTTAAGGTCAGTCTCTGCGAGACCATCTAAGAGTCTTGCCGATACTCTTGGAAATACGTCGACAAAGCCAGTTTACACAATGCGGACATTCATTATTATTTTAACCCCAAAATAACTTGATCCGATTTCAATTAATATATTGTAAAAAACTGGAAGGTTGAAAGAAACAGTATATTTTAAATCACTTTCGCAAATTAGTAAGTTTTTCACCTGAAATAAGTTTTATACCATAAAAATTAAATCCACATTTATGGTCAAGATTGTCATTAGAAGCCATAGAACTTCAGACCCTCTTCGTCGTTCTTGAAATATCACTTTATTGAAAATATTCATCAATATTTATAGAATTCTATTGTGCCCAAAAAAATTGGATCACGCCAAAATTTTTGTATTCGAATTATAATAAAAATATGTATTAAGGTGTACAGTATAAAGATTATCGAACTAACTTTTACGATAACCTTTCAAACTGAATTCACGCATAATTTATTAGAAAAATACACGGAACGTTTATTCGTAAAAAAATCTATTATTATTGTATTGAGGCCACTGAATATAAATTACCAAATTTTATAACTAAATGGTGAAAATAGTTCTTTGTTGCGTGACATTGTCGGTATACATTATTAAAATATTTATGGAGATGTTTAGTCTTTAGTTACTTAAATAGGTTTAGACTTTTAACTTATCATTCAGCATTACGTTTAAGAAGTAAAGAATTGTAAAAAGCCGTAAATATGTAGATATTTTATATATTTCTGTGAGTGTCTTTACGAGCGCCTTTGGATGGTATCCAAAAGTGAATGGGTTATTTGCTAAAAAGCGATATGCCAACAAAAGAAGCAAAGAGCAAAAAAAACCGGAAATAAGGGTATTTAATGTAAATCATTATTAAATAGCACCAGTATTTGAAATATAATTCAACAGTTTTATTTATATAATTATACAGTTCTCTACGCATTTCAATACATGTATTGTTATCAAGAGAAAATATATAAGTAAAATAACAAGCAAGTAGTTATAGTAACAAATTATTAAGGTAAAACAGCAAACTTGATGTAAATTATAATTCTATATTTAAAATATCTGTTAAAAGTGAGTCTATAAGATCAATCTGTTCGTTCATTAAAAGAACTTTCTGTTTATGTTTATATATTTCGAATACTTGCAAAACATCTACTTTGTCTTTTTTGTTACAGAAATGTAAAAAATGGATGTTTTGTGAAGTCATAAGGTGATTATTTACAATGAAACGTTTAGCATAATTTGTCTGCTTGTTTATATTTGTAACATTTAATGTGGTCTTTGTATATGATATCAAATTCCCTAAGTGTATGTCCAATATAAGCAGAATTACTAAATGTGCAACTAAATTTATAAATAAGGAAGAACATTAGTATTAGTTTTGAAAGCTACCTCTTGTCCTTTTGTAATATGTAAGCTACTTGTGATATTTTTCCAAATTATCAAATTCATATGTATTTATATTGTTTGCGTTCTGTGTGAACTGGGTAAATGCTTTTGATGGATGATTTTCACTCTTGACTTTTAACTAAACTATCATTTGAAATGTAACCATTTGCTTGTGCAATTTTGTTTAATAATTAATACTTCTTTATTGAAATTTGTTTGGTTTAATAGTAACGACATTGCTCTATGTACTAATAAGTTATAGGCAGTTAACGTGCGATTTATGATGACTTGAAATCTTAATGTCTGTATGGTTTTCTGAATATGGCGAATTCCAACTTGTTCTGTGTATTATTTTTTATGTTTAATTCAAAGCACGCTAAAATATCACCAACATAACGAAACTAAAGTACAGTAAACCATGTTTTTAACACTAAGACCAAGTAATTGAATTAACTCCATTTTTGTATCAAATTCAACATGGTTACTAAGTAAAAAATTATTTTACATACACATACATTCTTGAGGGGGCATTTTAGAAAACACAAGAACCGACAAGCACCAAAACTATACCGTCTCAATAAAAATCAAGAAACCAAATATGCCCATTAGACCTGCAGTTTCTAACACCTAAGTACCTAATCATACTTTAGCAAATAAACTAAACCACACAATAATTTAGAGTACATATCAAAACATTCCATTAAGAACTATTTAGAACTAATTAATTACAAAACATAAAATTACCACCACATAATATGCTTGTTGGTTTTGATGTTATACCCTCTCAAGAATGCCTGCGATTATTGAACAATTTTTTACTTAATAATAATATTTAAAAATGTAATAAATCTTGTAATTTTTGACATTGCCCCTTTTATATGACTGATTTTCTAAGCACCAATATTTCTGGTGCCTTTAAGCATTCGGGAACCACGCTCTGCTACAATATTGACTCTAAAGATCTCACCAGCAGAATGAAAAACTGTATAACAGATAACCATTTAATAAACTCTTATAACCTCTGTAAGAAGATCAAATATATCAATATGCCTGACAAAATAAAGGGTTTATCATAGTAAGAGAACTATACATTCAATCTGAAAATATATAAAATATGTATTCATTATACATTTTATTTAACCCCATAGTATCTTGTAATCGTGGCTTAAATAAAGGTTTCGCTATGTCTTCATCCAAAACCAGTTCACGTACAAGAAAGTGTCGAATATGTATATGTTACGCCTTTCTGGATTGCGAGCTAATCGTATAGCAGCTTAGTTGTCCAGGGAATTGATACTAATTCTGTGATTTCTTTGTAGATACGTTTCAATCATACTAATTCTTTCACAGGTTCACTCGTGGATACTATTTCTACTTCAATAGTGGACACGGCTACTGAAGGCTGTCTTTGGTTTAATCAAGTTATAGCTCCTCCAACATATCCACAGATTACTCCTGTAGTTGAGCCACCTATACTTTTGGAACCATCATGGTCAGCATCACTATATGCTTCTATAATACCTTCCTTATAACTAGGTTTATATACAATACCGTAATCAAGTGTACCCTTTATGTAACGTAAAATTCTTTTTACCTTGATTAAATATGAAGAACTAGGGTTTTCAAGTGTTCTGGAGACTACTCACACAGCATATTATGCTATGCTATGCCTGGTCTAGGAAATCTGTATCACTATGTTCCTCATTTTTTAATCGGCTTGACCTTTTTCGTTTTCCTTCCCTGTTTGCACTGTATCTCTGATTATTGGAGTGGATATTCAACGGCATTCACTCATTCGAAAACGCGCTAAAATCTTCCTTGAGTAAGCTTCTTGATTTACTCGGATAGGTCTATCTTTGTGAGACTATTTCTAACCCCAAAAAATAATCTACGGGTTTAACATCGATTTGCTGCTTTACAATCAATGAACCCAGAAACGCAAAGAAAACATTTTTAGCTTATTTTTCATTTTATTTGCACGGAGAAATAAATAAAATAAATTGTAAACGCTTTAATTATTAAGCAAATGATTATAAAACAGTAACACGTCAAAAAAAAAAGAATTTGCGTAAATAATGCTTTATTTTACATATTTCAATTTTAAGACAACCAGATTCAACAATCAAATTAAAGAGTAGTTCTAAGTTACTTTATTGACTAAAAAATTGAGAAGTCTGCTACCAGTACATTCTTTCAAATTTCAAGAAGAATTTATGTATTTTGTCCGATACATTACTTCTTGATACATTGAACTATCTTAACATGCTGCGGACGTAATTAGCATTTCGATATGTTATGAGAACACTCTGGAAGTCAATTCAAGCTCAACTAATTTCGCCATTCAAAACATTGCTGATTTTGGTTAGTATGGCGAAACTATGATTATTAATGATTACAGA
The DNA here is from genome assembly GCA_036346205.1 of Vesta saturnalis. Taxonomy (NCBI): domain Eukaryota; kingdom Metazoa; phylum Arthropoda; class Insecta; order Coleoptera; family Lampyridae; genus Vesta; species Vesta saturnalis. Next base: position 153,050 of record JARFJB010002198.1, on the reverse strand, counting down.
ATTATTTTTTTAAAATATTTAATTGTCCTAAATTGTATCAGACGTTTACTTTTTATCACGAATTTTCAAAATTCTCGATTAATAGTAATGATTCAAACAGTCATTCCTTGATTTCAAATTGCGCTATTGATTTTGAAAAGAAACTGATAATAATTCCTTTAATAAACGCGATGTTCTTGGGAAATTTTGGAGACCTCTTTCAAAATCTCATTACGAATTAGTCAATAAACTTGAATCGGAATATTCAAACTGCGCTTATAATACTCTGAAAATTAATCCTCATAAAAATATACATCTAGCATATCCCCATCGAGTTACTGCAGGTTACACAGAAATTAGGTAATAGTGTTTGTAAAATATCAACCCTTTATTAGCAAATTAAGATATATAATTTCATTAGCCTGCTAATTAAATTCAATTTAGCTATTAAGCAAATGATTAGTAAACAAGTTAAGTGCATTAAATTTGCGTAAATACTTTACATATTTCAATTTTAAGACAACCTGATTTTACAATAAATTAAGGCAATTCATTTCTGAAAGCAACTGTAATAAAATGTCTTTCAAGTTCGGTATATGCTTCTGTCGAACATACTTAAATTAGAGACATCTGTGATTAGGACGTACATTGAGCATTTGATATTTTGCTGAACATCTGGAGTCAATAAGATTTAAAATTCTGCAATCCAAACATTGCTGATTTTGGTTAGTATGGCGAAACTAGGATTTTTATTGATTACAGAATTATTTTTTTCTTAAATTTAATTGCCTATTTTAGCGTTTACTTTTTTACACGAATTTTCAAAATTCTCGATTAATAGTAATGATTCAAACAGTCATTCCTTGAGTTTCAAATTGCGCTATTGATTTTGAAAAGAAACTATAATTTCCTTTAATAAACGCGAGTTCTTGGGAAATTTTTGGAGATTTCAAAATCCCTTTGCAATTATCAATAGCAGCACTTGAATCGGAAATTCAAATGGTTATAATACTCTGAAAATTATCCTCATAAAAAATAGCTACATCTAGCCACGTTCCCCATCGAGTTACTGCAGGTTCCAGGGGAAGTGGTGTATTAGGTAGATTGTGTTTGTAAAATTCAACCCTTTATTAGCATTAAGAAAAAATTTCTTAGCACTGCTAATTAAATCATTAGCTAACGGAAAGCTAGTGCGAAACAAGTTAAGTGCATTAAATTTGGATAAAAAGTTTTGACCTGGTTTTACCATATAAGGCACATCATCTGAAAGCAGTAATAAAATGTTTTCAGTCGGTATAGCTTCCGGCAAATAAAAATTAGAGAGACCTGTCGGATTAAAGCGCGTTATTGTTAAATAGTTTACTTTATGATGCTCTTTCGAAAAAATTAGAAATGATCTTGCAAAATCCGAATTAATAAGTGTGCTATGTAGCGCTCGCACCTGTCGGTAGTTTCGTCTACCATAAAATATATGTAATTAGTCCCAACAGTTTATTTTATTGAAGACAATGCCTCGAAGTATCACGATTCTCAATACTTTTTTCTTAATGTGCTTTCATCGATAATATTAAATTTACAATATTTTTGTAAAAGCTGTTTAAAATTATTATTATCCAGTTTTGAAACAGGAATGTTACACGAAATTAGCGTCCTACACAAATCTTGATTAAATTCATCCTGTTGACTCCGAATGGAACTATTAGCGACGCACTGCCGATTGTTGTAACGTTGTTGATTCTTGCATTTTGTCCCGTTTTCCAACGTGGGCAGGTGTTTTTAAATGCTGAACAATCATAAATTTTCTTTTACATAATATCTGCGATAATATAAGAATTAACCCTTAGATACTATCGTGGGGTATTCTGAGACCCCAGTTCATGGTTTTTGTTCGTTGCGTATAGGATTTTGAAAGTAGATTTTTTCTTGTTTCCGGTATTCTCCTATATTATCATTACGAGGATAATAGTGTCATTAAAATTTTCAAACTATATGTAGATTGTTGTATAAATCCTATGTGGGATTCCAGAACACCCCAGCATAGTAAATACGTGTAGTGAATGGTTGAGCGGTCTACAGTAATGGATCGGTCTTTAACAAAAGAACAACTTCAAAAGTTGGCAAAAAACTTTTATGATGATGTGAAGAGTGAACTGGATAATCAAGGTGATAGAGACCCAAACGATACTGTGAGTGAACATAGTAATCATAACACCAATACGGACGACGAAGAAAATGAAGTAGTAGATGAGGAGAATGAAGGATATGAGGTTGATGATCTACGAGATAGAGGTAGATATTACTATGGAAGAAATAGATTTAACAACTGCAGTGATAATAGGTAAGAAGAAATAGTTTTTGTCCATTTTTCAATATTATATATTTCCTTTCAAACATATTCGTTGTTTTTTCTGCTTTTTAACTCTGATGTAACATGTTCCTAGAGCCATGTGCAATGGATAAGTGGTAAATGGATAAGGATAGTTAAAGTTAATACTAGGATACTTTGTAATAAAGAGAATACTGTTTTCTTTTTGGTTGTATGTGTATATAAGTGCTAATATTTATACATTGTAGTTTTGGAAAGACAATAAATGTTATTTTGTTTATTGAGTCGCTATGTATATCCGGTGTAAGTACTTGTATCATAAAATATGCAAAATTATAAAGCATATTGTTTATTCACATATATAAACAATGGGGTGTCCAGAAACCCCACCATGGTAATTACGTGCACGAAAATAACGATAGTAGCTACGGGTTAAGACTTTTAATTGTAAGGTGATGTGCCCATAATTAGAATTAGATATCGTAATAGTATTTATTGCAATTCTATTATTAAACAGTATGTAGTAAAGATTAAATGGTGTCACCTAGTTACGTTATGAACAAAGGCAAATGCAAGCTAGCAACCTGTAGTAACCTGCAAATAACATACATTTAAAAAGATATAAAGGAGTGTTAGTTACTTAAGTAGGTAAGTTAGTCATTATTAATTATTAGCAGCACATCAAGCTAAATATAATGTAAGTGTTAACTAGTAAACGTTAGTTCTTTATGAATTATTTAATTCGTTATACACCAACTTCCAAGTGCAGCCCTACAGGACCAAGGTTGCACAACACAGGTACTGCATAAAAATATGTGCGCATAATACAAAATTTTTAAATTCTAAGAAATCAACACCTATTTTTATAAAAATAAGTACTTATTCAGAAAAGAATCTTGCCGTTTCAGTACCAGCACGACAAAAACCAATTCAGGGTACGGTTTAATCCAATTTGCTACCCTTCCTAAAGCCACTGCGATGCCACACAATACACACAATAATTAAAACAATTAACAACCAACTCATCTGCAGCTGTTCTAGTGGTTCTAGTGACCCAAATATTAAGAAATTTTCTGTAAAGCAGAGATCATCTCACCTCTTCAACTGTTTTTAACAACTTTTACCTGGTTTGGTGCTATTGTAATCATTACCGAGAGGAATTTACTTACGCAAAATTGCATTTCGCTAAGGTAATCCTTTACAGCATAAACTCAGGAGCGATTTGCTACTTCGGATACAACTTTACCAGGAAGGTTTTAAAATATTAGCGTAATCCGTCGACCAAGTGTCATGTAACCTTCGGCCTTGCACTTACTTTTACGCATTTGGGAAATCCAAAAGCACTGCCTTAAGTCTCATAGCTTGAAAATATTAAAGAAATGTATAACCTATAGATTTATGCAAAAATGTGCACAAAACTCCGGTAAAATGCAACATTTGCTCAAATATGCAAAATATGCATTAATTAATTAGCACCAATTAACGCTAAAAGTTCACATTTTTAAACGTATCCTAAATAAACATAAACTAGGGAATATACAGTTTGCATATATTCCGATGTCTAGATATAAGTGTATAAGAGTGACTTTAAAGCACGAGCGACATATTTCAAAACCGCGCAGCGGAGTGTTTTATAAGTCGCAAGGGCTTAAAAGACCTCTTATGCACGCATATCATACGCTATTTTTTATTACGAATGCATCATAATCTCCAAAAACGTCTTAAACATTAAACAATTAAATAAAGGTAGATCAAACGTTTCTATAGCAACCTTTAAAAAAGTAGACGCATCATAAACATTATTTTACGCACGCCCCAGCGTGCGATAATCGTTGATTATGATGCATGCATAATAAAAAATAATTTTAATTTCAATTTTTTTAGGATAACTATGCAACCTCTTATTTATACGTTCACAACGAAAACAGGCAAAATTGTAAAAACAAGAACAATAATGCATGTCAGAATGGCGTTTAAAGCTTAATGTCAGATAGAGATTTATAGACATGAATACATGTTAACGTAAAAAAAAAGTCCAAAGCCGTCCGCTTCTATAAAAATATCGATAATACAGCTTCAACATTTTCAATCATATTTATTTAATTTTTGCATTTGTTTCGCTTTACATTAAAAAGCTTTCGGAAGAAAATTTATGTAAAATTAAATTTTCTTTAAAAAATACGTCTACATCTTTTCTTGTAAAATTAATCGTTATTCAAATAATAAAACAATTTTAAGTAACACTTAAATTCTACCTAAATATTTGATAAAAACCAAAAACTGCTCCAAATACACCGCCCTCTCTACCGTTGGATTTCTCCTAAAATCTAATCAGCTCTAAGCCAAATGAAAACAAGCTTAAACGCAAAATTTTAAGTACGAAATATATAATATATATATATATATATATATATATATATATATATATATATATATATATATATATATATATATATATATATATATATATATATATATATATATATATATATATATATATATATAATCAATTAGCATTCGGAGGAAACATGTTTGATTCCTGTTACCGTCTACCTTATATGAGGTTCTTTCCTCATACACATATAGCGGCATAATTACTGCCATACGCACATCATGTGCGGCTGTTTAGGCGAACGTTTGGGAACCCTATCTCTATTCCTTCCGATCCTATCCTGACCGCACTCATCCTTAATCCCTCCACGCATACAGTGTGTCCGAGATTCAGCATGCATGTATTGCTATATTCGTTAATATTGAAGATATAATGTCGGTTAAATGGGGAAAGTTTTAGAGAATTTTATGGCTATCATGATGGTAAAGTCAGATTTGACATAACTTTTTTTGTTTTTGAAATAATTGAAGAAAACAAAAATTGTGCATTTTCTACTACCCCCTGTAGCTCTTTTGTTTGAAGTCTGACAAAATTTTGATTTGTACATTATTATGACACTTTTAAAAGACAATTTTAAAAAAAGTACTAAAATTTATTTACAGTCATTTGTTTTTGAAATACATACACTAACTATTGTTTTTCATATGGACGCCATCTTGGATTTTTACATTATTGAATAGTATTTTTTATCACCTTTTCAGCGATGTATCAAAAATTTAAAAATTATAAAATTGAAATAGTAGGCCTTGAGAAGGCATGAATTAATAAATGAAAAATTTATACAACTAGATTCCTAATTATTGTAATTTCTAATAACTAAAATAAAAACAAAACTGATAATAGTAACTATCATAAAACATGGTCGATATGTCCCTCTCTACACTCCACACATTTTCTACAACGATTTACCACTGAATGTGTAACCCTAACTAACGTATTTCTATTTACAGAATTTAGTACATGTCTTACTCTATTTTCTAAAATGTCAAGATTTTCTGGAGTGTCGAAATAGTACACCTCGTTTTTTGTATGACCCCATAAATAAAAATCTAGTGGGTTCAAGTCAGGGGACCTGGCAGGCCATAAAATGTCCCCATTATTGGAAATTAATTTATTATTAAATACTCTTTTCAAATATTGTTTAACGTCTGCTGAATTGTGTGCTGGACAGCCGTCTTGCATAAACCAAATATTTTCTAAATTTGGATTGATGTTTCTCAGAGCGGGTATGATTTGTTCTTGCAACATCTCTAAGTATCGGACTCCGTTTAAATTATAATTGAAAATAAATGGTCCAATCAAGTTATTTTCTAAAATGTTGTAATGAGCCAGAAATTGAGTAAGATAAATTAATTATTATTGGTATAAAAATTATTAAGATAATGTTTTAATAATAATTCAATTTATTCCAGTTCCAAATAAATGTAAATAATCAGCACTTTTGCGTGCGCACCGGTACCCCCTTTCACGATGTGCAGAAACGTTGCGACATTTCCTACCAAAAACCCCACTCATTCGCAAGGTTTATAAGCGAAAACTTTAACATTTCCTTTGGATTGTGTTGTAGAACGCTTCTCTACAACACTCTCTCTCCTGCCTGCCTGTTTGTAATAATTTATTGTTACACCTGAACTTCTATTTGTAGAACGCATCTCTGCAAATATACTCTCCTGCCTGCCCGTTTGTAATAATTTATTACACATAGACTTCTATTTGTAGAACGCATCTCTGCAAATACACTCTCCTGCCTGCCTGTTTTGTAATAATTTATTATTACACCTGAAATTCTCTATTCGAGAACATAACCGCCTGAACAGCTCTTAAAGCAATTTCAATTAAATTTAAATAGAATTCAAATACTCCGAAGTATAACCGATTTTTATGAAAATAGTTGTAATGCCTATAAATTCCTATTAACCAACCATCCTTAAGAAAGTAATTGACGTCAAAGAGGTTTTGCGTATTGTACTGATCCCAGGTAGATTGACTGGTTTAGCACCGGCGATCACCCGGATTATTACAGGGTTTCTTCTAGTAAATGAGGCTTTTAAGCAACGTCTGGTTTCACACAACACGCGCTATAACCTCAGAAAACGACCAATTACCAATTCCATCCTGAACCCCCTGTATAAAGTTCTATATATTCACAGTGTCCGTTATAACTTTGAATAAATAGGACCTCTAAGATTCGTTAATTTAGACTATTGAGCCCATTGGCTTGGCTATTAACGCAATTATAAATAAACAACCAATATATCCTGAACCTCCTGTATATAATTCTATATATTCGAAGCGTCCGTTACAGCTTTGAATAAATAGAATCACTAGAATTTGTTGATTTAGCTCGAGCTCCCTGCTTGGCTATCAACACTTATAATTTACTCCCCCTGTATATCACAAAAATACACCTGAATATCAAATCCAAATTGTTACCGAAAACCAACCTGAATTGTGTAAAATATTACATTTATACAACTAAAAGTAAATTTTACGTTTTACTTCAAAAGTAAAAGAATTTCTATTTCACAATAAGAAATCCATTACATTAATTAGAATAAGGCAATTTATTCTGCTGTAACAATTAAAAACTTTAAGATAAATATACTTAAGGCAAATAAAAAGGGAAAACCCAATTTCGCAAATACGTATTCACATTTGATTAGTGTAAAGAATCATCCTCTTTATACCAATAAAACGAAGGTCGCGTTACCTTGTAAAGTAGTGAATGAACTCTTATCAATATTTTCAACAACACATGGTTGAAAATATTCATGCATCACCGAAACATTACAAATCGTAAATTACGACTTCCAAACGTTGAATAACCCCTTGTAGATATTTTTATTGTATATAGTATCTGTAGTAATTAGAATTAGAATTTCCCTTAGACATTGTGTACAAACCCCAAAAAATTAAATACATCACACACAACCGTGCCTAACACGAATTTGTATTAACACAAATCGTGTAAATACCAAAACCCGTGGAGGTCCTGCTTTTCTTTAACCTGTTCCGAATTGCAAAACGTTACTTAAGAAATAAGTAATAAAGAGCCAGTCCCTGATAGAAATTTGAATTACGCTTTAACCTCACTTCAGAAACATTTTCTTAAACACCAAATAAAATAAATCAGAATAAACTTACCTGGCAAAAACACAGTAATCCTCCGTGAAATTGTACACACACCCTTGTATTATCTTCACCTGAACACGTTATAATTTGTTTGGGAATAAACAAAATCCACCATTTATTTAGTTGTTTTAAATACTGTATATAACGCGGTTAATTTACAGAGATTTTACCAACTGACCATCGACACACAGGCGACCTCTGTGCCGAAAGTACGCAACCCAGAATTACCACCTCCAGCGTCAAGGAAGCCGGAGCACGTTGGTGTACAGTGGGCTGCCACAGACCAGGCTCAATTAAAAACGACTTTCTTGCAGTATTGTTTTATTTAAGAACTTTATTTATATTTTACCAGAATACTTTTTATTTTATTACTTTGATTTATTATAACAATTAAGAGTTTGTTCAAATATATGTATTAAACCTGGGTACGGCATTGTTTAATAGTTATATGAGTATAAAAGAAAAATCCACCCCTACCTTCCTGATCTAGCCGAGGTAAACACAAAATAATTAGTAAGCTATCCTTAAAAGAGAACCTGCTCTCATCCAGAAAAGGGTCCTTACAATGTTACATTTAAAATAAACTTTTTAAGAAAATTTTATTTATACCTATAATTCCGCACCATACATTGAAACCAAATCTCCTTTCATAAACTTTATGGGGATTTTCCACATTCCAGAAGTGCGTATTGTGCCTATTAAAAATTCCGCAATTTGTAAATCTGGTTTCATCCGTCCATAAAACGTTGGACGAGAATTGAGGATTTTCCCCAGATTTTTGAATGTACCACAGTGAAAATGCCATTCGTCTCTCAAAATCACCTTCTCGTAACGCTTGTGTAATAACTGGTTTGAATGGATGAAATTTATTTTTGTCATGGACGGAGGATTTCGGAATGTGTAATACATCGGCCATTTTTCTAACCGAAGATGCTTCGTTTTCACCAACAAAATTTAGAACAGCATTATTATTACCTTCATTATCTTTAACATACTTGTTAGGTTTTTCCTTCTCAAAACTGCCATATGATAATAAATTCATCACTAAAGTCCGGAAATGTCTTTTATTCGGTTGAACCCGATCGGGAAATATTTCTTCATAATTTCTTATTGCATTATCTGCATTTCTATTTGCTTTGAAATAGATTTCAAGCATATCTAGCTTCTCTTCATTGGAATATCTTAACGCGATACTTCAAAAAATCTTGCACCAAGATACAAAACAGGAATAAATATTAACAATAATAACAACAGGAACAAACAATAAAAACAACACAAACGAATAACAGAATAACAACAATAATAAACACTAACAATGACAACAAGAACAATTATTTTTCCAAGTACTTAAAACAGATTGCGAATAATTTACTCGAAAAAATAAATTATGTCATCTTCTTGTCAGTCATTGCAATTATTATCCATGGCCTCATATTTTATTTTGTTTAAATGTTTGGTTGCTGAAAGTGAATTTTCACATCATGTAATACATTGTTGAAGAGGTGTTAAAATCCACTATTCGATAATGTAAAAATTCAAATAGCATCCAAAAACAAAAGTTAGAAAAGTATTAAATTTTGTAAGTAAAAACAGATACATTAGCAAGGGTTTAAATTTTTGATAGTTGGAAGTAAATTCTCGTATCATGTGATACATCGCTGAAAAGGTGATGAAAAATATTATTCGATAATGTAAAAATCCAAGATGGCGTCCATATGGAAAACAATAGTTAGTGTATGCATTTCAAAAACAAATGACTGTAGATAAATTTTGGTACTTTTTTTAAAATTGTCTTTTAAAAGTGTCATAATAATGTACAAATCAAAATGTAAGACTTCAAATAAAAGAGCTACAGGGGTAGTAGAAAATGCACAATTTTTGCTTTCCTCAATTATTTCAAAAACAAAAAAAGTTACTTCAAATCTGACTTTACCATGATGATAGCCATAAAATTCTCTAAAACCGTCCCGATTTAACCGACATCCTATCTTCAATATTAACGAATATAGCAATACATGCATGCTGAATCTCGGACACACTGTATATATATATATATATATATATATATATATATATATATATATATATATATATATTTAATGTAGTTGACCGTTGATGATAATAGCTTAACCATTGAAACACGTCGGTGTTTTTTAGTGTTGTGGACTACGCGGATATATTTTCTCAAAAATAGACATTTCGCAAATTCGTATTTTTAATCATTACAAAGTTACACTGTGCATAAAAATTTGAATACTGTGTATGCAGCAAATGCACACCAAAATATAAAATAAACATTAAACCCAAAAATACTAGTTGATTAAATAAGTTTGTTATATACCTGAAAAATTCAATAAAAACGAATCTGCTCGTACACAAAATATTACTTTCTGGTTTTATTCATTATTACAATCGATGAAAGTAAATAGCATGTCAGATTGTATTAAATTCAACCCAAAAAGTAGGATCGTTTTGTGTAAAATAAAACCAAATGCAGTAAAGCATCTGAAGAATGTACTTAACTAGTAAAAAGTTGCAATTCGTTATCTGCTTAATTTGGCGAGTCTACGAAGCGGAACTTTTAAAACAAACTCATCGCGAGGGATGAATTGAAAGTTTTCTTTGTAATAATAGAGTTTGATAATGAAAGCACGTTTATAGCAGCCTCTAGAGGCATGAAAGTTGCAGTAGCAAATTTTTTTATGTTTATATACTCATAATTAAGTAAATTACAACATGTTATTCTTTCCGATTCAGGTTAACATTATTGTTAAACGATCACTTACCTTTTTTGTTATCCTTTCCTTTCAGAGATTAACCATATGGTCTAATTCTTAACCTGAAACAAAAATGAGAAATTATTCATTTTGTAGTAAAATGTTTCAGGCAAGTTTTGAAACTTTTGTAAACATTTTTAATGGAACTCTTCGAGTATTGTTTAATCGTCTGAAAGTTACTTTAACAAGTTGCTTAGGGCTACAAAGTCGGTTTCGATACATATACGTAATTAACATTTAAACAAACATCTGTAAAATCACAATTTATTCATATGGGGATATGTAATGATGTGCAACGAGAGAAGGAAGCGTGTGATAATGCGAGTTACGAACAACACCTTATTGTGTACTTATTTTGATCATGATATATACAAAATAGAACTAATTATTAACTGCATAATATGTAACATAAATAATATAGAGGAAGTATATGTTATTGGGAATAACGGAATATTAGACTTACGGTTTACTTTACTATAGAGAACTGTCTAATGTTGTAAAAACACTTATAATACGGAATTAGTAACTCGGTATTGCCCCGAACCAACTCAAGCAACTTTTCTGACAGCTTGAAACATCCATGAACAAGCTCGCACTATCAGAAAACCACCTAACCTTTCTTTGCAAAGCCCGTGATAACAACGTAATACCCACCGGGCTCAACATCAAAACTCCGATACAACCGAAAAATATCACTAATCGCAAAGAGAGCTAGCGAAGCGCTAGTCAAGAGACGAATCAAACATCACCGTTTCAGGAAATACCAGCTCGTACACCAATCCAACGAGATCAGAGAAACAATTCGAAATCGAGAGAACGAACAAGACTTTTATAGGATAAATACAGTTACCAGAAGTAAATATGAACTATGCTATAACACCGAGCTATATTCCGAATGTAGATTTAATAACCGCAGTTGAAGGAACAGCTATGAAATTAGATCCTGAAGAAGCCGAAGAATACAGAAGTAAGGTTAGATCAGTCTTACATTTATCTAGGCGAACTAAATCCTAACTTCTCTACCCTAGAAAGTAGAGCTGTCATTTCCCCTGAGAATGACCCATCCATCACAATTCTCCCGGTGATTGTGGTAATGGATATGGAGACTTAAAATAGTAAGATCAAAGAACCACTGGACGTGGCGAGTACAATCAAATTACAAAAGACTCCACACCATCAATCAAAAGACGGATATACGTGACGCTAGCAACATATAAGGAAGAGTCCTCGGATTAACAGAGAACTAGACTTACCCCACACTACCGCAAACCTCCGAATCTGTACGGCCACCCAGAGATCCATAAGCGAGGAATTCCTGTGAGACCAATTGTGAGCTCGAGAAATTCACCTTGTCACTCATTAGCAAACTATCTGCTAGGCATCGTCAAAACCTTATCGGGAAAAACCTGGTCCATGGTCAATAATACGCAGCACTTCGTGGAAACCATCAGAAACTTCCAACCAGACCACGAAGAAATACTGATCAGTTTCTACATTGTGAGCCTATTCACAAATGTCCCCACCGATAAAGCATTAACTATCATAAGGAACAGGCTGGAAAAGGATGAAACGGTATATGAACGCACGTAACTCTCGGTAAACATAATAATAGAACTTCTGACAATATGCATTAGAACTAATATATATATATATATATATATATATATATATATATATATATATATATATATATATATATATATATATATATATATATATATATATATATATATATATATATATATATATATATATATATATATATATATATATATCATACATAGGTATATGGAAGACTTTAAAGACCAAGTAATATCCGAATTCACGAAAAAACCAAGGATGATACCTTCGTAGTTTGGCAACACGGCAAGCATAGGGTGGGTGAATTTCTAGATCCTCTAAGTAGCCACGCATCCTCCATAAAATTTACAATAGTATTGGAGTCGGAACAAAAACTGTCTTTCCTGGATACACTTGTATACATTCATGACTTTCACGACAAGGTTATACAAGAAACCTACTCACACGGGGAGGGTACCTATACTGCAACCCCAATCACCACAAAAGCGTAAAGTTAGGAGCGGCAAAATTCTTGTAAGATAGAGCGAAAACAATATGCTCAAAACAAGAGGAGCTGGACAACGAAAAACAGAATATCGCTCAAACACTCAAATAAAATGATTACACCGATCTAACACCTAACCTAAACAGGGAAAGGAAAAGAAGAAGCTAAATATACAGCGATAATACCATATATAAAAGAAACGTCAGATAAAATACGAAGGATAGGCAACTAATGCAAGATACTCACTGCCTTCACATCGACCAGAACGCTCAGGAGAATGCTAGCCAAAACCAAAGCACACAATGAAGACCAGAATATGAGACATCAGTAGACCACTCAAGGTGAAAATATAGGACCATATGAGTAACGTCTGCAAGGGCGAAAGAGAAAAGTCAAAAATCGCCGAACATGTTTGGAACGAAGACCACCGCATCGAATGGGATAACATACAGCTGGTGGCAAAGGACGAGAATACAACTCGCTGGAAACCCAAAGAAGCCACATACGTCGTTCTAAAAGATATACATTAGATTACTCAGTGGCTAGCGGTAAAGGTGTTAGACTTCCAAGTGAAAGGTACCAAGTTCGAATTTGAGAGTAGTTAAGCGCTTGGAAAAAAAATCGTAATACATGGATACGACTCAAGTGCGAAAACAGTCCTTTTCAGGACTAAGCCTGATGACGGAAGCAGAGTTCGCTTCCGAAACGTCGCACTCAAAAATCAAAAACTGTGGAAATAGGCGGATCAACTCAACCAATATGAAACCACAGTTACAAAACAGTTATAATACAGAAGTGCAAATACTTTCTAAGGATAAATAAAAAAAGTTTATTAACCTTCGGTTTAGCGTCCGTCTAAATAACCTCGTTTCTAATTTGTGTGTTTGTTTTTGCACGATAGGACGATTTTAGTTAGTTACCGGGTTTGTTGCGAGATCAGAAGGTTGTTTTTACTGGTGACTAGGATACACAAGTCGGGTAAGTAATTCACTTACCGTTCATGTAGCGCGGTAAGTAAAAATCTATATATTTCTCAACAATAAGAAAAAAAAAATTTGGACATTTCTATTCAAAACATTACTTTTGACATTTCGTTTATTTAGTAGAAATTAAATAATTTCAATTGTGGTAAATTTAATACAATCGTGCAAAAAACAATATGAGCATCACGAACATTAAGGGTTGTACCGGTCTCCGGCCAAATTGGAGGCTTCGCTATCGCTCAGCATCCAAACATGGCCGTCGACCGGTAAACGTCGCTTACTGTTCTTGAAACTCAATATACTATAATCTACCCAAAAATTCCTTATATGGACAGTAAAATAATCTTTGATCACGGTATTCCCCTTTAAATATTTAGTTGAAAGCGATAGGGCAATTTTCTACACTTGATTTATTTTGCTTAGATAATTGTTATATTATAGAATACACATTACACGGTGTATTGAAGATTCACCACTGTATTCTGGATTATATAATTTAGGTATACATGCACGAACAACAGTACTTCAGAGCCTCCAATGTGTAAATATTCGCTTGAAGTACAATTGTTGGGAAAGGAAGTGCAACAATTACCTTTTATGATTTTTTAGCGCGTTTTATTTTATTAATTAAATAGTTGTTAAGGCAAGTTTCTGCAACAGACTTCCAGCCTCATGTCATTTTAACGTGATTACGTAAGGACCTGCGTCAGCTATACACGCATCCGATGTCCATTAATGATTGAAGCTGACGTCATGTAGCAAATTTTGGTTAGATTGGTACCATTACATTTCATTTAGGTCGCAACGATTGATATTAACGGCCTATGGGGTAATCAACTTTGATGTAATTATAAACATTGTTTGTTAAAATTAAACAGAATACCCTTACTTTTGGAAATGTTTATTGCCAATATTTGCTAAATTAGTTAACAAAATAAATTTTAAAATTATTGTTATGACAAAAATACAAACAAACATTCTTCATTAAATTAATATAATTACAAGAAATGTTGAAAATTATGACCCTGATGCTGTAGAAATAAATTAACTCTCGGCTTCATGTTTTCAAAAATATGCTGAGGTTCTTCCCGTGTAATAGCCTGAATCTCGTGTTCAACTGATTCCATCTATTTCTATAAATATTGTCTTTAATCTTTCCAAACAAAAAGTAATCTGGAGAAAATAACTGATTATGTATACCACGAAAAATTAATACAGGAATGAAGAATGAACGGAGAAATTATAATAAAAGCTAATGAAAAACAGACACGTGCGACTATGGCAAAAAAGGTAGAAACCGATTGATTTTACAATATAATTCTCAGTGTTACAAATACTAAGCAAAGAAATTTGCTAGATTTGACATGACGTCAGCTTCAATCATTAATAGACACGTATTAGTTGAGAAGCGACCATAAACAAGTTGCGATTTTCATTACCCAACCATATTACCATATTAGAATACTTAGTAAAGTATATGATACCTACCCGCTGTACTGACTCCCAATAGAAATGACTCCAGCCGAATTTTCTGACAAATTTATTACGTAATTGAGTTGATCAGCGTATTTCTTTAGTTTTTGATTTTGTAGCGGGACGTTTCGGAAACGGACTCTGCTACCGTCCTCAGGATTAGTCCTGAAGAGAACTGTTTTGACATTTGTGTCGAATTCATATTTTTTCCCAAGCACTCTAATGTGTGAACTTTGGTACTTTTCACTTACCAGTCTGGAACCTATATATATATTTATATATATATATATATATATATATATATATATATATATATATATATATATATATATATATATATACAGGGTGTCCAGTTTAGATGAAATGCATGGGGATATTGGAAACCGTTAGAGATACGAAGATGGTTAAATGGAGAAAAAGTTGCGTCATTATATGCCCAAGAAGTAACCATGGTTACATGTCAAAAAATCCCTTCCATTTACTAGACACAGGGTGATAACTGAAAATATGCGTTTTCTAAAAATCGCTATATCTTGTTTCTTGCAAGAGATACATCAACGATTTTTGCAGGATGGGGGTAACAGGTAGCGAGGATTTCAAAAATGATTTTGAAAAAAATCTAGGCCTACTAGATTTTGAGATAATGCACGCAACTTTCGATTTTCTTATAGACGCCATATTGGATTTTTGCATTTTTGAATTCTTCATAAAAAATGCTTTTCAACCATATATTATATGTTTATAATCTGCCAATGAGAAAGTGTCAAATTACACAATTAAATTTATATCAAAGCAACCTTGACATATTATGTATTTTAATTAAATGAAAATTAATCTACAAATTAAACTAACTATTGAGAACAATATTATTGATTATTAACATAAATCATAATTGAGAACAATATTATTGATTATTAACAAATCATAATAATAAAAGTGACAAAAAACAACAAAAAATAAAATTTAATATTATACTGAATTTTACTTTCGTAGCTAAGTATCTATTACCAAAAATTTCTTGTAATAAATTAAATGATTGATGAAATTAAAAAATCGGCAAAATCTCCCTTATCTTTTACTGTAGGATAGAAATGCATATGACAACTTAATTCTCTATCGACTGAGAAAATTATATACAGGGCGTTACATTATAAAAAGGTATGTTTTCGTCGATTTTTCGAGAATGCGACTTCCAATTGTTTTTATTTTTCCACCATCGTAATCAGCGTAAAAATACACACTACTTTGCTAATTTAACCGACTTCGTAGCTCCATTAATAAGAAAGTTAGCAATAGTGCAGACTTAACTTTGAAAGCCCTATATATATATATATATATATATATATATATATATATATATATATATATATATATATATAGTAAGCCTTTTCCTGGTTGCGCAGTGGTTTATTGCGCATGTCGCGCCGTAGCCTATTGCGCAGGTGTACTGCGATTAAGCTCTTCACGCGTTATTGGGATCCACATTGATTTCATTTCTACACTATGTTATTATACAGGGTTAGTTAAAAGTATGGAGACGGCGATTTATTGTCGTTAATATTCATTTTAGGAAATTATGTTCAATACAAAAGTTTGTTATGAAATTATTATCTACATTTGAGAATACTTGAATTATACTTTTCTTCAATTGTTTTTAAGTTACGACGTCATCGATATTTTTTTGAAATGACAACCTATATTTCTGATTATTGGTTTCGATAGTACATTCTATTCTCTTTTCAACGGTATACAATTTTCAATATGTTACATTTGAAAAAAATTGAGAAAAAGTGCCTTAATGTACAAATCTTATTAAGTAAGAACTAGATTTAAGTTTTATTGAAGCAAGACGAGCACGATTATATTTAAAGTGGTTGTGGTTCACATAACCACGCTATTGTAGAGATTTACATGTGAATTTGTCAATATATACCCATTGTTTAATTGTTATCGTTGATTATTTATGTGAAATGTGATACATTTGTAGAATTTACTTAACAGGTTACATTTATTTTTCATTGTTGTTTATCACTGAATTTAATCTTTGTCTATTTGGAGTTTGATGATCGTCCTGAAATTGCATAATAAGCCAGGTCGATTGCAAAATTTCAGTTTAGCTTTGAAGTATTGAAGCCGAACACCATTAATAAAGTACTTATTTTTTTTTTAATTATCATTCAGCATAGATTACGGTTTTGAGCTAATAAAGTTTGAACATATTAATGAATGTCTATATACGATATTTCTAAATTGGGAAGTTATTTAATTCATAGTTTTATAACAGTTAGAAATATAAAGTTACGAGGGACGAGGGACATTTTAAAAACTGCTTAAGTTAATGTTTTATTTTTATGAATGGGAATTTCTATTTATACAGGGTGTGTTCAGTAAGTTATAACGACCCGTGTATTATTAAATTTTCTGAAGTTTTGATTTGATTTGTTCGGGAGTGTGTTTGACTTTGAGAAGTTAGTGTATGAATTCACTGAGTAAGCTTCAATCCTGTCTTCCACAGTCAGATAGGATTAATTTACCATCTCGCCTACGACGATTTATTCTAGCAAAATTTAAGATTGTGGTGGCGCCAAGAGACATTTTACCCCCGGACTCAGCTGTATAAGTTGTGAATTTATGGTTAGTGTAAGGTGTTTGAGCTTGTTATTCAATCATTTTACTCCTTATCTCGACCCCGCCCATTTCTACTGTAGCTGGCTTGGCAACCCGCTTATTAATGTAAGCGCACACGACCCCTAGTTCGGATTGACCGTGTAACAGTACACAAGTTAAAATTTCCGTCACTGTACCCGGGCTAACTTTGAACGGTGTGTTTGAAAGAAGACAACACTGTGGACACCTGTATCATTAATAATTATTTTTTAAATTTATTTTTGACATTCGTGTCTATTGTCCTTGCTGTTATTTTCTACCGTTCTATTTAAAAATTTTGAAAAAAAAAACAACAAAAGGCATAGATTTTTTAAAGAATACCCTCCATCAATCATTATGGGACGTACAGAGGAATCGTTTTAAGGAAATTAATAGAGAAGAGAAGCAAGACTAGATTTGTTAATTTTGGGTTAAATCAATCCGTGTATTTTTTTTTAAAAAGAAGTTACGCTGCTTTATTTCAAACAAAAGGTATTTTAAAAATATTTGAGAAATTTAATGGGAATGCCTTTATCGTACCGTAAGTTGACACCTTTTACAGAATTAACTTTAACTGCTAACTTAGTGCACGTATGCACCACCTAGTGGCAATACTACGAAGTGACAAATTATTTCCAGGTTTTTCTCATGGGCAGTTTTAATATATTTTTATAAAGCTCTGATATAATCCCTTACCAAGGTACCGTCGCTGGTCGACAGTTGGACACTCGGTACTTTTAGGTATAATTTGGGTATTCATGATTGTTTTAAATGTACACCTACTGCAAATGAGTATATTAAGATTAAATTATATAAATAAATAAATAAAAACCTCTGTCAAACTCCGCTATTTGGGGTTCCCACAATGGTTACTTTGACAAAATTATCGTTATATTCTTGCTTTTGTCTCTGCTTGGGCTTCAATTTGCCTCATCAGCTAAGGAAATAGTGTGAGGTCCATAAACTTTAAATTGTTGACTACTACCTTGGAGAGAGTGGAGACGGTATAACTCCATTTCTAATTTGGAACATTATCAATTTTGAATTTTGCATGACTCCACAACCCAAGTTTTTGTCGACCCAAAGTCCTTTAACTTTTGACATTTGACTAATTAGGTTAAAATTGTATCCAGTTTCCAGTAGTTGAACATGCTATATGTATCTTAAAAATTTGGATAATATTGATTAACTGATGACTAACACTGCATCTCTTTAACGAAGCGAGAAATCGGAACGCAGTATCGAACTTAAAGCACCTTAGTGAGTTTTATTCTATCTATTTAGAATCACCTTGTAGGTTAATAATTCCCAATTAATTCGCAATCGGTAATAGTTACCAGAATTGTAACAGGATGTATTCGTTTGCGTCATATAATGCGTGCCCAAATATCTACAACTGCGTATCTGCAAAAATCATAATATGAAGACAACAATTGCACAATGAAAACAATTTTTTGGCATTGTAACAACCACAAGGAAAACACCATCTCAGGCAATGCGCCTCCAAAGATCAAGTGAACACCAGTAAACGAAACTCGATGGACGTACACGTTTTATCACTTGCAGCCGTATTAGCGAGAAGAGCAGAAACCGACAGTCAATGTTTAATTCTAATCATGATTTTTATGTAGTTTATTTCTAATACTATTGTTTTGAATTTTGTAAATAAATACGCTAAAGCACCCCATATAGGTTTTCCACCTTCAGTACAGTGCAGTCATTGCTAATACCGAAGAAAATTGAATGTGGATAAAGCGTCAAGGTTGTACTTTAAAATAATAAGATTAAAGCCCAAACATGCTTTTTACTAATAAAGTTCCCTTATCAAAAGTGAACTTTAAGTTTTCTAGTTCGTAAAATATAAAGTCAGCTCGATTAACCAATTATCCAACACTCCTAAATTTATTCAATTACCATAAGGATTCGGTTACAAAAGAAAAGTATTTAAAACAATCCATGAACAAAACTGTACATGTTTAGGACGTAAAGGTCAAAGTGATGATAGATTAAGATAAAACTTGGACAAAACATTACTTCCGTTAGTTCGTAGTGATAACGAAGTGGAAGCGGATGTAAAATCAACTTAAAGGAGAATTTAATTAAAGTTTCGAAAGAAATTAAAACTTGAAATTCAGGTAATTAAGCTGTCATTTAAACGCGTCATAACGTTTCCAAATATTAAATAGGGCAAATAAAAAACCGTTACTAAGTTTTAACATGATAAAATGCCAAATCTTGCATCAACTATAGGATAAATCATTAATTAACGTTCTTAACCACAACGGTCGGGCGGAATACGAAAGTTGCGAGTTCGGGCGCACTCACAAGGCATACTGACAAATATTTATTTGAGCTCTAGCAAAAATAGAATTAACTGCGTTTTCTCTTTTCTAGTCATGTTCCACAGGTTTCCTTTTATTTGACAAAGTTATAGCTGAATGTTCTTCTTGTAAGTCCTCAGTAGGTTTAAATCTTTGCAATTTTTGTTTCAGATAGAAGGGAATTCCCCGGTTTTTCCTTGCTAATCTGTTTCAAAAATCTGCGTCTTTTTCTATGGCAATTCCATTTCCTGTAGGCAGAACTTGTGAATTTATGCCACTAATATTAAGCATCGTAAAAATACAACTAATGGCCATCTTCTTGTATTTCTTTGAACATTGAAGGTTGCACAAATTTGGTCCACTAGGTCGACACCAGATTTAGTCTAACTGTAATATGTTATCATGTTAGGTCTTAACTCATCTCCTGTAGCCGCCGATGGAATCGTCAAAATGCTTACTAGATATCAATATTACGTTTTCCCTTTTTTTTTGAATATAAGGAACAATTTTTTTGAAATCCAAATAAACTAGCTTCTTTTCTTGTGGTTTTTGTAAGATAACCTTTTTGTCTGCAGCAAATTCATGAGTTGAATATAGGTGAACCAGTTATAGGCTGTTATGTTACCACCAGTATTATATAAAGTTCCATAAGCCTTTTGACAACATTAAAGGGTTTATAACTAACTTGGAATGCCCGTTCGCATTTTTCCGTTTCCTGTGTGATTACCGCTACATGGACCGTCAATTCAATAGGATGTGTTAAATTATATCCAACGTCGCGTTTCCTATTAGGCCAGAGCACACCCGATGTGATCTTCTATGCAACCATCCACTCCACAAAGAGCTGCAACTTATTTAATTATCGTTGTCATTTTTGAGGTTCATGGGTAGTTAGTTATTTTGTAAACAGCTTCTACTATTAATCAGTTTTACTCTTTTATTTTTAATTATAGCTGTTTTCGATTAAATAATATAAACTCAACGAACACAAATTAAACACAAGAATATATCAAAGTACGGGTTCACCCAGGTGGCCCTTCCCAGGATGGACCGGAAAGGCTGCAGGCGGCGTAGGATCTCCTGGTATAGCATTTATATCTGCGGATCGGATAGTTAATAGTAAAGCAAGATAGAAGAATACTCTATTTTTAATAAGTTTGGTAAATCAAGTATTTGCGCAAATCAATTATATATTTAAGTCACAAGAAATTAATACGTTAATCCAACGAATTTATGTTAACGGTTAAAATGGCTATCACATAGAGGTACGAAGCGAACTTATATAAATTTATTCCTAGAAGAATACAATATAGAATAAATATAGTTTACTAGGTCAACCGGCACTTTATCGCTTTTCGTTTAAAAATAACTGCTGGTATTTGCAATAATTATTCTAATTATGCAAAAGTAAGACGAAAATATAAAATAATAGGAACATAAACGATAGAAAATATGATTAACCTAAGGAACAGTTGGTGATAATTTCGTATCTCTTTTAAAACGTATAATAAAGGTTTTAAATTTTATTTTCAATTTGCGATTTATTCTTATCGCTTTAAAGAAAATATACAGTAACGAGAGTTTTTTAAGAATTAAATCGGAATTTTCACTTTATAAAAATTGGTCTTAATTAAAGGAACTTATTTTATCTTGTCTGGAAGAGGGTTTTTAATACTTTACTAAGTATTGGGAGTACGAACACAAGGTGTTTCTTATTAACTTTAATACTTAAATACAGGATGTATTTACGGTCAAAGGTATAGTGGTTTTAACCGGATAATCTGATGAAAGACTGGATGTTTTGAGTGTGTAAGATTAATTAATTAAACGAGCTTACGCGCTTTTGCTTAGTTAGAAGGACGCTAGACTGAACACACGTACGCCTTTCAGACAAGCAAAGGTAGGAAAACCGATACAGGAATATGATTTGGGGGCATTTCCCTAGGAATTCTCAATAGTTTTCATGCATACTCATGCGTATTAGGATGTTTGTTTACGCTGGGAATAGGCCAGAGTAAGTGTTTAGTGTACAAGTATGGTGATGTTTTCCAGACGAAATTAATTAATAATCTGTCAAGGCAGAAAAGAAATCTTTAGAATAGAAAACTGCTCTGGTACATATAATCAGAAAATTTAGAACTTACCCCATAATGGGTCGGCAAGTAGAAATAACGGCTTCTGATTTTAACTAGGTAGGAATAGAAATCAGAATCGAAAGCATGAGGACGTAGAAGTAAATAAGATAGCTACGAAGTGAAGAGTTGTAGGTCGGTGAAGATTCAGGATAGAAGTAAATAAGGTAATAAATCCGTGAAGTCTTTGGCAAAATAGTAAAGAGATAATGATTCTAGAAGCCGAACACGACTTCAGGAAAGGAGCAAAGAGTTAACTAATATCGCAAAAAAAAAGGAAAGGAAAGCCAACGTATTTCATTCCCTCCCCAGGGGGTAGGGCGGGCTGTTTGGGCTTTCTTAGCTTCTGCAGCCACAAATTTGCAGAGGCTTCACTATAGGAAAGGTTTGGGTTGTAAAAGAGTAAAATCCGCAAAAGCTAAAGCACAAGGGAGCGAAACAAAGATTGCCCTGCAAACATTATACATAAAGTTAAAAAATAAATAGATTTACTAAATACAGAGACCTTTTGAAAGAAAACTTAAATGCTGTGTTTGAGGTAGGTACCTATTGTTGTAAAAAGGTTGTTTTCATTGGCTTTATTTGCACTTTATTGAAACAGATTTACTACAAACATACTCACCAAATTCTGCAGCTTTTTAGGCATGGGTGGGTTAGAAAAGTTCTACAAGTATCTTGAAGATGGACTGTCGAATGGTGAAGCAAAATCATTTCACAGATCTTCGCGGGTGGCAACTACACCTTTACAAAAAAGTGTGTGAGGTACTTGCTAATGATCACATTAATCCTATTGATCGTTCCATTTATCATTTGTACGACATTTGGAGGTATTTTTAATCATTTCATTGTGGAATTGGAAAAAATGTTTAACACGGTGAATTTTTAACAGTTGATTACATGGGTGATGCGGGGACAAAACCTGAGTTTTAGAGATATAGTCCCCGCATCACTTGAATAGTCAACTGTCAAAATTTCATCCTGCTAACATTTTTTCCCATCTCTTTTTTCGTTTAAGGATTTACGGTACTATTAACACAGTTATTCATTAATTTTGCACGAAAACTTAAGGTCGGGTTCCTTGGGTGAAAATATTGAAACAACTTCATGAATATATATAATATTATGATCATATACAGTGCGTTTCGGTTACAACTGACTGTAGGAGTATAGTGTAACTTAAATTTAACTTGTCAGGCTCTTTATACTAAAAATTAGAAAGTTATATTTTAAACAAAGATAGTTTCCGGTATATTGTACTCTGAAGCGCTACAGTTTGTGCTCTTTGATTGATTTTTGGATAAAGAGTTGACTTTTTATGAAAGTATTGGGTTTATAGGAACATGACAATTTTGTGTCCTTTGCTATTGTTGCTGTGTAGGGACGGCATAAGAATTTTCCTGCAGCAGATGCTTATCGTAAGAGACGACTAATCAAAGAAAAGTTATGATAATAGTGAATGGGGTGTGAGAGAATGAGATATGCCAGTTCGAGCACCCATTGTGTACTTGAATTCTTTTTGGTATGATATGAAAATCGTATTATTCAGGTTTGTAGTTATTGAAAGTTTTTATAGGATTTACTTGTAGTTAGGTAGCTTTGCATCTAGAAATTTACGGTTATTTTGTGGTTTAAGTATGGTTAAGGTAGGTTAGACATATTGATATGAAAGATAGAGACGAAAGTACCGCGAGTGCACCTTTTCCCGATTGTGACATACTTGTGTGTAAACATGTTCAGAATGAACGTTTCCAAAAATTGATAATAAAATACTAATTAAATTCAATATATGAATTTCAGACAAAAAAATATAATGTAGATTCAATTAGGAAAGGTACGCATATTCAAATATACATTTTTTAACAAATTCACGATACGACACCAAAGAGGGTTGAAAATAAATTCGAATTATAATGCAAAAATAAAAAGAATAAATATATGTACTACCATTAATAAAACCTTGAACAGAATTAGTTTCAAGAGGTACCGATTTTGGCACCACCTGTCAATGAAAATAAGGATGAATTTAACATTAATTGTTAAAGAATAAAAAATTTTAAATTGTATAATGTGAGAAATACTGTGCTTAGTAAAAATCACATATTAGTTTTGCAAATGAACAATGCCTACTAGGTTATTTATGTAGGAATATAGTTAGGGATACGCTTTTTCATAGTAATTTAGTAAAAAATTTATGTTTCGATCGATTTTCATCGCTAAAAAGGGGTTATCTATGTTCCGTTAGCCCGGAAGTTCGTAGGAAAGTTATCCAGACTGCAGTTGATAACCGATTATCAGAGTTATGGGCATTATTGCGAATTACTACAAAATGTTGCACATTACAGAATCAATAAAAGAAAGTATATCAAGACCTTATAGGTAGAGAAGATTTTGAATTTTTATTGCCTAATAAAGCTAAATTAAGTTAATTAATAGAGGAGTGGGGCAGTCTAAGATTAAACGGCGCGGTTCCATAGAATACTTGTTTTTCGGCCATTAATAATTGTTCTTAAAGAAATAATAAAATTTTATGATGCTCAAATTTTATATGTGAGAATTTAAGTTAAACAGTAAAAAAATTCATCTAAATAAGTAATTTTCAATAAACAATTACATGCAATCAATTAGTGATCTAAACAAGTCGAAATAAATGGAAAATTAAAGGAATTTCTTTCAAACTAAATTAAAATTGCGAGTACTAAATAACATAAATTACATATTATTAAGAATAATAATACAATTAAAGAAAAATTATCAAACCATTTATAATAGTTTAATTAATTTAAACTGATGTAAATCGAACGTCGCATTACAAACTTTAAAGTGAACTAACTAAACGGTTGTGAAGTAATTATTGCAGTTACTAATGACAGTTAATTAGCAAGTCACATAAAAAAGAAATTTACCGATAAGTGAAATTAAAAGGAATTGTATGAAGAGATGTATTTAAATACTTGTGTACATGTAAACTAACTAGATAAGTGCAAGAGCATTGGCAAATAGTACGCATTTTGAGAGTTCAGTGACTTAGTCAACGAAAATGGGCGAGTAACTAATATACAGTTTACCGTTAAAGCAACAGTGACTAGTAAACAAGAAGGAACATGGTTTGTCGATCAATTAATTAAGGAAGTACGTGCATCAAATGGGCTACTGAAAAAGTGCTATGGATATCATAAAGAAACAGAACATAAGTGGATATGTCGTCTTTTAGTAAAGTAACGAAATTCTTAAGTATATTTTTTTCGTAAGCGTTGAAATTAACTAGTCAAGTCCTAATACTAAAGAAATTATTTAAATTTCAATTTGTTTATTAATGTGTGTTTGCATTGCATTGGTAAAAACTTACAACCCTATTAAAATTCTATGTGAATTATGTATAGAAATAAGATTTTTGTTTGGAAATATAAATTGCTCACGTGCATTGCGCCATAATGTGTTAGCTTTAATATAAATAAAGTGGTACCGAATGTACTAAATACTTTTATATTAATCTAAGTTGAACAATTTTTTTTACGTTAATCATAATGTTTTTTACAACGTTTATACAAGGTAATTTAATTTTTAGATAAACATTCAAATTTACAATCAACGTAAGATGCTGATATATGCAATTGTTCATTAAAGTCAAATAATAGTAAAGATTATTCATTACCTTTATTTTTTACTGTTATTATTTTATAATAACAGATGTCTGGAAAACATTTGAAGATCATGCTATGTGGATTAATACTATCGGTGAAATGATCTTATATATTATACAGGGTCAGAGTTCAAGTGAAAACAAGTATTAGAGTATGATCGCATTAAAATTTCTACCTGATAACAGGAATTAAATAAATACATTAGCCATTATATTGCTGAGTTTAAAGGTCATTTTTCAAAAGAAAGATAACATTTTATCTGTGTTAGCGAAATCGCTGTTTGTATAAATTCGCACATATATTGTGAATATAAATAGGTATTGTGCAATTTACAAATATAGGGTGTAACTATTTTAATCACAATTACTGACAGTAACAAATAAATTAATAATTTACACTTATAACCAATCACTAAGAATAACAATTATTTAATAAAATTTATTTAACAGACATTTTAAGGCGTGTTGTGCATTTCACAAAAGCATTACAAAAAGATAAATCACAGCCCACTAGTACATTGTTTGCGTGGATAAAACAAAATTCTAAAAAAAAGGAATTGACAACGTTAAAAAGTTGTGTTATTTTAAAAAGGTGCGATGCATCGTATGTGGCATACCCAATACACAATTTTGTTTTTTTCATTAGTTGACGAATTATTGGAGGAAATCGCTAATGAAATAAAAATTTTAACGTCTTGTATGTCGGATACGACTCATTTTCGAACATAAGTTCATATGAAGTTGTTTCAATATTTTCGCCCAAGAAATCGGACCTTACATTTTCGTGCAATATCAATGGATCACCCTGTACATTTTTTCTTAGAAAATAAAAGTATGGTATTCGTTAAGTATACAGTATGAAAATGGTGTCAAAATAGGTATTCACGCAGATCCTTTTTGCTTTGTACTCTTGACTCTAATGATGCAAACAGCCCATAACGTTCAATTTTCATGAAGTTGTATTTGTGGATTCTAGCGGTTCCTGTGACCAAGGTGGCTATTCTGCCACATCCTTTTTTGGTGCTAGTAAAATTGGAAGTGTGCCCTTGGGCTATATTGTTCATAACTTTCAAACAGAGGAAGTTTATGGATTATGTTTCAAGCAATTTCTTAACTTAATTGGCACCGATGGATTTTACGCCGAAGGCTTTGTAGCCGTATTTATGACGGATGATAGCGCAGCCGAGAGGAAGCCTTAAACAACATTTTTCCACACTCCAAATCATTGCTTTGCACATTTCATGTTCTACAAGCAGTATGGCACTGGTTATGGGATAGTTAACATAACATTGGTAAAGATCATAGAAGACACTTGATGCTTCTTTTTCGAGATGTGCTATATGAATAAAATAAAATTGATTGTGAATTAAACAAGGCGATGTTATGAGCTATTATAGCAAAAAAATATTTCTAGATTATTTTAGCGATATGTGGAAGAGAAGACATGAGTGGTGTAATCATTTTCGAAACAAGTATATAACTAGAGGTCACAAAACCGACAATATTGTTGAGGTATCTATACGGGTATTGAAAGGCCAGGTCTCACAGTGATGCAAAGCATTCAATGCAACCTCATTGGTAGATATTGTATGCTTTTCTTTAGAAGAGTTTTACAAGCAAAAAATAATTTCATTTACAAATGATACACATATGAAGCTTCAACACTATTTTAAAATGTTTTGTCATAAATCCTGCCTATTAGTAGTAGTAAAAGGAAACTGATACACTGTTTGTGGCCTCATCTTCCCAATACAATAAGTTTATGTACACGGTCGACATTACACTAGAGCAGTGTGATTGTCCTGCAGGAACAGGAAGGAAATTTTGCAGCAGTTTACAATTCAGGTATCAATTTGATAACCACACCTTATTTGTTGTTTCAATACCGTGTTAGACTTGCGAATTTAGCAATTGGAAATAATGTTAATAGTTCTTTTTTTATAAATATGGATCTCAATTCTGACTCTCTTTCAGAAGGATTTTCATAAGGCTATAAAGTCTGCACCTAATGCAATCGTTAATTACGAGGCTATTAACTCCATTGTCCAGTTATCTCAGAAACATATACAAGTATTAGGGGAAAATTGCACAAATGATGAATATACTCAAGAACTAAAGTCACTGGAAGAAAACTTCGCAAAACTTCACCAATTTGCACAAGCCCACCACGTACTCTAAAAAACATCAAAGAAGGTCTTTCATTTCAGATATTTTGGCAAATTCACCGAATGCCAATAGTCATGGAAATAATAATTGCTCTGTTAGAAAATGTAAAATGCGATTCTCCTGTTTAATAAAGGTTGTTAACTCTGCAAGGTGTTTTGTTAATTATTACAAACCGACCCAATGTCAAATGTAATGCAGTTTTCATAATAATACCTAAAGAGTACGGATTGTAATGAGCGTAATGGGAAACGTGACATTGGATTTAATTTAACAAATCCTACGGTGTTAGCGCTCAATCTAGCGGTAACACGTAAGAAACGGAAAAATGGGGCCCGTTCGGCTGTTTTTCAGGATAAATTTCCAAACTTTGGAATCCACTAATAAGATTTTGATTCCGTACTTGTTTAGTTTAGAGGGTATGTACTGACGGACGGACATTTGCCTCTAAAACCGACCAGCATCTCATCAATTGTCACATTTTGTCCAGGCGAGTAATTTGTTTTACAATTTGTAACAAAAAGGACAAAGATTTCGCGAATGGCAGCCAGCCTGTCCTGTTTTCTTCTTTCCGCGTGATTTCTCCTTGCATGAAAGTGGAGGCAAAGAAGCAGTAGCTTAAAACGCTTTAAACTCATTACAAGGCGAAGCATCTCAATTCCATAGCCATCTTCTCCCCATAATTCTTCCACGGTTTTCCTGTTACTGCTAAGTACACCTGTGAGGTATAGCAGACCCACAAATGCTTTCAGCTCAACGACATCTTAAGGTTTTGCATCTCGTTCACGCGCGAACTGTGGTCTAATAAAGTCAATATATTCATTGGTATATTGAACAGTGCTTTCTAATATTTTGTCACTCATAAAACATTTCCAGCATTCCTAAATAGTTTTAGCCTCTCTGGCATACCCTATGACTGTGCGAGTCCATAATCTTCTGGAATAAATCTTCAGCATCCTTAGGATTGTCCGAGTTGGGTGACTTTTAGACATTTCTAAACGAAAGAGCTCTAAAACAAACAAAAATCATATTAACAATTAGGTCGGTTACGAAAATAGTATCGATTGCGTGTTTACACTACTATATAAAGTGAATACAGAAAGAAAAGGAAAATGAAATAAGAATACGAGAATATTTTAGTAGGCAGAAAGCAGCTTGTGTTATAAGTTATTGTAACGTTATTTCGAGTTAGAAATATTTTCAAATAGATAAGAAAGAGGTGAATGGTTTTAGTATACCTACTTCTCTGGGTTACTTAGATAAATTTAAAGAGACATAAAAGACTTGTATTTATACAATTCCTTCTATCTAGCTTTATTATGGAAATTGTGCTCGAATTTATTTAATATATCTAACTAATATTTATAGGGGTTTATTTACTAACGGTAGTCTTCCTAATTAATGTTTAACGTTAATTACTGGTAACTAAATACTGTCCAATTGTATTTCGTAACTAGTTGGAGTTATGTACACACGGGAAATTGGATTCTGCATATTCTCGTCCAGAATACATATATGCGGGAGTGGGTAATTCGCTTACCGTTTGGATATGCTGTTCAGACCTCGGGTGGTACCATGGTGGCTGCTACCGGATGAGTCTCTAGCTCGGAGGCGGTATAAAGTGTTTAAACCTGGGGAGTTGTTTTTCTGTGAGTTGTGTAAAATATGTGCTGAGTATCGATTAACATATTCTGGGCTGCGGCCTGTTGCGCTTCTTAATCGACACCTTGAGTCGGTAGAACTGAGGCAGGTGACCACAATTTAAGTAACAGTAGGCCCAGATGGAGTGAAGTATTTTCAGGCGGGCGGTTTTAAGTAAACCAAACGAAGGACGATGATGAAAAGACCTAGGTTTTCAAAGAGACCCATGATAATGATCGCGGAAATGAGAATAAGAGACTATTCTTTTTTGTTAGTATGCTCATGCTTATGATTAGTATTTACTTATTTATAGCTTATATATATATATATATATATATATATATCTTAGTCGTAGACTGTTCAGGAGTACTTCTGCTCTTCAGCACTGGCCAATCCATTCTTGTTGGTGTTGCGATGTTTTGTGCTATTGTATAGTTTACAATCTGAGATTTGGCAATTTTTGGTGTAAAAAAGCAAAAAAAAAGGATTTAGACTTATTTTAATATTTGTGATAATTGGTTTAAGTATGCGGATTGTTTGGCGGGGTGTAGCGTGTTTAGTGTGGTTAATCCGATTCGTTTGCCGGTATCATGCTAGGTCGTCATAGAATAGACGGGGGGGTTCGGAGGGCATATGTAACATTACCTAGGGATTCTTCTATCTCCTCGGGGGGCATCAAGAAGTTGCGTTAGGATCTAGGGGGTGTTTGAATTTTAGTTTGGGTTTTCCGTCGGAATTGAGGAAAACGGTAGTTATAAGGAGTGGTAAGGATCTCTCGGGTTGAGATTGTGTCCCCAAAGATTCTTTTATGTGCAAAGTTTCTCGGTAGTGTTTGTATTCTGTGTGCGATGTGTGGTATGTTTGCGTGTTGTATTGTGATGTCGATAGGGTACCTCAGGAGTAACCTGTGTATGCGTCGTATTCGGCGTTCACAGGAAGCGATAGAGGAAAGCTGATTTCGGTTTATATTGATGTATATGGGTGATCGGATATCCATAACAGGGCGGATGTACGTTTTGTAGGTGTGTTGTAGTGTTTTGGGGTGGCAACCTCTGGTTCTATCAGGGAGGGCGCCCGGTAGGTTTAATCGGTTTCTTATTCTGTTAGTTTTTTTTGTAGATCGGGGAGCCAATTAAGGGTTTTAGAGAAGGTATTCCTAGGTAGGTGACTTCACATTGGAGTAGGAGTCTTTCTTGGTTTAGTGAAAGGTAAAAATTCCGGTCGGATAGCTTTGGACATTTATCTTGTGTGTAATTAGGATGCCGGAAGAGGATTTTTTGGGTTTTGGTGGGATTTACGGAAACTATCCACTGATTAGGCCAGTTGGAGAAGTTCCGGAGGGTTTTAGATGTGAGACGGGAGGCCGTTCCGCTGTTCCGATTAACCCTATCCGAAAACTGCGTTACGACTAACTTAGGGTTCTGTTATTTCGAGAATGTCGGATGCGAAGATTATGGAAAGGATCGGGGCTAAGACAGAACCTTACGGTACTCCTGCTGTAGGTTGAAAATGATCGGAGAAGGTATTCACTACTTTGACCCGAACTGACTGGTGAGGTATGAGAGCACGAGTTTGGAAAAGGGGTCGGGTATGTTAAGGCTGCGGATTTTGTATAGTCGTCCGGCATGCCAGACCCTGTCAAATGCTTGCATAATGTCCAGAAACACAGTCAAATTAGCTGTTGGGAAGGATACCATTGAATTCTAGGTGGTCCCAGAGTCGCTTGGCCAGAATCTGCTCGAAGCATTTTCCGAGACAACTCAACTGGTATCATGATGGTGGAGGCCGATTTCCAGTCCGTCGGGAAGTGGAATAAGATTAGGCATTTATTGTAAATGTCGGAGAGTAATCAGAGGGCTGGTTCAGGTACATGCCGGAGGATTTTACGATTAAAGCCGTCATGGCCTGGGGCTAAATTTTTCCCTTTTTTGAAGTACAAGTTGACCTGGTCGGGCGTGATGGGGGAAAAGAAATGATTCTAGTTATCCATTTGGGTTTCGGGAAGGTTAAGGTTTAGGAATTCTTCAAGGTGATTGTCAAGAAGTGCCTTGAACCGGTTGTCAAAGTGGGGATCCTCTGGGGATCGGAAAATTGATTGGAGGTGGTGACCGAAGGCCTTTCCTCGGCCGGAGGAGATTAGGTAGAATAGGATTTACTTTCCTTCTGGTCAGTATATCGAACTATTGTTGGGAGTTGGTCCAGGAGTCTTCGGCGTGTTTATTTGCTTCTCACCTGATTAACGCGTTAAGATGATTGTATTCGGTCTTGAGAGCCGGATCCCTAGATAGCAAAAATTGACGATAGATTCGTCTTTTCTCTTTGACACAGTTTACGATGTGCGGTGGGAGCGGTTTGCGAGAAATTTCGATATTTTTTAATGGGATAGAGATATCAACCGCATCCGTAATTACGGAAGTTAGGCTCTCTCAAGGTCTTGGCTCGTTTGAAGATTGGGTGTTGGAAGGTTAGCGGAGATGTGTTCGGAGTACACATTCCAGTCTGCTTTCGAAAAATCTTTAATGACTGTGTTCTGAGGAGGTGCTGGGGGAGCTAGACAAAATGAAGTGGTAGATGATCTGAAGTGATCATGGTGCCTATAAAGCACTCACGATCGAAATATTGAGTGGGTTCTGAAACAATGGTGTAATCTACTATTGGGATACCTAGATGCTCGAAATATGAAGGCTGTGTATTAGTGACTCACAAAAGCGGCAACTGCAACAGAGTTTATAATAGTCTGTTACCGTTGCCGTTAAGAGTGTCTCTAACTCGCATCGCAGTTTTATTGAAACCCGTGGAAGGCGGGAACGGTTTTTTGTGGTGACGCTAATTCAGAGATTGGTTGTCGGACTAGTAATGGGACTCGAGGAACTCTGACGTAGAATCTTAACATTTTTTAAATAACCTCGGAGGGGAAAAGATTCATTATTTGGAATACTTGTAATTTATTTAAAATCGCCTAATTAACAAATAATTATTTAAAAAAATTTTGTAAAAGATTCTGGCTCCTTGCGAATTCAAGGCTGGATATTTTAAAATGTAATCTAACAGATTCATTGGGCCCCACGAAGGGTAAAAGCAATAAAATAAAACTAAATTACAATTGCACACGCATAGACGTATTCTGCAGCCAACATTATCGGCCTTCCTTAGACTCTTGAGTTTATCAAAGAACAGAAATTGTTTAAATATTAATAATACTAAGTGTGTATATTTTCAAAATTGTACACCTTCGACAATTATAAAAATCCTTCGCAGTAAGTCTGTTACGGTATAAATGTTCACTAGGACAAGGTAAAAGATAAACCTGATTTTTGCACGGCTAGCTCGGCGTGCGGGCGAGGGTCTATCGGGAAAAAGCAGTCTCGTCTCCGTAGGTTACTCTATCTATCAAAGTCGAAATCGGGAAAATGTCACAATAGGTTCCGGTAGGCACCAGGATATTCCAAAAGAACACACCAGGGTGTTTTAACATGCGAATTAAACGACGGTACATAGTGGTCCGAATACCCCAACTTACCACACTTACCAAATCGTAAATCAATACTGCTTCACCTGAAAGGCTTCAACTTCTGCACCTTAATCTGATCAACTTACCCCCGTGCAGCAATATTCAAATTCAATACACAATATAAATCTCTAAGTCCCCTCTACGTTAAATTACTCCCTTAAACAAATCAACACAACACATACTAAACCGACTCTAGTTCGTTTACGAAACTTCTAAACTGGTAATTACGTTACGTTAACTTAATCTGGTATCACAAAAAAACAATACTCCAAACCTCTCTCATTAGAACTCGGCGACGCTTTTCTATTTGAGCAATATATCATCACCGGTTGTCAAGGTTTAATATTAAAATAATTACTCCAAAATAGTAACTAAGATAAACATCTATTAATTCAATGTAAAACAATTAAAATTTAAACATGTCAATTTGAATATAAAGGTAATCGTATCTTCTTAACTTTTACCTCATTGAATTCTGGCCAGTAGCAAAAGTATCCTAAGCTAAATTGCATTCAAAGAAATTCTCTAAGCTTGAATTACGTTCTTACGCAAACCTTACATAAAAAAAACAAACAAATAAAAAATGAAGGTAAGATTCAATTTACCTCCCTGCGTAAGATATTGATGGTATCAAAATACCTTAAATAGCTTCTGAATAGACAAAGGAAACTGCCCGAGAACGTTAACAAAATGATGCACTAAATTAAAAAAAAATAATCGCTTCCAACAGGTTCCTTCGTTAACACACATTACATAAAATATTCCATATAAAACACAACCAAGTTTTATTCTCAAAAGTCGCAAGATCAACAAACAGAATATAAATTGCATTACCTACGTCACACAGGCAAACAGGAGATGATCCTTGCTCGGCGAAAGCGTCGTGTACGACTCGTGCGGCCCACGGTCCACGATGTTACTGCTTGACGACGACACGAAGCTGACTTGCCTCAGGTCTCTACCACGTATTCAATTTGCTTTTTAAATTAATTTACAATAATGCCTCGTAACTTATTGAAGCAGCATTAACTAGCTTAAATCACTTTAATAATTTATTTTAACTCAAAGTTGTTAAGGTTCGACAGACAACATAAAACACTCAACAAATCGTTTTACATAGCTTACATTAATAGGTTTAATTACGAACAGAACAATCCTAAACAGTATGCGTGGTTGGGTGTTCGCTCACTACGTTCACTTAATTCTTAGGAAAGGGGTTCTCTAATTATATCTCATGATCACGAAATTCAGTAGTCCTCGGGTTCGCACTACAAAATAACACGAACCAAACTTCTATCATAAACGCACTCGAAGATGCCCTTATTCTTCAATAAACTAAATTGATGAGCGAGCCCGGTTGAAATGCTCACCTACACGCACGACTTCACGCGTCAAAAGCTTAGGACAGAGTCCTCTTCCATTCAAAATTACTTTCTCGCCATATTAAAAAAACCTTCCCCTCCACAGAAATTCAATCACGCAAACCAATCAACCATTCCAATTTTAAAATTTCGACCCCCCTAAATATACGATGATACCTCGACTTAAGGCGAAGAAACTGCCACGTTTGCATTTTCCTTCGACCCGATACAGAAATGTTATTGCAAAGGTACAACCAATCGCCCACCCATATTACTTATATGGATGAAAACCAACATCCCGACTCTCCAATTGTTCCTCTACACGAATGCGAGAGTACGACACCAACGCGATAACAACACTTCTTTGTAATGACACTATGTAACAAAATTAAACGAATTTATCTTAATTAAACTTCACATATGATTCGGGCAATAAACTGAAGATTGTACTTAAAATTCCAAAAACTACACTGACTTTTCTTAATGAAATTACGTAACTATACCAAAAAAAAAATTCCTTAATGCACATTACACATTCCTAAAATTCCTTTACATACAGCGTGACCCATTCAAGCAAAATACTCATTACCTACAGTAAGCTCTTAAACAAAAAAGAAAATATACGGAATCTAACTAAGTGAATAAAAATTACAAACCAAAATTACCCAATGCGTATACAGGGTGTTCAAAATACCCTGACAAGTCTCATTAGTTATGTTACCGCTAAGATTTACACAGCTCTGCATATTTAAAGTTCTAAAATAGCGTTGAAGCGTAAAATACTGAAACAAACATTATAAACTTGGAAAATGTTTTAAATTTAAGTATTCAGAACATGATATTTTACTTCTTATTAAATAAGGCGAATATACAGTTTGCTCAAGTTGCTGGAATGCCAAAACAGTAAGTTTTCTAAAAAATGATGGATACATAATAACATACAAATAAAAACTTTTCAATACTACGTTAAATGGAAGAAAAGAACAGAACAGTTGGAAGTTTTTCATTAAATTTCCGCATTTTGCTTATATTCTATCTGATATTTATGAAATAACGTAATTTAGTAGCAATTTAATTTATTCCTAATTCAAAATAAAGCTTCCATTTTAGTTTGTTTGTTAGGTAGAAAAAACTAGCTAAAAAAGTCATAACTGTTACTGAAATATTACCATTGTCGTCTATGCAAGTTTATTGCCAAGATGTAACATTAGAGAGTTCCAGAGATTCCTCCCATAATTATATTTGCTTCCTTGAGGTAATTTAAAAACATAATGCTTATCTGGCGGAAAAGTGTATGATAAAATGAAGTGCATTCTTTAATGGCAGCATTAAATAATATAAATCCGTTCTTGTCTAAATTCTGGTATATAGAATAATCAAAAGTTTTATTTTATTATTTTCATTCAGAATTAAATTTCATGAAACGTGTTTTACAATTATAAATGCCTTCAGGGGTAGGACTAACAACAGTTTTCATTAATTTATGAAGTCATTCCATTTAAATATAAATGACGTACGTGTAAGGGCTTCAGTGGCAATAACAAGCGTGACAAAAAGGCAGTTAAAAAATGCGAATACATTTGATTACTCATATTGAAGCTACAATTGAAATTTGATTGCAAATGATATTTCAGACATTAGTGATACAATAATAAATTATTCCCTCTATATGAATCACCTCTTAGAGTAGTTCGAACTGCAGGCGGCATATTCATATTCTATTTAAGAATGATGTGTCAAAAATTGACGGACTGTCCAGATATTAAGCAACATACATGCAAAATATTGATGTGTTAAGAGGGCAAATAAATTTTATGAAAATGCGTATTACTTGTTATACAAGGTGATTCGTATAAGAACCGGTACAGATCAGGGGCATGTAGGGGAACCCAACATACATTGATTTAATGCAACTTACCTTTATATTAATTGGCACCCCTAGGAAGTTATAGGTCTTGAAAATGCGGTTTCAAATTTTGACAAAAATCAATATCTCAGTTACAGGTTAACTTCGCAAATTTGGTACACGTTGTGTGTGTGTGTCTACCAAGAGCATTAATCGACAGTAAGTAGAGTTCAATTGTCACACTTTAAAGGGTTGATAAGGGACGATGTACCATTAAAATGTGGCAGAAATTTTTAACCCGTTGGCAAACTAAAACAATTATTACTTTATTTTATGGCGAATTTAATTCTAAAACCTTTTTTAACTTATTTAGAATTCCTTGAAAATACTCTCCCGGATCTACTGCACAAGGTGACAATACAATTCATACAAGAACATTGGTTTATGCATGATGGAGCACGGCCTCACTTCAGTATTGGCCACCAGTTTGGCCTCCACGATCAATAAAGCTCAACAAATATAGAAACGTTAAAAGAATTTGTGTATTCCTCGCCAGTCACATTTCGAGCACAATTGTGGAATCGCGCTACAGATAAATGCACATTATTAGAAACAATCAGTAGTTATTGGATAGAATACACTTCAATTTTCGACGAAGAATAAGTTGATGTCTGATGATTTGGAACAATGTTTACAAATAACGGTTTATTTGGAAAAAAATTGTCTGAATATTTATTTATTTATTTATCCGCAAGATTTCAGACACAAACACTGTCCTTCATCAGGCGTAATAACAAAGTGACAAATATTGATAATGGAACATAACAATGAAAAATATATAAGGTTACTGGAGAATTAAAATTAAATCACTCCTCATATCCATTATCCCTGTTCAAGTTGTTACGCCGTTTCAATAGCTTCTTAAATCTTCCTATCGTTAAACAGAATTCTTGTGTTTTCAAATTGTGTATTGTGCAGTGTTTAAGGCATGTTGAGAAATTGCTGATTTAGTAGGATGAAGTAAACGTAAGTGTCTTTTGTGTTCTGTTAACGTGGTATTAATGCTTCTTCCAGTTTGACCAATGTAGGATTTACCACAAGAGCATGGGATTTTGTAAACTACTTTTATGCTATGCTTTTCTAATATTTTACCAATTCTATTCGTTGTGTTTGCAAGGACAGATAAAATGGCAAACTTATTTGTAGTTGTAGATTTATCATCCGTAGTATAATGTAACACTTCCCACACTGGAGAGCCAACTTTGTGGTGAGGTCTAGGCTAATCTACGCCCTCATGTTAATGCTAATTGTTATGAAACTTCCTCGTTAAAAGAAAGTAAATTGAATTTAAAGTATTAATCTTTCTCCACTAGCTTGCACGCTATATTTGTGCTATATCGTTTTAGAAATTAAATTGAATAGGAGATCTATACCGTAATTTATTAGATTATTAAATTATAATAATTATATGCCCAAGGTAGCCCTTTACTGTATGAAAATCATCTAGTTATAATTTACATTCAATATAAATCTTTACACTTTGACAAACAACAATAATTCAATAGTCCTGAATTTATATTCAGTAACACAAAACTTATCTCCGATATCGAGTATTGATACTGAATTATGAACGGAAATGAAATTTAATATTCGATCGCTCTAAGATGTCTGCAACTCAAACTAAGAATCAATCTATATCGATATTACTGTGCAAACTTGTTAATTTAAATTTGCAATCCTTATTAATGTGTGATACTGAAAACTAAATGCAAAAATAAAATGTTACCGTAAATGCAGTCAGTATTCAAATAAGGTCGCTCTAGATATCTGTTCCTTTAAGATATTGTTTTACCCCCTAAGTTTATTAATAATATAAAAGAATCACTGACCTATGGTTACAAACATTGGTTTACTTCAAATTCTTTAAAGACTGAACTAGTATTATACACTAGTGTTATATACTCCCTTTACTTAGGAAGAACGACAAATAGATTATAGCTTTGATCTCTATCTACGCCACAATTAATTTGAGTACAATTGAAGACTGTATTCGCTACCACGATTGAGTCGATCTAAAGATTTCTTTCCCACTTAATATCGTGGTACAGTGTACTTAAATTCACATTGAATTTGGCAATGAATTGCATAAATCCACTACATCAAATTAAGTTAAACAGTAAATATACATTTATTATGTAACGTCACAGACATAAACGTTGCAATCTTTAATATAATCCTATCATCCCTAAATCTAGCTATATTTAATCTAAGTAAATGTAATATATAGATTCAATAGTCGAATTCTGGTATAATACATTTACTCTATCAATAAGGTAATAAAAACAAAAAAAAATAAAATATATTTTCAGCGCTCAACCATTGAGTAATTTATTTTCTATTCAGTACTTCGGCAAAAATGCCTCTTACGCGAATCACTATCAGCTGTTTTCTTTATGCACAATTTAGGTTATAGCGTATTAAACTACATTATTTGGAATGCCATCCCAATTTAAGGTGCACTTATTTAAAACGTTTACATTCACCTACTTGTTTGTTAAATCCCAACTTTAAATACGGTTTAATTATATTTTCGCTTTTGGATTATAACCAATTAATTGTGAACCGCACAACAATTCTTCATTTATTTTTATATTAAAATTATATCTCAAATTATTTATTTATTAGTTTCCTGAAAGGAAAGTGAGCACAAAACACTCCTTGGTCAATATAGACTTGTTCACTTGTACACTATAAACATTATTTATTAAACTTTTAATTCAATAACATAAATCTTAAAATGACTGCGTTAACACAATATTCACAATTTTTGTCAGTTTCTTTTCTATCAGAGCATAAACACCTTCAACTTTTTTCTACAATCACTAATAGATTTAAGTGACGTTTAATTTTAATAATTAAGACGAAAGACATTCCATTTAGAATTTATTAGCCACTATAAAACCGCGCTCCCTTTGAACGATCAACAATTCCTTGTTGACACTATTTTTATGCACACCGACGCAACGGTCTCGCGTAAGGGCTCAAGATAAAATTATTAATCTTCATTTGGAACCTCTATTTATAACCTTTCAGCCCTTTAGCAGGAGGGATACTTTATTTGACCAATGAAAAGGTATTTAGAGTACAATTTATG
This sequence comes from Vesta saturnalis, assembly GCA_036346205.1. Lineage (NCBI taxonomy): Eukaryota > Metazoa > Arthropoda > Insecta > Coleoptera > Lampyridae > Vesta > Vesta saturnalis. The sequence goes on along the minus strand of JARFJB010002198.1, from coordinate 113,508 downwards.
CTAAAAAAATTTATTATTTATAAAGAACCGAAATGTTTTACAACAATATGATTTATACAGTACATTACAAAACAATGAAAAGATAATTACATGATCATTAGTAATGACCATTTAATTTGAAATTTTAAATTACGAAATATTCTTTGGGCTTTGTCCAATATTTATTTGGAACTTGATTTATTGAAATGATAATTACCACTCATACTCAACAATTAGTAATGACAACATAATTAGAAAATTTAAACATTCTTGCCGCTTTGCAGAATATTTATTTGGAACTTTCAGGGTCGGACTGAAAATGGCAATATTCTTATTATGGAGATATTTCAAAAAGAAAACAAGCTAACCGCTTAAAAAATATAGTACATTCTAATTTCGTGCCTAATAAACCAGATTTTGGTAGAATAAACCAAAAAATATTGATTTTCCTATGCAAACCAACTGTAGGTACCTGCGGGATAGGTATAAAAATTGTGCATGCACATGAAGGTTAAATTACTGTTAAAAGATACATGTTTATACATGAATATTGTTTACTAATTTAATGAATATTATATTTTTTGAGTCGATAGAAACAGTACTGAATTTATTTGAAACATCTTAATCAACATTGCATAACTCGTATTCCAATCATGCAACATGCACTCCCACAAGCACATCCCCCAGAAGCTACCGTGTGTGGTCAACATCACAAAGACGATGATAATTTGCGACCCAGCTCAGGTGCAGGAGACGATGTCCCAAACGGCAGTATTACTAGCGGTTAGAGACACGATTCCCCAGCGCTCCTTCCACACCCATTTGATTAGTCGCCTCTTACGACAAGCAGTTGGCCTCTGCTGTAGGAAAATTCTAAGGCTGTGCCTATATATAGCCAGCAAACACAAACTTGTCTCACATAAACTGAATACTAATAAAATAATTCTACATACAAATTAACAAAGCAAAACAAAAAAAAATGTGACCAATCAAAACATTCCACCTCCGTATGCGTCGTTTGTCTTGATTGAAATAATGTTTTAATTTGTTGTTTGTTAAAGCCATTAATTATGAAGAGCTTTTCAAGATGCTTTAATTCATTTTCTAGTTCACCTGGATGACAAATCTTTGTGAGACGGTTGTACAAGGTTCGTATCGTACTAAACTTTTGTGCTGGATGAAACATTAATATAATGATCTGTATGAGTTGGATTACGATATACGGAATGTGTTAGGTTTCTATCTGGTTTTAATTTAATTAGAACAACAAGGAATGGAAGACAACCATATTTTCCATTCTCTACTGTAAATTTAATGTACGTATGTTGATTATTTAAAATGATCTAGGAACACCATTAATTCTTCTTCCCCACAATGCCATATAGCAAAAATATTATTAACAGATCTAAGACTAAGTTCTGATTTCTTAAGTGCGTTATTTAGAGTCTGTTCTTCGAAATGCTCGATAAAATAATTTGCAATCGATGGTGAAATTGGAGATCCCATAGCAACTCCATCTAGCTAGTGATAATTATATATATAAGTCGATTAAGCGATAGTGAAACAATGTCGATTGTGCAACTACATAACATAATTACATATGACTTGCAGGTGCAAAATTGTAGGAACCATTGACAATATACAGATAAGGTATGAGTTCTGCACAGCATATTCAATCCGCTTTGATTGAGAGAAATTTATTAGATTGAATACAACTAGCTTACCTTTGAAATTGTATAACTAACATTAATAATTTTTTAGATTATGCCTGGTGAATGTAAAGGAACCACACATATGAAAATAATAAAATTGCAGGTAAGCATAGGTTTAACTGATACCTGACAATCAACATTATCATTAGCATAGCACTGGGGTCTTCACTGGATCTCTCAAAGTTTCGCCATTTTTCAAGAAAGATTACGATATAAATGATTTGGGTGGTTACAGACCTATTTCAAAGTTACCAGTGTTTAGCAAAATTACTGAAAAAACTCTAAATAAGCAAATTGCCGATTTTTGCGCATAGTTACCCATTCAGCACGACGTTTCTCACGACTCAATTCTAGGTACCATTCCATTTTTTTTATTTATATTAATTATTTTTCGTTGCCCATATCACCACTCATCAGCTTTATTATTTATGCTGAGGACGTAACTTTAATTTCAGTCAACCAAGATATTAATGCAAATGCACAAACTGGTGTTAACGAAGTTGAAAATTGGTGTGTTAATAACAAATTAAAGTTGATTGAAGCCAACAGAAATGTTTTACCTATATCTCCAAAAAGTGTAATTTAACTTCTAATATTGAAACTAAATTAAAATTTTATTCACACTGCTAAAGTATTACAAATGAAATCAACAAATCTGTCCTTTTGTTAAACAGATTTCAAAATAATACGTTATAGTATGCGAACGGCTTATTATACCCTAATCCAAAGTATTCTTTCGTATCCAATTTTAATATGGGGTCATAGTTCATCTTGGAAAGTCGTATTTCGACTTCAATGCAAATCTTTTCGGAATATAGCAAATTTACGGTTTAGAGATGACTGCCGGAGCTGATTTAGTCTTTTAAAAGTATTAACGTTTCCGTCTCTTCCTCGTAGAACCACTGTGTTACTCTAAACAGCACATTTCCTGGCTAAACAGCTATATAGTCATAACACCATGCAAAAATATAATATAGCATTAATAAACTGCAGATTAACAAAAACCCAGAATGTGCATTGCGCCCTAATTACAATCTGTATACAATTTTTAATGTTCATTTCATTCATTTTATTCATTTAGCGAGTTTATCAGTAACGTAAATTATTTAGATTTTTAATTATTTCTTTCTGTGTTTAAGCTTGTTGACTTGTAGCCTAAGACTACAACTACAAGAAAATTCAGACCACAGCGGTGCCCGTGACATTTATTACCGATTATTGAGACTTAGTTTTGGTAGGTATAAGGCTTTGAAGTTACAATACATCTTAGGCCGACCTACGGCCCTTTCCAGTGAGTTAGCTTGGCAACCCGCTTATTTTTATAAACAATACGCGAGGCCTAACGCGAATTTACCACGTAATACAGTTTAATTAATACTTTTCGTGTCGTCCCCACAAAACATGCAAGACAAACGGTAAAATTAACTTGAAAAGTATATAACTATCAAAACTTTTTCACAAATTCATAAACATCTGCCTTTTGTATAAACGTAGTTAACTGACAAATTTAGACCAACAAGTTTAGTGAGTTCTTAATGCTCGCAAGTAAAGGGTTAGAGATTCTTCAATTATTAAAATAAAAGTTTTTTTAAGAGTAATGCTGCCTGAAAGACAGTAGCTATATTTCTTTGTCTTGTGTGTGAACTATTAACGGATTTGTGTAAAAAAACGTGAGCAAATTTCAAAAATTCATGTACTGACACCACGGAAAAGAAGGTTTCAAATAAGGAATAAAATTCATTAACGTTTGAAAAGAGTAATAAGCACTAGAAACTTCATTGTAATAAACAAAGAAAAAAGAGAATTAGAGTTTTGGTAATTAATGTTCGAATCTTCCCAAATTATTCATTAATTAGAACACAACAATGATTGAGGTAATATAATGAAATACCTATGATAAGGAGAATGTTATTTATCGTTAACGTCGTTCATGTAACTACATAAAAAAACAAAGTCGGAATGGGAGTGATAGAGTAACCATAAGGAGCAAGAAGACGGTAAGGATTCAGGAAGGAAAACTTCCCAGGTAAATGTGTAGTTGAAATATTTGTTAAGTCAAACGTTTTTCGGAGAGGGGACTAACTGTTGCAATAGTTAAGGCAAAGTAAAGGTAAGACCATGTATCGCTTTCTTAGTGCGCCCTTATGCTCTTGCGCCTAAGCTCTTATAATAATGTAGTGAACAGCTATTTGCGTTTTCATACTTCATAAATTCATTTTGATATATCAATTAGTTCTTAAAGCTATAACCATTTACTAATGAGGTTAACTACAGCAGTTATCGAAACGTTTAAATAAGTTAAGATGAATACTTCAATTTAGGGAACTTTAGTGAAGGTATAGATATGAGTAATGGCCAACCTAATATTTATAAAATTATTAAAGTGATCTAAAAGTTATAAGACAATAAAGTATATTTAACATAAATCAAGAGAACGGAAATGAGAAGTCAGGCACTGCTGACAGGAAAAATACGTAAATAAAAATAATGTAAAGGTTTAAAAAGGGACGCAATGTTTATGTGGAGCACTTTATCTACGAATAAATACTTGGGTATACTATTCTAAGACATTTGAAATAAATGATATAATAAAGTAATAACTGAATGAAATAAGCGCATATCAAAGAGTAAAACAAACTATCCATAAATGAATATTGAGATGAGAAATGGATTAATTGAGAAGTATAAAAGTAAAAGAGATGCAGACGAAACGGAAAATAATTCATTGTGAAAACTTATTATGAATTTTATTGTTCTATATATTCTATATCATGTTTACTGAGTTTTTTATTTGTTTATTTATTTTACAACAGAAATATAGTTTTTTGTAATTATGCAGGAATTATGCCTCAATCAAACTAACACTACTTTCTTGTATAAAAAGGCCTTTGTTTACTCAAGCTACGTACAAAAAATGAAAGACTAACCGATCACTACTGCTTATCTTAGTTTTATTTTCATTACAAACTCTTTAAAATGTAAAGTTACGATAAGGATTTCATTTTAGTATAATGATTTAATGTAGTTAGTTAGTATAGTTAATAAAACACCGTCAAAATTTCTTTTTGTTGGGAGAAAAATTACTATTAATGCAATGAAGGTTTTGGAATACACAACATTACCTAACCTTCACGCCATTCCCTTGCGGGGTAGGCAAAACGATCTATGCCTCTTATTTATTTTTCATTTCCAATCTTTCTCCATGATTTCCTAGCTTCCGCAAGGTTCATACATTGTCTCTCCTTACCTTTCTTTCTTTTACCATACATTCTACTACATCCAGCCAAGACTTACGCGCCTACCAGGCCAGGCCTTACCTCTAACGAGGCCTTACCTCTAACGTCACCCAGATATATTTGTTTTGCTAATCGTGCGTTGTTCATTCTCTCAATATGACCAAACCAACGTAATGTACTAGTTTTATATCTATCCAACATCGTCCTTTGTAGCTCATCCGCACTGTCACTTATTAAAATTGCGTCATCTGCATACACCAGAACTCGTACATTTACGTCACCAACCATTACACCATTTGTATCCGTACATGCTTGCATAACACATTTATTCATGTAACGTTGGACAACCACGGTGACATCACACAGCTTTGTCGCTTTCCTTGCTCAATATTAAACCATTCACTTACACCTCCTCTCACCCTAACACATGCCCGGCTACCGTTGCATACAGCTCTTATTCCGTTTATTAGACCTTTATTTAAACCATATTCATTTAGTATTTTCCACAGCTTCTCCCTGTTCACTTTGTCCCATGATTTCTCCAGATCTACAAACGCACAATATAGGTCCCCTTACACTTAAACCCTTTTAGATCATCTGCTGGAAAGCAACCATCCTATCCTTGGCATGAAGCCACCCTGCACATCCTAAATCTTAGTTTATGTAGTTTCTCCTACTCAATCAGTATTCTTCCAAATACTTTACCAAGTACACTGAGCAAACTTATTCCTCTGTAGTTCTTGCAATCACTCTTGTTCCCCTTGGTACTATGACCGCGCTCTTCCAGTCCCGTGGCACTTTTCCACGTTTAAGGCGTACATTCACCATTCCCTGTTCATTCTCCTTATTTCACCCTTCAGTCTTACTTTCCTCCTTACAGCTTTCCGAAATATTCTTGCTAGAATTTGCTCATTTCACAATTGCCCCATACTGTTTCGTTGTTCGTATTCATCACTCCTGCAGCGTTCTATTTTGGGCCACGATTTGTATTTTTGACCCATTTCCAGAAGAATTCTTTGTTTCCCTCAAAATCATTCTGCATTTGTCTCCTTCCACAACCATCTTTACTTATTCTCATTACCTCCTTCGCTTCTTTGGTTCTTAATCTATACACCCCATGTCACCGCTTATTATCAGTCTCATTTTTTGCAGCAATCATTACCATGTACGTATATTTTTTCTTACGTACTGCCTTTTTTACAGATTCATTCCACTAAGCATGTTTTTTCTGTCTACCTATAGTCGCTCTTTCACCTATCCGCACGGCTCAATTAAAAACACTATTTTTCAAGCTTATGCATGCACCTTCAACGTCAGCATCTTTTATTTGTTCGTTCTACACTGTCTCTTTCACACTTAACTCTTTACTCACGGCATCTGCGTATTTCTTTCTCGCACCATTATCTACTATTTTGTCTGCCCTAATTCTGGACATTCCCACAACGTTTGATTTCCTTCTCCAGGCCCACTTTTACCCTAAACACATCCTCGATACAACCAAAAAGTGGTCCTATCCATACTCCGATTCGCGCATTACTTTTATGTCTTAGATCAGGCTTCTAAGTCGTTCATCATACATTATCAAGTCAATCATACTTTTAATAAAATACTTATCTTTTGGGTTTTTAATGGTGTGTTTTACATTATAAATCTAAACGTTTCGATAACACAGTTATCTTCGTCAGTAGTAATATCTATTAAAATTGTTAAGTTGAAACAATTTTGTCAAAGTTGAAAAATTAAAACATAAACATCAGCCGACATAACAGTTTGAGAAACGTAAGTCCAACTATAAATTAAATTTGAGTAAAGAATAACTAGGTCATTAAAATTAAATATTGTTAAACTGTCTTAAAGATGATAAATCAATTTGATGTCATGTTTATTTGTGAATGCTTCTATCATTTTGAAATTGAAGTTTCTCACAACTTTACTCTTACATCATGACTTGATTAAATTTTGTTAAAAGTGTTCTTTGGTTGACATTTTCATTGTTAGCTTTCGTCGTAGAGATTATTCTGATTTTCATCTTTAAGACAGTTTAATAATATTTAATTTTTAATGACCTAGTTATTCTTTACTAAAATTTAATTTTATATTGGCTTTATACGTTTCTCAAACTATATGATAGCAGGCTGATGTTCGTGTTTAATTTTTCAACTTTCAAAATTGTCTAACATCTTTAACAATTTTAACAGATATTACTACTGACGAAGATAACTGTGTTATCGAAACGTTTAAATATAATTAGAATACACCATTAAAAACCCAAAAATAAATATTTTATTATGTGTGATAATGGTGAAAGTTTACATTTTCATAACCCATACTTTTAGATTCTCATCTTTGTCATGTATACATATGCACATTTTTATGTTTAAACCATGTACTAGATACAAATAGGCTTCTTTCCAGACGGATGTTCATCAGGCGTTCACCATTCCATTGACTCTTTGGTCTTCGAACTGTGCTAGAACGCGTTCAGTATGTTCTCTCTGTACACCCACAAATCCGTTCATATCTGCCACTATCATCACCCTTTCGTTTGGTTTACATACGTTCAACACGTATCCTGCCATCCTCCATCTCAACAGCATCCTTTCCTTTTCGCTTTGTCTCCGATACACACAGAATATCAAGCTACCGTTAGTACATTGCATTCGCAATTTCAAGTTCTTTACCATGCATACCTCTAACATTTCATGTACCGACTCGCCATTCATTCCTTGCACAGTCGTCAGCAACGGGGCTTGACTGTTTCAAATTTGCAATTGAGGAAAAATATTCAACTTACCAGATAATCCGCAAGCTGTACCTAGAATTTGCACTCCCAGAGGATTTCTTTGTTTTTAATTTAAGGCTCTGCCATATATTGCTACACCTTTTGCATCTTATATCTGTGTCAATATGCCGACAGAAAAAAAAAAGGTTCTTTACCGATGCCGTCTACAGGGGATTAAGATTTACTTGTAAAATGTTCCGACTTCCCGTATCTTTCGGAATTTATTATTTAAGCACCCTAAAGTATTGTCATACAGACATTTTATCGCCAATTTTTTAATAAGATGCATTTTTATTTAGTTTACCGTTATCTTTATAAACGTTTTTTTTAGTGTATATTATTTGTTTTGGAATATCGTTACATTGAAATTTTTTGTATTTGGGATGCACACATTTGTAATTCCACTTTTCTCAATGCAGGTCTTTTGATTCGTATCTTAAATAAATTAAATCTATAGTCAAAACGTACCAAATGAGTTAACAAGAAGATTTACCCTGTTTTCTTCTTTTCTAACCTCGCTTTTTCTGTAGTACGTTGTCTTCTACTGCCGTTAATGGTCACGTCACTTACTAATACACCATCCATTATTGCCACAAAGGTCGACATTATGTATAAACTAGCGCGTCATTTTCTAATTTTTTTGATTTAAAACAACACAAGTTGTAACAAAGCCACCGAGCACATGCACAGTTACAACTTCAGCCATAATTAATGGCTACCGTTACAGGCTAAATACTCACTAGAGCATACAGCCCGTAAAGGCAATTTGTGCCACGGCATAGCTCCGTGGTGTGGGCAGGGTTTTTACTTAAAGATCGTTAGAGGCACTAGTAGCCACTCCCAAAATCGTCAAAATCGGTAGATAAAGTCAAAAAGGCGCCACCAGTTAAATTCATTTATAGCGGGAAAACGTCATGAACCGATGTTATATTGGTCTAACAGGAAACCAACACGTTTACTCAAAAATTTACTACTTCTACAAAGTCTATTCTAAAAATATTAACGCCAGGTTCACCTAAACTTCAATAAAATCTTAAGCTTTAAATATAGAAGCCACGAAATGCGAAATAAAGCCCAAAACTCAATAAATATTTCGATAAATCTACGTCAAAAATTATTAGCTCAACTAATACAAAAATACAATTTAATTATTCAATTAAAATATACGTCACCACAAACTAAATAAACGCGATGACAAATTTATAAAATTCTAAAAGTTATCAAATGTCGATATCGGGACGTAATACCTAAATTCCCAAAATAAGTTACCTAGCTGCCATAACACACAATTATATTCGCTTGCCTGTTCGTCAAACCAGGCACTAGAGTGTCTCCAATAGATGTCGATACCTATACTTCCAAGGTATCTCGCAACTTTTCGAGATACCCCCGTATGCACACAACAATACAATCAGCTGTTCGCTCAGAAAACTCATATTACGTCATTCTAAATGCATTGCGTCAAACCATAATGAATCTCATTCCTCAAAATCTTATCTTTTAATTAATTACTTAAAAAAAACAGAGATCCTAAATGTGAATCAAAAGGTTTCTACTCTTTTAGCTTATTACCTTACGTTAAAATTGTAGCACAGAGGATGAATCACAATAGATTAATATTAATCAATAAAACAGTTATAAACAATAACAATGGTCGTATATTATAACATTTACATCTCAAATTTTGATACAGTTACCTAAAAAAACATTAAATTTCGGAATTCCAAAACAAGAAATCTAGAATAAAACTAATAAAATTTCACTCGGCGCCTGCAAGACACTTTAAGGTCAGTTACCATATATTATAAACAAATACCTTTCATTAAATACAACAGAAATAATATAAAATATCGGTAATACCAACTTTCGGTACACAGAATTTGCACAACAACAAAATCAGGAAACACAGTAAACTGTGAGGATGAATACGCCTGTCTTCAAAATTGCCTGAAGGGCCTATATACGGTAGATTACACAAGAAAGCTTTTTGCATCCTCCTACATAAACACAAGCAAAAATAAAAAACACATACTTTATTATTGTCACCAAAAATAAAAAATAAACGTTACCTTACATAACACCAACAACAAAAGATGTTCTTCCTCCTCTGAACTACGACAATCGGTCGGACACCAAGTCCACCAGGTACTCTAAATTATTCGACAGTGGGTTATTACGGCACGCTTTCCGTGTGAACTTTCACAAACGACAAATCTTATTCATATTTGCTCGAACTTAATTTACGAGAGTTACTTCAACCAAAACTTTCCGTTAACTAGTTCTTCATTTTATTCAAAGTAAATGCACACTATTTACTTGATAGTTGATTAATTTTACTCCTTTAAACTTAATATTAAAATTCGGTATAGTTATTTAAACGGCGTTTTCTTATTAACGATATTTACAAAGTTCTTGACCAATATTATGGTTACAATTAAACGAAAAGCTTTCTTTATTTACAGCGATGATTGTTTGTTATGCGCTTGCCATTTACACAAAGTCATCAACAAACACTAACTTATTTACTTCACTTGAACTATTTACTTTTGATCCGCACACCAGGCGCAAAAGAACTCCGAAGGAGTTAGGGCCAGCACCATTCGACACTGAACCGAAATTCCACGGACGAGAATATGTTGCTATGCGACACCGATACGATGAATACTTCAGGAGGCGAGAAGACACAAAATAATCCTCCAATTAAAGGTAACGAAAATCAAATTTTCACGACAGCTTCACTTAACCTCCAAGAAGGGCGTAAATACTTCACTACCTCCACGCACCAAACTTCGTGTATACGACGAAGTACAAACGAGCCTTAGCGCTTACGGCATCATTCCAAGACTGAGGACGTACATTCAAAACTTCTTCAGTTACGCCATACTTGATTTTAAAAACAACAACAAATCATACTACTCATTACCTTCAAAATTATACAATTCGGTACATACGATAAGCCCTTCGCGTAAATGATCAAAAGAAATTACGTCATGCTACAAACTGTAATCCTAAAGGATACCTCAGAATGCTTTCATAGGAATCGAGACAAAATCTTATCGTTAAGTTATTTTTAATTGAAAATAAATCGGTAAATTGTACTGCAATAGGATCATAGCTCCGTTCGTCAAATGGAAGTTAACAGAAACATAATACGAAAAACAACTTGGAATTTTATCTCTCAATAACAATTACGTTTTTAATTTTGGACCTTACGAAAATTTATACAATTTCAATTCTAATGTAAATTAATTCTAACAAAGAAATTCACTTTAAACTAAACACGACCAATTCTAATCCGAAAAACAATATAAAGCAAACGATATATCAATTTAATTATAACTTTAAGATCCATAAAAACAACAAATTTCATTAGCGTGAAAACGAGAATTGAGTAAATTTAAAAAAATACGTATATATACAGAGCGTTCAAACACACTTTAGACTACAATGACAAGTTGCGCTTTGATTCTGTAAACAATGTCGTAATAAAACTAAAATTCACTTTCATGTGTGTTTTAAATGCGACTTCTACCGCTTTGACCAAAATTAATGATTTGTGATATTCTACTGGTAACCTAGATCATGCTGCCATTTACAAGCGATTTTTTTAAAGACATGGACATGTTGCATTTTGTACAAAAGCTCCTCCAACATAAACCCGTTTATTGCACATCTCGTTGTGAAGGTTTCTAATAATTGTATTACGTTGTAATTTGTTTTTACTAATTAATATTTGTCATAAATAGTTGTAGTTTTTTTTATTACTATTTTTAGTAAGTTAATTAGATTAGTAGTAATGTAAATATAATTTTATAGTAAATATAAAAGCATTTTTGATAAATAGTTGCCATCTAGTGAGGAAGGGAATAAATGCGAAAATGTACAAATACAATTTATTTGATTAAATACAGGTCACTGTAATTATAATAGTTAAAAAAAAGGATCTTTATAGTCTTCAAATTTGACCAGAAAGTTGCACATTTAAATTTTATCTTTATGATAAGAATTTTCAAAAGTGTAAAATTATTCTTCTTCTTATCTGCTGGTCGGCCATCTTAGCGTAAGAGCTAAAAGTGTTAGAAAAGTGATTTTGAAAGTAATTAACTATATTATAGTTACCTGATTTGGAAAAGGATTAATCTCAAATCACTTAATAATCATAGTGTTTCAATTTGGGAGTTTTAAAGTTTGATGCATTACGGGTTATCTCTGCGGAGGATAAAAATTCTAACAATCATCGAAGGCAACCACGAACCTGGAAACCCTTTTATTAAAGGTAAAATTTAACTGTTAATAACAAATATACTTACCCATTTCTTCCTCACTAGGGTTTTACGTTCCAGATACATTTTACGTTTTAGTTTCACTTTACGATTTTTTTTTGTTTTTCGCAACAGCGAAAATACTAGCTGTATATTCTAAGTTTACCTGTTAGTGATTTATCTTAATCACAACTTGGTTTATCCTGTGGGATTTATTTCACCAATTAGTTTAAGTTTGGATTCCATTCGAATGTTTGATGTAACCAGTTATAATACAATCGACAATGTGTACATAGTAGGATTAAGGAAAGATATCGCACCACCACATGGTATAAAGGCATTGGGAAAGAGAACAATACGAGCCAATTAAGCAACACGGCATCGACAGCCCTGATAAGGTCAGTGAACGCAGATTCAAACATTCGTATATCGTGATTCAATATGTTGTGCATATCGTCGACTAAAGGCTATAAATTTCAAATTGTAATTATAAATAATTGAATCGATTTCATACTCGCTCATATAGTCAAGCATCGTCCTCGTAAATTGGGAAAGTTAATAATTATCGTTTAAATCATTAATAAACTTACCAGAATCAAGATTGTCGTCAATTAGAACGTTTATTCATAATAATCCACCACCCAAGCTTTAATGCAAATTAAAGTAAATATTCTAGGTAAAATGTAAAGAAAAATTAACACTAGTAATAAGAGCATGCAAATTATAAAATAAATAAGTAAAGAAAAATCAGACAGCCGTTATATGTAATTGTTTTGGGTAGTGTAGATGTGATATTTGCAGGAGGTTGAATAGCGTTGTTGCCGAATTTATATTTTAGATTTAAACTTAATGAAATCTCAAGTTTGCGTTATGTACTTTTATATGAAAATATAGAAAAAAAAAGAAAAGGGCGAGAGCTGCAAATATCACAAAGAAATGGTTGATTATGTGCACAGCAATCGACAAACATATATGTACTTTAAAGAAAAATAAGTGTTTTAGTATTTAAGAACGTAGATTAGTGAATTTCAACCAATTATTGAAAGACGAATATTATAGGTTTTTCGTTAACTTTTATGTTATGATAGAATTTTTCTTTTCATATTTTATTGGATTTATGAATAAAGATAAGTGTTTTGATATTGTCGAAAAGTTACTTAATGGTTTACAATATTATTCAGCAAGCATTAAAGATTGGAAAGTAATAATAAAGGTAAGGCTTAGAGGACCGACCGAACACCGTCAGCACTTTCTGGCTTGGGTGTTGCGACCAGGGACAAGCCAGTGGCGCCCAGTATTTATGACATCACAGTGTTTCGTATTGTTAGGAACCGCACGGCCTCTCCGACCAAGTCAAAGAGCAAGCGGCAACAAACAAATTTCTTGTCGCACCTCATAGGTCTGTCCGACCATTGTAAGTAGATTGTTAGGGATCGGCCAGATAATTGTCCTCATTATAAAAAGGTGCAATAATTGTTCTACATACGACGACTCTTTGGCCTAACTGCCTTTATTTTACAGCTGAGATTGAGTAACATGAAACACGAATGTCCATAAAAATAATTATTCCCAATTTATTACCAAAAACTTTAGACTAAAGGCGACATGGATTAATTACTAGTTTCATGAAACAGAATTTTTCGGTCAAGCGTGGGTTAACAACTTACTTAATGGAATTTTTATTTAAATTAGGAAAATGTTATAGATGTTTGCACCAAAATGTATCACACGTCACACTTATTACAATAATGTAGTGTTATTAGCTTAAAGGTGTGCTAGAAGTGGTATTAGCATGATATAAAAATAATATTAGAGGATAAAAATTTAACAGCGTCACTTTTTAAAAACGGAGAAATTCGTGTTTCTTTTTTTAACTTTAACGATTAACTTAAATAAACAAGAGAAGACAAACTTAATATTTTAATAACGTTTTCCGTTTTCTGTTCTATACGCTTCAGACGTGAACAGCTTTTAATTTAATCTCTGTCTTTAGTTATCACTGGTGAAGTTGAAAATTAAACACGTACGTTACTAAGTTTTGAATTTAAAAATGAATTAAGTTGTCCTTTTTTCTTTAAGAATATGAATAAACGAAGTTTTGAGATCGAAAAACTTCCAGCAGATGTTGTATAAGATGTTGAGAATCAAAAATTCTTTACATGTACCAAACCTAATGCACCTTGCATAGCGATGTTTTAAGACTGACTGGTCAGATTACTACGTGTTTACGATATTGAATTTGTACGGAAGCGACAAGATTCCAAATTACACAATTCTGTGTCTTTTCATTCCTTAAGAGTATTTCTAAAAAAAAAACTTTTATTGTATTGTTCAAATTGGAACATCTACTTATAGACCATCATTATTCACCATTTGTATTTTAAAATGTGTTTCCATTACATAATATGGACGTGATTGTTATGCGAGAGTGATATATGTATAATTTATATAAATGAAAAGTTTCAAGTTGCATCATTTATGTTCCAATTGTGATTAAAATTACTGTTTCTCATTTAAGGAATAACAACATAATTCACTGACTCACAAAAAACAAACTAATTTAATAGATGTATTATCCTCTTTTTCAAATTTCTTGATAATTATAAATAAGGAAACTAAACTACTGTAACAAACGAAAATTTGACTTTCTGAAAACGCTATTAAACACCAAAACGGATTATTTACCCTATCAAACTGACAATCTATGTAACTATGTAACAAGTTATCGATGTATAACCCCACTATGTTAAAGTACTCATGAATTAAGTTTAGCGAATCAAGAGTTAAGTACACAAGATTTTGAAGAACGTTCTACATTTTGCATACATTTCTTAAAATATTTACAAAAAAACCCTGATTTTATTTTCCAACGAAGCTAGGTTCTACAAAAACGGATTTGTGAACCATCATACTACGACAACACGAATCCGCCGGTCGCTAGACCACCAACATAGCTAGTCACTAAATGTCTAGTGTGGTGTATTGGGTAATAGAATAATTGGGCTTTATTTTATCGAAGGACACCTTACGTCCGGACGGTAATTAAATTTTTTACGAGAAGAATTAGTTGAATATATTCCGTTGTTATTTAGACCTAATCGTGAGTCATGGTTGCAGCATGATGGGGTACCAACACATTATGGGCAAAATGTTCGAATCTATCTGGACGAACAGTTTCCCAATCAATGAATTGGGCGTGGTAGTCCTATGGAATGGCCACCGATGTCTCCAGATCTCACCGTTCTAGATTTTTTCGTATGAGGCTAAAGAAGTTGTCTACAGGACACCACCAACAACAGTAGATTACATGAAAGGCAGGATCCATGCCACCGTGCGAACTATTCGTCCCGAAACCTTGGAGCGAACAAGGAGATCTTTTAATAGTTTACATTTTCATATTTTGATAGAAGGGTTCAAATATGTTTGGACCAAAACGGTGGAGTTTTTGAACATTAATTGTAGTTTATTTCTTACTTCTTTAGGTTACTTTATCTATTATTTATTTATTTATTGTAATATCTGCGACCAATTAGTCTTGTCATTACTCTCACTTCATTTTAGATCATTAAGGTGGCGTTTATTTCTCCATATTTTCCATAAGTTATTGTAATGCACTTTCAAATCGTTCCTTCGATTTTGGAAAGTTTTTAGTTATACCTAGATTGAGATTTATGCCGGTATATAATCTTGAGGATTATTGAATAATTTATTTTTATTCCTACTTCCTTATGCAATAATAAAGCATATCTTACTAATTTATTTTTAGATTAAATTATTTATTAGGTAGAATAGGAAAAAAATGAACTGAAAAATTCAAGATACTAGAAAATTCGTATAATTAGTGGTCTGTTCACGGGGCTTTACTAAAAAATTGTTTCCATACACTACGTTTCCTTACAGAAATTCTGCTAATTCTCAATAAATGTACAATATCTCCTAAAATATCAACTTTAGGTATAGGGAATACATATATCATTTTAAAGCGAATTCTTTCCTGGTTCTAACCAGTAATAAAAAATACCAACCTATTTAAAAAAAAGAGTTTTCATCAATTTTCAATGGACAAGTTCGACAGCTATTTTTTATAGTTAATCGTAACTAAAACCGGAATTAAAGCAGTTTTCAATGTAGCGTAATTAATCTGTAACAGGATGCCGAAAGAAAATACATCCTGTAGTGTAGCGTTAACTAATTATTAATATTTTACTAACCTCTGTAATGCTCAAGACTATCGGCCGCAGGCATCATAAATGGCGTACAAAGGCCCTTTAATTTTTAACGGGAAATCTATATCCGCAATTAAAAATATAGGTGTTCCATTCAAAAAAATTAAGTACGGTCCTGTAGGGCCCCTCAAAGTAAATAATTTTATTCGATTCAGCTCAGAAAATGAATGGCAGTTACTTACTACCTTTTTTTAATTAATTCTTAATTCTTAATAAGGGAGTTGTTGAAAGAAAGCCACACTCTATATAAACTTCATTCGTATGTATTATACATACAAAGTAAGCTAAGATCTAGTGAGATTTGCTCCTTCGATAACGTAGTTGGTAACGCAGTTCTCTAGCAAAGAACAGATCGTGGGTTCAAATCCCACTCGAGGAATTCTTTTTGTGTGTGTTTTTAAACTTTAAAGATAAGTTTATTGGGGAATGCAGTCAATTATGAGGGCCAAAAGTAAAAAAACCTTTGTTAACGTGCCAAGCTTTCGGAATGTTTTATAACCTTTATCAAGACAAGCTATAATTACAATCAAATTATTTATAAATTAAATAATAATAAGAAAGATATCTAACGTGAGTTAAATAATAAAGTTAAAAACAAAATTAACAATAGGAATTTGCAAGAAACTGAAATTAATTGACAATATATCAATAGTAAAACTAAATCAAATGTGACGTAATATAAATGGTTAGTTACGTATTAAAAACATTAACAACGGTTATAACAACAATAAAGAGCGCCAATGTATAACATTATAACTGGGCCAAATTATAACATTAAAACAAAAGCGATGATGTAATAAATAAATCGCCACTGCCGTTGGTTCAATCAGTAAATTAAGATAAGGGAGAGTTCTAATACACTGAGTTTAATTAACATACCTGAAATGCTGCATGCTTCCCAACTGCTTAATTATTTTCACTTCACTTAATTAATAAAAAATAATGTAAAGTAAAACAATAAAAAACCTACGCCAAGCTATTTTAGATATCCGTATTGGAACAGCTAAACCAAGTTTGTGAATAATAATAAAACATTAATCAAAATGAAAATAAAATTACAAGACACACTAAAGTTTATTTAATAATCAATTGTAATGGAAAAGGTCTTAAATCTATTCGTTAATTACTAAAAAATCATACCTTTAAACAGTTCTGTATATATTTTATCTCACCGCTGGTGACACATGAAACGGAACGGTCAACTAGATGAAATCATTACAGCATCATTGTGGTGCAATCTCCAGATCTAAGGTTACCAGCCACACCCCACTGGAATTATCTTGATAATTTATTCTTAATAATTTGAATCCATAATAATTAATGCATTACTTTGAAGTTTTTAGTATGTAAAAAATTTGCGATTTATGATGTAAACCAAGTAAAATAAGGTAGTTAACAAAAGTGGTACTTTAAAAGTAAAAATTAAAAATTTAATTCCATTACAATTAAAAATATATGCATTATTAAAGTATGCAAAAGGTGTAAACGTATAAAATATAAAAGTGTAATAGTAAGTAAGTGAGTAAAAAGTAAAAAGTAAAAAGTAAAAAAGTGCCTAAAATAAAAGCAAAGGCTTTAGTTTTAACTATAATGAGAAAAAAAATAACTTACCATCTACCGATGGCACTTTACACTAAAATTTAGGGAAAATTCCCCACAACTACATGCTTCATGCTATTACATTTAGCAGCAAGTGAATTGTAAAAGAAAAAAGGCTAGTTATTACGTATTGCGCGGCTTTTAAATGATCAGAATACCATTCCTAAGGAAAGGGAAATATAAATCTTTATGAAATGTATTCACTTAAAAAATATGTACCATTAACATATGCAATTTAAATTGCCTACCTCATACAAAACTTAAAAACTTTTCTTATATTTACTACTAAATGAATAAAAGATCTAAAATTAAAGTATTATTTAATACAACACAAAAAAAGGGTTGTTACACGGTAAGTGTTACGTTATCAAAGAGGAAAAAGAACATTAACAAAAATTACTAGAAGAATGGACAATATTAACTAAAAGATTACCACATTTCAGAGACAAAAATTTTTTATATTAATTATTAGTAGAAATTTGATTAAAACCATGTTCATAAGACAAGATGTAATTATAAATAATGCTAAGTTTACTAATATCTGATTTCTTATTAAGAGTTTTGCTGTTTTCATTAATGCAGACCATTTCACGAAAAATATAGTAACTTCATTAAAATTCATGTCATGGTTTTGGTGGATGACATGCTCAGCTAAGCTACAAGAAGCAATTTTCCTTCTAAAATCACTTTTGTGAGATGTTATTCTCCCTAATAAATTTCTAGATGTTTGCCCTATGTACACCTTAAAACAATCCTTACATGGGATAGAATAAACTACATTTGAATTTTCTAAAGTTAAGGGAGATTTAATTTTGGTATATAAGTTATGTAAAGTTTTGATGTTACTTGTGGCTAATGAAAACAGCAACACTCTTAATAAGAAATCAGATATTAGTAAACTTAGCATTATTTATAATTACATCTTGTCTTATGAACATAGTTTTAATCAAATTTCTACTAATAGTTAATATAAAAAATTTTTGTCTCTAAAATGTGGTAATCCTTTAGTTAATATTGTTCATTCTTTGTTAATGTTCTTTTTCCTCTTTGATAACAGAACACTTACCGTTGTTAATGTTTTTAATACGTAATTAACCATTTATGTTATCTCACATTTGATTTAGTTTTACTATTGACACACTGTCAATTAATTTCAGTTTCTTGCAAATTCCTATTGTTAGTTTTGTTTTTAACTTTATTATTTAACTCACGTTAGGTATGTTTCCTATTATTATTTAATTTATAAATAATTTGATTGTAATTATAGATTGTCTTGATAAAGAAATAAAACATTCCGAAAACTTGTCACATTAACAAAGGGTCTTTTACTTTTGGCCTTCATAATTACTGCATTCCCCAATAAACTTATCTTATATTCATTATCAGTCCAGATTATCCACTTACTTTATATATATATATATATATATATATATATATATATATATATATGGAGTAGCGTTCATAAGGATATTGTTCGTAATGATATCATCCATTGGTATTGTTATTCGTGAAACAGCATAATTGAAGCCTTTCTCCTAAATACTAAAAGTAGTTTTGATAATGTTCATGTTACTAAAATTATGAACAGTTGTAGAAAGTTCAGTTCAGTCTGTCTAGATCATCAAATATAACGGGGTGTATTCTTTTTGAGCTTAAAATATATTTAATTGGTTAAGTCTCTTACGTTCATTGTTTATGGCTTTCCTTAAAGAGCTTTACTGGTTTTGTTGAATATATAACAGAACCATAAATATCTTGGATGGATATCAAGCAAGCTTTCAATAGGTGTGGCATGCAGGTCTTATACACAAAATCCGTTTAATGGGAATTCTGACCCCATTTCCAAACTGTTACTTTGTACCTTTCCGTCAGGATAGTCAGAGTAAAAGTTGGAAATGCACATTCTCACCTTTCACGATAGCCGGCGTTCCACAAGGATCTGTCTTGGCCCCTACTATACCTAATATTCGCCAGCGATATCCCACAACCCACTTCTCTGAGGTGTCGATAGCACAGTTCGCTGATGACACTGCCTACTGGCAGTTAGTCACAGAGCGCAACGGCCTCCACCCTCATCTCCAACATCTTACGGAAATTTTACGACTGGGCTAACCGTTGGAGAATCTCCGTAAACCCATCCAAAACTCAAACCATCCTATTTGGCCACCCCAACAACTCTGCCAAAGCAAACCTCTCAGTAAACCAAGTAACGATCACATTACGTAACGAACAAATACCACTGAAAGACGAAATCCAATATCGTGTGATAACATTCACCAGAACCCTAAACTGGTCTAAAGACCTACAAAAAACCTTGGACCGCGTCCACAGCCGTGCCAATCTCCTCGGCGCCTTAAACGGTACCTTCGTAGGTTGCCATCCCAAAACCCTACAGCACACCTATAAAACATTCATTACACCAGTAATAGATTACCGAGCTCCATTGTACGCCACCCTAAACTACGACTCCCTTAAAAAAATAGCCTCTTGTGAACGCCGAATTCTGCGCAAAATACATAATCTAGACTCCAGATGTCCAAACGCCCTTACCATTCAACACGCGAATATAGCCCCGATCACTGATGCTCTTAAAATCCTTCAAACCAATTTTACTCAACGCAGAATATTTGGCGTCATAGTCCCTACCGAAGAAATCCTATCCATTCCTTACACGATCGACCACCGCAGAAATAGATTTAGTAAAAAACCAAAAAGAAAATTAAAACATTCCCCTTCTCTACTATCCCAGCTCATCGAAAACCTCACCGAGGAATTCGATGAACTCCTCGATAATACCCCATACGTCCTCAGATAACTCCCATTACTCCTAAAATCCCTACTCCCCAAAGGAAGAAATGATAACGACCACAGCAATGGACCAAGCGACTCGATGGACCAACAAACAAACACCACATCACCTACACTAACAGACACACACACAACCTTTTTGCATTCAATTAATGTATTAAAGTTAACGTAAAACAAAAACAAAAACTTTTTTTTTTAACATACACACCACAATTACACATAAGCTAACTAACAAAATTAACAAAGCAAAGAGCTGAAGACGATAATATCCTGGGCAGCTCACTAAATAAGCATTAATAAGCAAAAAAGTAAGAACTAACAATACTAACAAACAAACAAAAAAAAAATATGTTGGAGTGGTTTGATTTTATATGCTTTAGGTATTACTCCACTACGCTTTAGATAAATTAAATTTGCAATGCATTCGCAAGTCTTAATTCGTAATTTCCGAAATTCTTTAATGACATTTAATGTTTCCTCTCCATAAAGGTATATTATATTTTCGTTAAGTGTTGCACGAGTATTTTTATTTCCGGAAATATTCACCCTAGCAATAAATTTAGTATGGAAATAGAATCCAGCAATTACATATCATTTCTGGATGTATTAATAACAAAAATTCCAAATGGCAAATTTCGTTACACTTTATATAGAAAATCCCCTCATACCGATAGATACCTGAATGCTATTTCATACCATCATCCGGGTCAACTTTATTGTGTTGCTAAATCTTTAATTAATCGAGCACACAAATTAGGTGATGAGGACTCCAAAAAAGAAGAAATGAAATATGTAACAGATAAAAATGGATACCCTGTTTGGCAAATCAAAACCTTTCATAGAACACCGGATCTTTCTGAAAACGAAACCAAAAAACTTGTAATATTACTTTACATCAAAGGAGTAACTGATCGTATTGCAAAACAATTTCCAAAAAATCAATTTCGCACCATTTCGTACCATGCAAAGCTACCCAACAACTGTTACGTAATACAAAAAACAAAATTTTTGGTGAAAGTCAAGGAATGTATCAAATACCATGTAATGAATGCGCATGTACATACATCAGTCAAACTAACCTCAGGTTACATGTTAGAGCTCAAGAACATAACTTATACATAAAGCAGTTTAACCCTTCTTGATCACTGGCAGCCCATCACCTGCGAACTGGACATTACATTCTTACAAATAACATAAGATTACTTGCTGCTGCTATCTATACCCGCGAGAGAATAATTCCAGGAGCTATAGAAATCGAAAAACGCTCTTATGCTCTCAATAAACGTGATGATAGTCTACGTCTCCCAGATACATGGAAGAATCTAATTAAGAAGAATGCTACTCCTTCAGGAGTATCAATCACCAAATTCGACGAGCAACAACAAATTCACACAACCAATAACACTAACCCTCATAGACCCCTTACTCGTAATAAAACACGCACTTTGACACAACCCTTATTAAACTAGATGGTATAATTCACATATATGACACGTCATTATTCTTGAAAAAGGAAACAAAGATAAGTTTCTGAAACGTATTTCCATATATATATATATATATATATATATATATATATATATATATATATATATATATATACATACATAGCTTGCTAAGTTGTTACACTACAAAACGCATTTTGTGGATTTGCTAAACATCTGAACAGACTTTTATTTGGGAAATAATTTAGATTCAGCATGTAAATGCTAGGGGCACTTCCTTAATCAATAATTAATCAAGTTTAATTATTATTGGATAATACGGGCATATCGGGCTTTTTAAAATATTGTGAGATTTAAAGATTGCTTTTCAGATTCTGGAATACTTTAAACGTGTTAAGCAGCGGTAGGTCTTTTACAAGAACAAGTAACATAGTTTACCTCAGAGAAATGAAAGAAACTTTAATAGTATTGCTAGGTGTTTAAACGTCCATGAGAACAAAAAAATTGCTTGGTAAATCTCTTAGATTTACTCTGCATTGGTCGTTAAATATAAGGACTTTAATCATCGGGTAATAGAAAATAATTCTAAATCGGCAAAATTACGTTAAGTATGTGTAATCTTTGAACACGGCAACCTTCTACAGGTTGGTTTTACCTAAGGCGGACCAGAAAAATCTTTGTATAGGTGATGAAAGCAAATTAAGTGCAGGTTGTGAGAATCTTGTTACAAAGTGGGCATATTTAGTGTTATATTGTGGTTTCGACGCATATCTGATATCTTAACGACGTATAAGTATAAGTGAGAATTTCTCTTTTGTGCGTATTGATCTAATTGTTACGTCAATCGAAATTAAATAAAAGGATGCATGTTATGTAAAAAGACATTTGAATGTTATAGCGTAAGATTTTGAGTTGAAAGTATTAAACTGTAATGAGAACCGACATATTAGTGAAACCCCCATAAGGCAATAATGCATCCCTCTATGTAGCTACTATATTTTCAGGAATGCAGGTTATGAACGGATAGCGTGAGCAATGTAATGGTATAATGTAAATTATAATACAGTGTTAAATGAAAATTTATGTATTGTATTCGTATGAATGAAATCCACTGAATTTTGTGGAAAGGAATTTAGCGTATGTTTGAATATTGTATTGAGTGAATTTGGAAATTTCAGAAAGTTTTATGCTTTCTTAAAAATTTGAAGACGGTGTAGAAGGAGGACCTATCGTTTGCGTTGGTGTCTTTTCAGATTGTCTAACGAAAAAGACATGAGGCATTTAAATGCTTAGGGGTTGATTCTACTTTAGCGGGATGATATTTGATGACGTTTTCAAGACGGACGTGGATATCTTTAAATAGGTTAGTTTATAAGGCATGGTATAGATTTAGCAGCCAATCTTCTGTTAGAACAATCGTGCGAGCTCACAGAAAGTACATAGCGGTTTTTGCCGGTTTATATTGTATAATTTAGTAGTACAGTTGCTATAACGCATTTTGGGGATAAAACGTTTATAAGTATGGTTGGTTTTGAGTTGGGATGGAAACTATTTGTGTTGCGAAACTGTTCCAAAATTAAAACAAAAGGTTTAAAAAGATTTTAAACACGTAGTAACCGTTGTGCTAAGCGAGTATCTTGTATAAAAAAAAAACCTGCGATAGTAAAGGAATCTTTAAGGTGATCCTTTATAACTAAGTAAAAATGTTGGATATTGTAAATTACAATTAAGATTGCATTAAATATTAGTAATAAATTAAGTTTATAGAGAATTAAAAATTTTGCGACGAGGTATATTAAAACATCAAACTCTGTGACGAGCATTTAGCAAAGGATTTATTAAAGGAGCTCAATCCCGTTATGATACTGTACTTCGTTTTAACGGTTATTGACTAAAACCAGTTTGTACATTGTCGTGTACTAAAAGCTTGATTATCCCATTACACTATTAGGGTATTTTAATTAGATTCTGAGCACAATCAAATCTAATCACCACCTATTTTGTGTTAGTGGGCTAAGGCTAGCTTAAGATCTAGTAGGCAAGAACTTAATATATTTATTGTTGTTTTGTGTTGTTTCATTGTGGAAGCGAATGCACATTTATATTAATGTTAAAAACTTGTTTTGAGTTAATTATCCAACTCATTTTTTATTTCGATTGCAGTAGACCTTTCCAACAATATTATATTGAGGCTAAATTAAAACAATGTGTTAATTTAAGCTTTTCAAATTAATAGCAATTTGTTAGATTTCTTTGGTTTGTTTTCTTTGTTAAGCTTCATGTAGGGCCACAGAGACTCCGTACAATAAATCTTTTGATTTTTTGGTTATGGTTGAGACTGTTGGCTTGGGAATTAGATTGTTTAATGAACCAAATTATTTATTACAGAATTTAGTTGCTTCTATTTCGTTGATTTAATTAAACACAATTTTTTTTATACACAGACCGTTACACCTCTTTTCCTTTGGGATAGGGACAATAATTTCGTATCTAAAAAAATACGCATCAATCAGTCAGTGGGATTACTTTTGCTACTGTTTTTAAATATACCGCGGTCCAAATTCTATTTATGTCAATAATTATTAGATTTAACTATTATTTTCCACATTGGGTGTCACTTTTTTTTGGATTATTTTTGGTAATTGTGTAACAAGAGTTTATTGGATAATACAGTATCACCCGCAGGTAAATAACATGGTAGAAAGATTCCACCGACATCTGAAGCACATATGTGGAAAGAAACACACTAAGGCAACACCGTAGATGTCGAAACGTCGTCAAGTCTAAGAAAGTCAAACCGGCACAGTAAAACGGTCACTGCAATTGACATGCGTTATGTAGGACTATAACTAGTTGTATCAAGAACCAACGTGCGGATCACCACAAGATTGTCATAGAATTCAAGGTGCATTTCCAATTCGACTCAGGACCCTTCACCAGCGAAGGAGTACGAAGCGGGAGATCACGAATAACGCACTCTCCGGAAAAGCGACTATCAATCGTATCAGAATATCGTTTAGCCTTGTTGGGCGTACCGAGTAGCGCTGACCCGCAACACTATTATGGCAATTAACACGCATTGACGAATTCAGGCCACACGCCAGGATATCGCCATTCATTAAACAAAAGCATATCGGCAATATCGGTGTAGATGTGGGTGTGTGTGTGGGTGTGGGTGTGGGTGTGGGTGTGGATGTGGTTGTTGGAGTAGGTGTATGTGGGTGAGAATGTGAGTGTGGTCGTGGGGCGTGGGTGTATGTGCGTTGAAGTTTTACTGTAAACTTATATACACTGTTGTAAATAAACTGAACGTTCATAATCGGGGAATTGTTCATATCGATCCACTTTAGTAACAATACTCTTTAGTACTAAACTTCTTAGAAACGGATTTGTGTTTTGAAGTACGGTTTGATTATGCTATCAACTTTTCTTTCATTATGGCTTAATTTACTTATTACCTCATTTTTGACAAAGTTTCGCCAAGCTCAGCCGTGATGTTCCGTGTCTGTAAGAACGAGTGATAGTATCTACGATAACTTCAGAACCATTACGTACTTCAAATGTTGCAATTATGCTTCAATTAATTTGTCCTCAAAATATTTACATTTTGAGAAACTAGCGACGGAAGAGGCAATTTTTGGTATTTATCAAATATCTCAAAGATATAAGAATACTTACAATCGATCTTAAAGGTATCGATTAATTATGTTCTACGCATATGATGGGCAACAAAGAGGAAATGTAGGTGTTTTTTCTGAATAACGGTCAGCTTTATATGAAAAAGTGTAATAGTTATTTATGTAATAAGAACATAATGCGGTTTTATGGCCCAATGTGCTATTTCTATCCCGAGAGGGCTAGCACGAGGCCAAAGAAAGCGCCCTATGACCATACAAACCAGTTATGCCTGCAGTGTATACAAAATTGTATGCACGATTAAATATTGAATATTTCAAATGAATTATAACGTTAATTGTTTTCAAAAGAAACACATTTCTCATTTATGATAGTAGGTACTGGAGCGTTACCACGAAAACGAGTACAACATTCGGCATAACAAATTAATAATTTATTTGAGGTTTCGGTTTTGTCAGTTTTAAACGCAATAATTGAGATATTTCCAGAAATAGAATGTAATAATTGCATTGTAAATATTTTTAAATAAACCCACGGTTTTGTTCCTATTGTTTTTACTTGTGTTTTCAAACATTACTAAAGCAAGAGATTCCGTTCAACGTGAATTATTAAAGATTTATACGGGAGGTGTAAAGTTCTATGCACATAATAAGCTAATACTTTGCGGTTTACGATCTTGCAAGGTTAACTTCTTAACTTATGATAATTTTACAGGTAAATGGCCTTCGGATCGTAAACGTCTCAATAAATTTCTGGGCGGCAAATACCCTGTGAAAACTACGCGTTGCAAGGCAGATAGATTCAACCCCGGTGTGGGTGAAACGGAGTTTTTTTGTGAAGTTAGCAGCGATAATTAGCTTATCCTGGACGTGGATAAACAGTATAAAAGTTTTAACAATTTTCTTGTTTACAAGGAAGGGAATAATTAATTCCGGTTCAGACCTTCTTACAGGGTAAACCAATCAATTCATAATACGCTGCTTGAAGTAACCTTGAAATTGATAAAAATTTAAAAGAATATAATTACTGCATTTTTAAGACTGAGAATTAAAATTTTGGGTGAGGTAACAGTACGCATGAATCTTAATTTATAGAACAGTAATAAATAATATAGCAAAGCTATTTCAATTATTATGGCAACGTCGCATAATATAAAGAACGTTACTTTATTTTCAAAATGGAACAACATCTTTATCTGGTATTGAAAGGTTCAATTAATCAGTTCGTTAGAGAAATAGCATTTCAATAATTTCCCCTAAGTGTAATTTTTGAAAATAACATTCGCGACGTTGCTAATTGATTGAAATATAACTTATTGTTATTTTTGCGTTTTTTTTTTGTTTTTTTTACATAAGTATACTAGCTAAAATTAAAGTGAACTAGATTCAGAAATCCAAAACGTTTTATTCAAAATCTGAATAAATCGGCATATTGTGCATGTTTTAAGAATTCCACAAATAAAAAGATACAGCGATTTTTTGAAAATTTTCGATTTTTCTAATGTATCTCAATAACACAGTAGTTATCAAACTGTGAGCACTATTAGACGAAGGCATTAAAAAAAGAACTAAAATGATCCCTGATTAGATGCGGATTATTTATTGAACTATTCATTGAACAATCTTTATAAGGTTTTAATGGTTTCTGTGACTCATAAATTTTAAGTGTCCGGTCACAGCATGTGGAATCGCCGGTGCTCCGTCTCAGTCGCAAATCTTCTTAAGGCCAAGGTTTATGCGCAGCAGTTTGGTCCCAATCCTGCGCACTAGTCTTCTGTGTTAGATTATTGTGCCATGGTTCTTGTCGTAGTAGTGGTTTTATTGTCTCATAACTTTAATTTATCGGTTGGTAGGGCAGATCTATGAGGCGCGTCGCTTTTATTAGATTTCGACGTATCCAGATAATAGGTAATGAAAAACAAACCCGTTATCAGCACCACACAAGGCTCTGGCTGACTAATTGGTTGGCCAAGCTAGTTAATCTAGTAATTATTTGGTTTGATGAAAAATACATACATTTTAGTAGAACAAATGATACTGAAAAATTTGCCTTGTAGATGAAGAACAAAATAAGTATAACCTAGATTCTTAATTCTAGGACGTCTACAAGGGTAATGTGGTAAGATGGCGCTCCATTCAGGTAAAACTTGATTCCTGCCTGGGTGCACGTGTCATTAGTTCGTATGACAAGTATCAAGCTGTTCTCTAAAGTAGTTTGCTTACACGAATTTTTGCAGTACATGTCTTACGAGTGTTTCATTAAAATGGACTCTATTACTCTGTTGGGTATGACTGTATCTTCAAATCTCTCATGGGTTGACCATCTTCTGTCAGCTACCAAAACAGCTGCTCGTAAAATAGGCTTTTTGTACAGATCTAAGCAGTACTTTATCTCTCGACAACTCCTGCTGTATAACGGCGATTTGTCACCATGGGTGAGAACATGGGTTTACCACTACACGCCAGAAACGAAACAGCACCCCAAGCAGTGGATGTAAGCCGATGGTTCAGCGCCAAAGAAAGCGAAACCGATCGGATCTACCGGAAAGGTCATGCACAGCGTTTTTTTTTGGGATGCGAATGGGATCCTGTTAATTGATTACCTTGCAAAATGTAGAACAATTACAGACGAATATTACTCCAACCTTCTTGACCAGCTAGATGCCAAAATTCGCGAGAAGAGGCCTGGCTTGAAGAAGAAAAGATCATCTTTCACCACGACAACGTACCTGCAGACAAGGGTGCGTTGGCTATGGGAAAACTGCGGGGTTTGAGGTATAGTTTGCTCGGACATCCCCCCCTATTCTCCTGATTTGGCACCCTCAGACTTCCATCTGTTCCCAAACTTCAAAAAAATTGTTTCTGGGAAGCGCTTCGCATCCAATGAGGTTGAGAGGGCCGTAGATGAATAGATTCATAAGCTTCCAGACTCTCACTTCCGGGAAGGAATACTGATTTTGGAGAAACGCTGGACCAAGTGTTTTGAAGTCAACGGAAATGACGTAGAAAAATGAAATCATTTTTTAACTGAAAGTCTTTCGTTGTCAGGCCGAGAATTTTTCACCTTACCCTCGTAGGTTAACTGTTTTTGTGGACTTCCAAGTATATGTTTTATATTACAGTCTTTTACAATACTGTTTTTTTATAAAAATACTCTCTATTACTTGTTTATAATTATACAAATTAACTAAACTATATTTAAAATGCTGTTATTTTATTTACCTTATACTATTGTGGTCTTATACATCATAATCTAAATTGATGTATAAATTAGACAACTTAATTACTGGCTATTTTATCATAATTATATTTTGCGTTTTCGTTTACTACTTACATGGCGATACCTGTGAAATAAGTTATTTATTGTTTACAGGTGATTAATAAAAATATATTCCATCATTCGTTGTTAAGCACTTAAAGTGTAAACTTAAAATAGATCAGATCTGCAACACGATACCTGGATTAAATTTTAATTTAACCTTTTCAGGTAGGGACCATAATGGAAATTAGAGTGTATTATAGTACATTTAAACGCATTGAATTATTCAATTAATTTCCTATTACCATGTTATAGTTACCTTTATTTAATTGAATATTCTAGATTAAGTATTATTTCTAATTAAAAGATAAACAAATAGAGTTGATACTCGTATTACGTATTAAAATAGAATATTATACAAATTTATAAATACACTTTGGAATAACTAAACTTGCAAATTTCGCAAGCAAATGATTTACATACTATCAACTGGATTACAATTCAACCAACGTGAGTTCAAAATTATTTAAGGTTCTGAAAGGTATATAGTAAGAACGTACGTATAATGAAGACAGAAAATAAAAATTTCATTTTATAACTGTATTAAAGAATTTAGTTACAACATCGAACTTATTATTTGTTTTCGCCTGAAGGAGTTCGTTATTAGAACGAAACGTAGTGTTAATCATAATTTTTGTTTAAATTCTTCATTGTTTAAAGGGGGTGCTTTTTGAGGGTTCAGCTGTAGTTCGTGCATTTGCTTATCGTACACAGACGCGGATCTAAAACATTACATATAAGCGTATGTGTATTCTTATAAATGTAATATGTTCCTTGCTGATAAATAGCCCAGTTACTATTTTAGGCTAGTTTACGTTGTGCAGAATCTAGTACGTAGCATACTTCTGGTGAATCTGACAATTGCTAGTTCCTTATGAATGTCCCGTTCGCATAATACGTGATGTGAAAACATTACTCATACCCGTACTTTGCCCAAAAATGGAAAAGATCTTCCAAAGTAGACGAAACCGTCGAAAACATCTTTAGTTTCATCTACCTTGCATTACCTCAACAAAAGGTCTCAAAAGCGAAATGGTGTGCAGTAATTGCAAAAATAATATTGGTAATAAACACAGTTAATGAATAAGCACAATGTTGTATAATAATTGTTATCAATACTAAACAAGATGAAATCCGGCCTATTATACTCGCCAGAGTGTTTACCGCTACGTCATTAATTTATGAATTTAGCTATCCATTTTGTTTATACTGTCTTCTCATACAGAACAGTGAATTAAATAAGGATGGCGAATATTCGTAGTGCGTTTGATGAAATTGACATACGGCATTGAATAAGCAAATGTAGTAAAAAGAGTAAACCTATAAACGCGAAATCAATTTGTTCTGTACGCATACGAAATTAACTCTCATTTTACTAGTACTACACAACCTCCATTTGTTAGTTTATACTTTAACTGTTTTCTCATTTCCTAGATATACTTCTTTCAATCATCATTTATTGCACACTTTAAATCATTACTCCCTTTGTTATTCATTAACACGTTCACTACCGTACTACTCATGTATGAGCCGCCCGGTTTTGCACGATAGACCGCCGTCTCAGATGTGAGTGACTGGTCCAGGTTCGATGTATGCAATCGTTTTCTGCACGGTTTGCGTATAACAATTTTATATTTTTAGGAGGTCTATAGGAATGTGCGACTCATCTGTGGGACGTGTGGTGTCTGAATTTTGTGAGGTTATGTTCTATTTGTTGTGGTAGAAACATATGATTATGCAGTATATGCTTGTGGTCTTTTATTTATTTAAATCGGTAGTTTTGCGGTTTGTTTGAGTGATTTACTATTGATTTACAATGTTCCCTTCAAAGAGGAGGCTAACTGAAAAAGAGCTCCAAGGCGAAATTAGAAAAATTGAGGATATAGGGAATGAAGACAAAGACAACCACTATTCTGATGACGACTCCCTTGCAGAACCATTTGAGGATTCAAGCAGTGATGCATCAATACATTCAAATTCTGATACGAAAAGTGAAGAGAAACATAGTGATAATTCATGTCAAAATTTGCTAAATACTGAGATAAGTGAAAATAATCAAGATAACGAGGAAGACTGGGTTGATACAGAAGAAGATCCTCTTCTATTTTATTTCACTGGAGTAGAAGGTATCAAAATTAATCTGCCTAAGAATCAAGAACCAAACCTTTCACTAGATGAGGCATTATTACTGTGCCGAGGTAGATTGTATTTTCGACAATACATTCCAAATAAAGCAGCAAGATATGGAATTAAATTGGACGAATTATGCGCTCTTGATGGGTTTCTTCTGAATTTGTTCATTTATTTTGGTAAAGGTACAGCTCAGGATGCTGATCATGGACATTGATGTGCTGTTGTGAATTAACTCATGAAACCTTACAGAAACAAGGCTCATACAGTTTTTCTCGATAATTATTAGAGTTGGCCTGGCTGAATTAATGTTGGAACACAAAACACACATTTTGGGAACACTAAAAAAGAATAAAAAAGGAAATCCAAAAGAAGTGATAGACACAAAACTAAAGGAGAGTGAAAAAATTTTGAAGAGGAAGGGTAGAGTAATTAAATTAAAAATCGAAACAAAAGAGACGTTCTTATGATATCTAATGCTCATAAATTTGAAGTGATCAAGGCGACAAATAAGCGGTGAGTAGAACACACCAAATCAAACATAGTTTTCGACTATAGACATAACAGATCAAATGTTATCTTACTACAATACGAAACCCTGTTATTCAGAAAAATTGTCTATGCTCTCTAACAAACTTAAAAAAAATTTAAAAAACTGTGTACTATATTCTACTCCAATTTTCCATAAATTCAAATAATGTAATAATTTGTGACTAAATTAGTGCTTCCCAAACTTTATACTCGAATATACCTAAATTTTCAATAATCTAACGCGACAAAACAAACAATTTCCTCCGGCAATTCCTACATGTAACATTCCAAATATCCTAATATTCAAAAAGAAGAACCAGCGGCAGAGTTCAACCACACGTGACAACACTTATCAGCTATATATCTATCATAATACTGTTACAAATACCCCAAATGTGTTGAATGGAGTTGAAGTGACAATGGTATGAAGGAAGACGTAAAACCGACTGTTCAGCATCTTCAACAGGTTTGTCAATGGTGTAAACGTCTGGCTTTCGGTGTTTTTCGCCAAATCTAGCAAATCTATTTTCTAATTTTTCGGAAAATACAACATTGTGCCATGTTAACCATTTATTATTACTTGTTTTTTTTCTTCAATAGAAGGCTGCTTTCTTTAGTGGAAGCGTGTATTATGCATAACAGTTATGGACTTTGAATTCAAATTTTTCACCAATCCATTTTTTAAGCAAATGCCCAAACATACTGTAATGGTACCCCGCCATTTTCTTCTTTGTAAAGGTGATTCTTAGGCCTACAACGTTGGATTGCTCACGAAGAGAACGCCTATTCTCATCTAGTTGTAATTGAAGCCACATAACTGTAATAAATGTAACAAACTCGTACGTTTTACTTTATACCCATGCTCTTCATCTAAAAAGTTTTTATGGAAACAATTTTTTCCCGCGTTCAGACTGTATACCGAAGATTTAATAACGTTTTTGGCTTTGTCTGATGCATCAATCATTTTTGGCTTTCTCTTCTGCGAGATTTATTTGTCGTACTTAACATCGAATTTTCGTTGCATCTTTTCATTATATTTTGCACAGTGTCCTAAAGGTACACATAAAGTATCACTCACTCGCTAAAATACTTCTGTTTAGCATTGCTAAACACAAAGTTCGCTTACAGACAGCACAGAAACTAAGGGACCTTCTGTTTTCATTTTTTTTTTTTTGTTCAAAATACTTTAATTCTACAAATCCCGCGCCTTGAATTGTCGGGACAAAGCGGGAGAGTGCATCGTGGGTGCATAAAATGCATCTAAAAGTGCGTCAATTTTGAAAACGCCGCGAAACCTGGTACTCGGGGGTTTTGGGGGACGCTAAGTTGAAATCTGCCAACATTTACAAATTAATGGGAGCTCGTAAAAGGGAATGTGTTCCATTGCAACGATATCGCGACTTTTCCAATACAATTGTTGGTCAAAGGTGAGGATACATGTTTTCATTTTAGCTTTGTCTGCTTGAGCAAAATATTGCAGTACACAAAGTATCATAATCGTTGGGCTTCGCATAGATGAAAGGCAAAAAATGGATAACTGATGTTTCGTATTTTTCCGTTCCAGCTTTTCGTTAATGTAGGATGCATGGATTCCAGTAACATCCAGAATACCGTTATTTCAGTGGAATCAGTGACTTTTATATTCAAATTCGGATTTATTTTTTGACTTTAATATTTTCAAAACCAGTTAAGGGTGCAAGTCCATAATGAAGCATTTCTGTTTTACTAAACCTTCCATTTCTTTTTCAGAAACATGTATAAGCTTTGGGATTGGTTCCTTAGGGGCAGCCCTAGTTGCAGGTGTAATAATTGCAATTTCGCCTGCACAATAAAATTCCCCTCCAAGTAAGGTCTTCATATTGCTGTCGCAGTTGTCCAAAACTAATTGATTAGCAGCTGAGATATCGTAATTTCGTGTTTGTGATTATGATGCAGTTAAGCCACAGGGATTGAAAATGTTAATAACATTTTTAGTTCCAAACTATCTATGGAGGCCAAGAGAAGCGGGCAAAAATAATACCTATGACAAGTTGCGAAAATTAGAAAATGAGCATGCGGATGCAATAATTATGTTGTACATTCACGTTATCTTCCCTTTTCTTATACGTGTTTAAAATCAAGCAATCCAAAAAATACTTTAGCTTTTCTGGAATTTTTATATGTAAACCATCCAACACTTTACCACTTGCTGGATATGTATTTCCCTGATATTTTTGGGAACGGATATCTTTAACAATTACTTACTTAGTTTCTCTGCTTCTGGTATTGCTGTCATTTAACGCGTTATATAATCCTTTAGATGTTTTACAAATGAGAATGGGCGACTTTGGTCTCCTCACTTTAATACGATCCTCGCAAAAATGCCTCCTTAATCGTTCCAAAACGGTGTTTCCAGTAGGCTTATGTACCTCGTCTGGCTATATCTTCGTTAATTCTTGTAAAGTGAATTCATTATGTTCGTGATTTTTGATATATTCAATAATTATTCAAATCGCACAGTCCATTTTGTGTGTGAGATGTAACTTCTCGTTTGATTCGGTTTTTACATATGAATGAATTTTTTAAGACATTTGACATGATAAATTGCCCCCAAATTTTCAAAATCACGAACATTCGTTAAACGCTGAATCGCGCTTTCTCGACAAAACTCGTCAACATTTGAATTGTCCAAGTTCAATAAATCGTCTAATACTGTTTCTTGAGGATGTATTGTAGAAGCTTTTATATATGTCAATTTTGCAACTTTGCCTATAAATCACCACGAATCTTTTATTCCAACCAAAGTCATCATTTTTTTTCTCCTTCGGAGTCTTCGGTTAATTTACTCCAGGTAGAGGAGACCTAGTCCTCTTCATTTTATCTTCGTCGGCCCCTACATCTAGACTTCGGCTGACACTCAGAGCAACGTAATCTAGTCGAGTGTAATTTTTGTACCAGCTGTCGTGCACTTTTATTACAGACTGGTTTGCAAGAAAATTATGCAACTCATCTCTCGTTGTATCTTTCCATATGGAAATTAATTTCTTGATTCCTGCTGCTTCTGTTGAGGCCAGATTGTTACTGGGCGAATGTCCAGCCCAATTAGGAACATACTTGCAGATGTAGCAAAAATCTGAATCCACCGTTGTGTCCATCTGGAAATTAAAAATCAAATTTTGTTATCCAAAGTATACATTAATGAAATGTTACATTTTCAAGACCAACCCTGTGAGAAATTTGGAATCTACCCCCACCAAACGCCCCCGAGTACCAATTTTTCAAAATTAATGCACTTTCAGATGCATTTTATGCGCCCACGATGCACTCCCGCTTTCTCCCGACAATTCAAGATGCGGGACTTGTTTCCTAGTATTTTTGTGAACAGCATTCAAATTGAACCGGGCCCTCTAAATTTGGGTTTTTCCTGGTGAAACCGTTCTTGTTCCCTTGTCTATTCGTTAAGTATAAATCAATTTTTTAAAGTGATGAGGTGTTAATTTATGGGAACACGGCATAATTAAGTATTTATACTAGAAATTTTTTTATAAATTAATAAATTCTAGGTAATAATATACAGCAATACTTTAAGCTATTTGATTTATTCTATGATGACGTATTTCACGGAAATTGGGCAATATAAAGAAACTTGATGATCATTACAGAAGTCACAATAGTTCATTTTAGGTGTTTTTCCTACATTAATCCAGAGGTACGTAAATACCTTACAGACAAACACATTTAATATACATTCACTATGAAAACTAAGAACCAATTTTAATTAACTTTCACGATTATCACAGATGAAACTCAGGCGAGAAGTGATTTAAATGTGAATCAAATACTTAAACGTGAACACTTACGCTACTCTGACTACACACAAAAAATATAATTTAAAAACGTACACAATCTGATCTCATCTTTGGAATTCAACAGGAAATTAAATAGCTTACGAATACCACACGTCAGAATCAAACTTTTGCATATGCTTGCTTACGGTAGGGTTGAAATGCATACAAGCATATACGAGAATAATGTATAAAACAGGAAGCAAGTAAACTATATAATACGATTTCTTCATCTTACTGCAGAAAGATTTTCCACTTTTTAGACTAAAGTAACCACTCATAGCGCATACTGTATGAAGGTATGAAAAAATAAAATTTCTGTAAATTTAACATAACATAACATTCACGCCATTCCTTTGCGGGGTAGGCAAAGCAATCCCCGCCTCTTGTTTATTTATAAAGCTTTCACCGTGCCTTGCTATCCCTGCATACGTCCCTAGCTTCCGCAAGATTCATACATTGTCCCTGGCATGCCCTTTACATTTAAATAAATTAATATGTTTGGTAACATAAATTATTATAAATGTGAGATTGTTGTTGTTTTTGTATTGTAGCTTGAACGACGTTACGTTGCCTATTGTTTTATCAAAAAGAAAAATTATTGTTTGAATAATAATTAAACTAATTTTTGTCAGCCAGGAATAAAACAAAAAGAAAATACAAGTACGAAGGAGGAAATCATTAAAAGTTGTAAAACGGTGGCAGTATTCAGAATTTAAATCAGGTCTAGCTGAACTCCAATTCTAAAACAGAAAAAAAGCACAAAACAATTGTTTTCAATTTTTTTCTTTTAAATGTCTAGTGCAATGTTTGCAGAATATTGATTTATTTTGTCTAAGGTACGTACTTTAAACAACGAACCGTTGTTTACTTTCTGAAGTATACGCAATTACAATTAAATTCAGTTTATAGATTTTTCCAAAACTTCTTTAACTATACATAGCCAGACGCAACTGTGCTGCACGTTAAATAATTAAAGACAAATTTTAAATTCTAAAAGTTTATCTCTCAATCTCTATTACACGTTTCCATTCTAATACTTTGCTGAAGTTCATATTCGGCAACTTTAAAAATTCAAAATATAACTATAGCATAAAGTATTATGCAGGTCCCAACTAGGTTATAGATTTCTTTCTTTACAAAACTCTTACTATAGTAGAGCAGATCTAGTTCAATCCAACAACGACAATACTTTAAGTTCTACTGGTCAGAGATAATTTGAATTTAAATACGTTATATTAAACTCTATATGTTATCGTGGTATATTTAATATTACAATAACTACTGTTAATTTTCGAAATGACCACGTTCGAAATAAGTTGGTATAATCCACTTAATTTTTGCTTTATATATCTTCAGACTAACTGTATAGTCACGTTTACAGATAATTTGACATCGTTATTGTGTACGTGGTTGGATTTGTACTGCACACTTTGAAAACAGAGGAATGTAATAATTGTGTAAAATAAATAGTTCAAAACAACCATAAACAGATGGGATTAAAAAAATCGTATTAATTTATTAGAAAGACATTATTATTATTTATGACTAAATTAACTTAAGTATGCCATGAGACAGTTTACCAATTGAAGTGAAACAAATTTTTTAATACAATTAGTAAACATTATTCACATATAAACATGAATCTCATAACAGAAATACAAATATTTAAGAATTAAGGGTTGAAAATAAATTGCAAACGTTTTAAAACATTTTGTGTAAATATAAGATAAATTATATATCTAAGTTAGAATATGTTAGCAAATTAATGACTAAAACTGTAAAATAATTTTAAACGAAGTATAAATTAGTATTTACGTCTATAACAAATTTTAAATTCAATTCAGAAATGTAAATGGTAACGAACCGACACTGTTCAAACTATATGTTAGTTTGAAAGTCAAAAAATAGATACACCACTTGCCAATAAAATTAATATAAAAATACGTAAAAATTGTTTTGAAGGCAAAGAATTTAAACAGGGTTTGAAATGCCGTTTTTTATTTAATATATACTACATATTATTTTATACATAACTTTTGCGCCCTATTTTATTTTTGCAAGAATAGGTTCCAAGGAAACTACCTATGGGAGGTATTTCAAAATGTAATAAAAGTTAAATAAAAAATGTATTTTATAATAATTGATTTTGATCGGTCAAAATAGAAGGTTCATTTATGTTAAAGGATCTAAGATCTTAATTAAACATCAACGCGAGACTATTGTCAATCGGATTGCATCGCCATTTTGAATAATTTAATTTTAAAGAACCGCTG
This sequence comes from Vesta saturnalis, assembly GCA_036346205.1. NCBI lineage: Eukaryota > Metazoa > Arthropoda > Insecta > Coleoptera > Lampyridae > Vesta > Vesta saturnalis. The sequence goes on along the minus strand of JARFJB010002198.1, from coordinate 75,744 downwards.
CCAAATTATCTGCCACAATGCTTTTTCATATATGTAAACACCTGATTTTCAAAAAATCTGTTTATAAATTAAAAAATGCCCAATTTTGCAACCTAATAACAGTGCGCCACTGTTTATTTCTTTTCTTAAATTATATAAAAAAGTATTAGCTTGTGTTTTAACTTTGTAACCTTTTAAAATTTGAAGCAATGAATTACTTAATTACTTAAGCCCTTAAAAATGTCATGCCACTGGTTGGATTTCGCTCATTAACAAACTTGTACCAAATGTCGCGCACGCACGCACGCACCGCGCACCATGCACCATATGCACACGCAAACGCACAAACACATACCACACACGCACGCACGCACGCACGCACGCACGCACGCACGCACGCACGCACGCGCACGCACGCACGCACGCACGCACACACACACACGCACGCACAGCACGCACGCACGCACGCACGCACGCACGCACGCACGCACGCACGCACGCACGCACGCACGCACGCACGCACGCACGCACGCACGCACGACGCACGCACGCACGCACGCACGCACGCACGCACGCACGCACGCACGCACGCACGCACGCACGCACGCACGCACGCACGCACACACACACCACCACCACAGCACGCACGCACGCACGCACGCACGCACGCACGCAACACACACACACGCACGCACGCACGCACGCACGCACGCACGCACGCACGCACGCACGCACGCACGCACGCACGCACGCACGCACGCACACACACCACACACACGCGCGCGTAAAACGCACACACACGCACGCACGCAGGCACGCAGCACGCACGCACGCACGCACGCACGCACGCACACACACACACACACACACACACACACACACACACACACACAGCACACACACGCGCGCGCGCGTAAAAACGCACACACACGCACGCACGCAGGCACGCACGCAGGCACGCATGCACGCACGCACGCACGCACGCACGCTTGCACCTTGCACGCACGCATGCACGCTGCACGCATGCACGCTTGCACGCACGCTTGCACGCACGCACGCTCGCTCGCACGCACGCACTCACGCACACACACACACACACGTAAAACGCACATACACGCACGCACGCAGGCACCCACGCAGGCACGCATGCACGCACGCACCACGCTCCACGCACGCCCGCACACACACGCACGCACTCACGCACGCACGCTCAACACCCACCACACACACACACACACACTCACACACACACACACACACACACACACACACACACACACACGACACACACACACACACACACACACACACACACACACACACACACACACACACATACACACACACACACACACACACTATATATATATATATATATATATATATATATATATATATGTGTGAAAAAATGTTTGGGTGTTACTCGTATTAGCTGACTAGGTTTCAAATATTCGCAACTGTGTACTGTAATAAAGGTTTGTTGTATAAATTAAAAATATTATGAAGACTAGTTACATACAATGACCGCCATAAAGTTGGACACATACGGAAAAATTGTTATTATTGAAATGTCTGAAAAACTCGATTGGCTGTTCGTTTCTAAATGTCTGACAACCAAAAATCCATTGTGACATTTGTCACGTGAGCATAGATATGGCGAGAATTTTGAAAATGTTAGCCGTGATTCCGAAAAATGGGTCAAATTGACAGGATATCCAAATATTGTATTAAGAAAATGTATTTAGTATGCAAAGACCTCATATACCAATTTTCAATCAAATCAGAAAAAAATACCATTTATTCCCTCTGCTTTTATTACGAAACATCATAAAATCTTGTATTACCTGGAAATAGTTTTAATAACATAAATTACGTCATTTTAGGTCAAAATTTGTAAAATAGACAATTTGTGAGAGGAAAATTTAGAAAATACGATTTAGCCTCGTCACTGGTTGCGTTCATGCCCTGTATATTGAAGCGCATGAGCTGATCTAATATTTTTAACAGGTAATTAAAATGTAAACGAATTAATATTTATAATTAAAACTTAACAACACATTATTTGTCCGTATTAAATTTAATATTGATTAGTACATTTGAAACTAGCCATATTTTTGAATTTAATAAATTGGCTTTGGAAAAATTAAATATTTCGGCTTATAAGAATGAAAATTATTGCTCTTTAAAGTGCACCTCATAATTTAAAATACCTAAAATTGTATAATTTTGTTATTAAACTATTTATAGAAAAGAGTTTATGATGTTTCGTAATAAAAGCAGAGGGAATAAATGATATTTTTATTTTTTTCTGATTTGGTTGAAAATTGGTATGTAGGGTCTCTGTTACATTCTAAATACATTTTATTAATACAATTTTCGATATCTTGTGAATTTGATCCATTTTCGGCATCACAGTTAACATTTTTCAAAATTCCGCCAAATATATGATCACGTGACAAATGTCACAATGAATTTTTTTCAGACATGCAGAAACGAACTGCCATTAGAGTTTTTAAGAAATTTCAATAATAAAAATTATTCCATATGTGTCCAGCTTTATGGCGGTCCCTGACCTTTGTCGCATAGGCCCAAAAGATGGGTAAAAATGAAACTTGTTTTTGAATATACTATAGCAGGTCATTATATAAAATCACGAGTAGAACAACAAAGACAATAAAACCGTTAAAAGATACTCCAGGGTATCAATTACGTAGGCAACATACAGATTAGTGTACGTATTTATCCATTTGTAACGTGTCTAACCTATTGCGTCACATAAAAATTATATGTGTGTATATTATATATATATATATATATATATATATATATATATATATATATATATGTATAAATATGTATAATATTTTAATAAGTTAATAATAAATATCCTGAAGAAGATAGCACGGCTACGAGATCAGTTGAACGATAGTGAATCGTAGAGCACTTTGTTGGCATGGGTTACCCGGTTAATGATTAGGTTAGTCACAAATCAGAAAGAGAATGGTAGTAAGAGTGATAAAGAAGATTAAGCGCCACAAGCTCTTAAAGAAAAAGGTAACTTATTATTTCTTGAGGACGCCATGTAAAGCTTAAACCAGGGAGAAGAAACAGTACTAGTAAATAAACAATGGTTACCTCAGTAATGGTAATATACTTTAAACTTCCAATTAGTGGACCAGATAGGTTTACCGTTGAGTTTTCCCCAAAAGGACTAGGAAAGTTATATTATTGATTATTATAATAACTATACTAATAAAATTGGAATATTTAGTTTTCCTCAAAGACTAGATGAGTTGCGCATACATACAGAGCAGATTAATAGTAAATTAATTTTAGTTTCTCCGATGAAACTATAAAATTTCGTATGTAAACAAATAGACCAGTAATTGTATGGACAAAAGCAAGTCCTGATATTTTACTTTCAGCACAATAAGATTTTAGAATTGATTAATTATTAGAATGAAGTAATACATCTATCTGGTTCGTCGAAAGATCTTTCAAAGTGTTAACCTGAAAAGGAATATTCATATACTACCAGTAAATTTTTAATTTAGAAATGCTACAATTCAACTTTCCTTTGATTTACAAAATAATAATCCACATAATAAGCAAAACATCAATTATATATATATATATATATATATATATATATATATATATATATATATATATATATATATATATATATATATATATATATATAGATAAGTCTGTTCAGTTCACATTTGACCTAGTATGAATTATATGTGAATATGTAACGTGCAAAATTGATATTACATCCATTCGAATCGACTTCATAATCACTGTATTAAAAGAACGTACACTTACTATTTAATGTTAACTGATTAGTTCGGTCGATTACCGCTAGAGGGCGGTACCGTTAAATAAATACATTTAACTTGTCAGGAATTTATTATTTTGCATAAATCAAAATTTATTTGGTAACATCGCCCTTTTTATCTATTTCCGGTAAAACGTTAGAAACGTGGATTGTTGAGCAGTCATGATTAAAAAGTAAAGGCGTTGTCTTGAAAATATTCTATTGTTGATATTCATGCCAAGCGGAAGTCTCCAAAATAGAAGATTTATTTAAAATAATTATTCACGGTTATATTCACGTAAGTAGCGGATGTAATTGAGAAAAGATATCGACATTTCTTTAATGTTTGGTAGTGTTTAAATTTCTGTTAGTGTATGAACTCTTCGAACTAAGTAAATAGCTGATAGTTTGAGGTTCGATTATCATCGCAGATGTAAAAGAATTGTCAGAGTATTATTGTACGTACTGCACTCGAGTATAATCCGCTATTGTGCAATTATTGTAAAGCGATCGTAACGTTAATTACTTTGTTGGTTGGTTATAATAAAATAACTTAGGCTTAATTTGTCTTGTATTCACTATAATCTCTTCAACCACACACAGGTTTGGATTAGCGTTGTCATCCATTTTATTGTGTCATAAGTCTCTAACCGTTTCTGCTACTGTTGCGCAGTCTTTTTCTTATACCAGTCATACCCATAATTATACTTAGTGTTTATTCAGAATTTGCAAGCGTGAAAACATGATTTTAAAATTTATCTTTTAGGTTTAAGCAGGTGTTTTAGTATTGTTATGGGAAGTGTTCAGTATATACAGACATATTTTTGTAAATTATCGGGTTTATCTATTTTAAAACGTTTACTTATGTCTAGTGTACACTGAACAATCAACAATCGTTTCCATATACGTAAATATATTTTACTCATATTTATAGGGAGTTTGTGTGAATTTTTCTTTTCTGTGAAACAACGGCAAGTCAAGTTATCGGAATTTTATGTCAAAAAAAAAAATATATATATATATATATTTATATTTATATTGGTTGGTTGTGATTTTTTCCTTTCAGGCTAACCCTTGAAGGATCTTTCAACGAACCCGAGAATTCGACTAAATATTTAACCTTATGGTCATATAAGCATGCTAAAGCAATGTATTTGTATTGGGAAAAACTTTAATATAAACGTTTATAATTATTAATTGTCCAATTGTGATAAATAGAAGTTGCATATTTGAACGGAACACGTTTAGCCGTTTGTTGAAAATCAATTAATATGAGGTTAATAGTGGAACTGTTGTTTATTTCTTATATGTCCCTATTATCCCCGGTTCCAGCTTTACGGGCTCTTTCTCTTTCGTTAAAACCTTGTGGCGCTCAAAATGTGTTTACTATACTAGTTACGTTAAGTTAAACATGATACTTAAATCTACAAAACAGAATTAAAAAAGTACAGTAACCCCCGCTAAAGTTTGACGTAATTGGGCAATTAATACAACCGGTATGATACAATAATTTATTTTACGTCACTGCGTAGACGGTAGCGTTTGGGATAAGAACTCCCTAAAATCGCAAAATGGCTGTTACACGATAAATTAGCACTGGTTGTATATATGGAATTTCGGTTATAAACAACCTAACTTAGATTATTATGATTACGCAAGATAATAGCAAACGGTTGTATCCAATTATATCAGTGACCAAGTAGTACAGTATTTATGAAGGATTTACAAATGCTGATAATTATTCCAACAAAGAAACTGTAGAAGACAGCTTCGCCCATAAAGGTAAATTTTACATCATAGTGTTTGGTAGTATTATTAATTTAAACACACCTTTTATTTTGTAGACACTGTGTCGACCACTGCTGAAGGCAACTTCCGAATATAACAGTTTATAAAGGAAACCCGGAGATAAAATTTATTAACAGATGTGATAATGGAATATTCTGATCTGGTTTCACGGATCGTTATACTTTCCATCCTGATGTGAATCAGCTTGGTCCTGGTTATTGAAGGTGAGAAGGTTTCTAGTCGTTACTCTTAGCGAAACGGACAGCCCGATTCCATTATCGTAACCACCAGTAACATAAAACAGTTAGGGAGAGTAAACATATCTATCTTCCGCACAGCATAAGGTAAAGACCCGACAAACGAAACATCAAAAGCAGTAAGAAAGTACGCACACAGGAAACCGCGGTAAAACGATAAGCCGAAATCAAAGAGCAAATCGATGAGCTAAAAATCGAAAAGAGAAGCGGAAAATAAGGTATGATAAGTAATTGTTATTCGATCAGATAACGTTGTTTTACCACTTTAGATTAAAGGCGAGCTTTACGTTTATTAGCAAACTATGGTTAATTTTCGGTCTTGAGAATAGCGATTTAGTGAATTATAATATCTCGGCACTGAAAGAAACTTAAAAATTACAAAGGAATTGGTGAAACCAAGATTCTTATATTTCCCCCATCCAATAGCGATTAGTAACTCCTAGCCAAATTATTACATCACAAGGTACAGAAATACTTTATATTCGAAAACTCTCTTGTAGAAATGATGATGCCATCGATTAAGCCAGAAAACAAAGAATGACTTTTCACCAAAATGACTGCTCAAAAACCACACTTCAACAAACTTTTTACTAAAAATTGTAATTTTTGTTACAATTTTATTTGTAAAAATAAATATTTCTGTGATAAAAACTTGTTATTTAGTTATTACATGTACTGTCCTCCAGCGGTAATTAGACGGAAGCAACAGATACCTTTCAGGAGGCGGTTTGAAACCAACAAGAAAATCGTAAAAATCCTCTAGGTGGCACTACTATGTCAGTTTCAACTTTAGAATATAATTTGTAATACAGCAACTACTAAAACTACTGAAATTTGTAGTATTGAAATAGGTATCAACTAAATCAATAAATGTAAGTCTTTAATCTTCCAATCCAAATGTCATTTTTAGTACATCGGCTGTAGAAAATAATGAAGTCGATACGAATGAATCAAACATCGATTTCTGTACGTTACACATTAATAGAGATATTTGTAAGATTTCTGTAGATGTTACTTGAGTTGTCCTGATCCCATCTAGCGTTTAACGTTAAATTAAGCTTTTTCCCTACTAACGACACTAATCTTGTCATGAATAATCTAATGCTACCTCAAAGTTCCACTACAGCAATTTAAATTCAACCCAAACGTTATTGTTGAATGTTTTAATTGACGAATATGCGTCGACAACGAATGAGGAAATATTGAGTACTATCAGAAAAATTTCACACTTCTTCATAACAAAGCCATAGTCATAATTCACCGGGAGAGACATGAAACGGATAAGTCAGCATCCTTCGAGCAGTAAAATGCGCGAGTGTAATGGACAATATGCATCGCAAGGCCAAAAACAGTGAAAGTGCACGAGTAAAACGTCAATGACGGAGCAACAAGAGTTAACGCAAGTGCAACGTGTTCAAATACGCATTCCGCCGTTCTGGCCAGATGACCCAGAATTATGGTTCGTACAGATCGAGGATCAGTACCACATAAGTGGCATCACAGGAGACGGGATGAAGTACGAATACGTGGCAGGCAACTTGGAGGTTCGGTTTGCAAGCAAAGTAAGATACATCCTCACAACACCGCCAACAGGGAACAAATACCAAAAACCGAGTTAATCCGTAGGCTCAGCATCACTCAGGAGCAGAAAACCGAACAGTGCCTAGAATCAGAGGGGTTGGGGACCGTATACCATCCCAGTTTTTACGGCACTTGCAACACCTAGCGGAAACGGCAGTCCCGGAAACGCTGTTATGATCCATTTGGTCCACCCACCTACTATCAAACGTCCGAGCAATCCTGGCAACACAAACCGAGCTAATCTCGCAAGCGTAGCCGACCTAGCCGACGCCATCATGAGCACCACAGCAATTTCACTCCTTGGGCCCACGGTCAACACACTAGATGACACAATCAAGGACCTGGTTAACGAAGTAGCCCAACTAAAAACAAACCTACAAAACAGGACGCAAAACCGAGTACGAACGCATAGAAGGGAACGAATCCGTTTAGTACCCAAAACTTACGACACGTCTTGGTACCACTACAAGCTTGGAGACAACGCAAAGAAATGTCGACCTCCGTGCAAGGCAGCGAGTAACCAGGGAAACGAACAGAGTACTCGCTAATGACGGCGGGCGACGCTCAAAGCCACACCTTCCGTCATTTCGTCACGGACATAAACTCGAATGCAGAATTCGTGTTAGACACAGAAGCGAACGTTTGCATTTTTCCACGGAAATTAGTCGCAGAAAAACGACAAGTCTCGCGATACAAACTCTACGCAGCTAACAATACCGAGATCAATACATACGGGGTAATAGACCTGAACCTTGATCTCCGGTTACGAACAAGCTTTCCATGGAGATTCATCGTAGCGGTTACACACAAACCGATCATAGGAGCCGACTTCCTATCTTATTACGGACTCCTAGTAGATATTCGCCAACTAAGATTGCACGACATAGCCACAAACCTTGCGGCACTAGAACGACCAACCAAGTTACCGCACTACAAAGGGGTTATCACGATTAACAACAGACATACGTACCACGAGCTGTTGGCGGACTTATCCGCGATCACAAGGCCACCTGGACTACCTTCGCACCCACAACACTCCACAAAGCACTATATAGCAACGACAGATGATCCACCGGCGGCCTGTCACCGCGAAGATTGGCACCAGGTAAACTGGAAAAAGCAAAGTAGGAGTTCAGAATCATGATCCAACTGGGCATCGCACGTCCATCCAAAAACCCATGGGCACCGCTATTACACATGGTACGAAAGAAAGGCACAGAATGGAGACCATTCAGCGACTACAAAGCGCTAAATGCGCGAACACTCCTAGACCGATACCCAGTGCCACACATCGAGGAATTCTCTTAGGTCTTGCACAACAAGAAGATTTTTTCTACAACAGACTTAATAAAGGCCTACTACCAAATCCCAATAGCGGATGAGGACGTACCCAAAACAGCAATAACCACACCATTCGGATTATTCGAATTCCCCTTCATGACATTTGGCCTACGCAACGCAATGGAGACCTTCCAGAGATTGATGGACGAAATGACACGGGACATATTGGCCGCATCATCCTCGGAAGAAGAACATGAAATGCATCTGCGACAGTTATTCCAGAAATTTCGAGACAATGCGACTATAATCAACTCGGCAAAGTACACATTCAGAGAAACACAGGTTTCATTCCTTGGCTATCTAGTGTCGGAGGAAAGAACGCGACTACTACCAGAAAAAGTCAAAGCAATACAAGAGTTAAAAGCGCCGACAACAGTGAAGCAGTGGCGGCAAACCCTAGGCATGATCAATTACTACCGGCGGTTTATACCAAACGCAGTCCCAACGCAAGCGCCATTAAACGAACTATTAAAAGGGAAACTAAAAGGAAATCAACCAATATAGTGGAGCGATAAAGCACAAACAGCGTTTGAAACTTGCAAAAAACGAATAGCAGAAGCAGCATTACTCACACACCCACAAGCAGGCGATAAAATATCAGTTACAACCGACGCATCAGAGACTGCGATAGGTGGAGTAATACAACTGCAGAACGAACAATGGAAACCACCAGCATTTCTATCACGTAAGCTATCAAACGTGGAATAACGATTACACCAAAAGTACATATTCAATATTTCAAGCAAAATATATCAAAAACTATGCGTAACAGCGAAAATACAAAAAGCTGAATAATACGTACTTTGGTGTAGTTGTATGATAGAATAAGTACATAATTCTCTTTAAAAAAATTTATTAGACCTTTAATAGATCACTTCTTCCATGTTCAAATAAAGATAATCGCAAATTATATCCTTAGAATCTATAAAACGATTCCCTGTATCATTTATTTATATCTTGCTTTGTCATCAAGCTACTCGGATGGGATGGATAGTTGAAACATCTGGTATATGCCAAATAGAATGATTTTAAACACAAAATTAATAAAGCTAAAGTTATAAAGTAAGAGTAGATTTAGATTTAAGATTCACTGAATTAGCTACATAAGAATAAAATTTTATAAAACATCAATGGCTGTTATAAAAGTGTTTTATTTACTGGAACCGTATTTTTCTTTTATTTTAAGTAGTAAAATTTCTTACGATCTTCATGTTGCAATTTTTCCATTCGAATTTATCTAAACATATTTACTACTTCGTAGTTAAATTCGCGAATTAATCTAATTAAGAATTTTACGATTTTCACTTTGATTACACCGTAGACACAAATGAAATTTGTCAGTTTATCCCTTTATCCATTTGATTAAGGGTTTCACCCAAAAATTTAGAATTCACATCACGTAAAAGCGCTGGGAATAAATAAATAAATTTTCAAGTGTCTCTGTTTAAGATTGTAACCTTTTTTTTTATTTGCTATTTTTAACTTGTTAAGCAGTTAATTCAATGCCGCAATTTATCTACTTTCTCTACAAAAAAAAGCATTTTTTACCGTTTATATAGGGTTTGAAACCCAACTGAGAATTTGAACAAACACAGATTTCCCACGAGGTTAAAAACAAACCATTCTATATTTGTATCTAGGAAATGGACTTTTGAAAGTAGAAAACAATCAGAGCCCTACAACAAGTTAATTATTTATCTTTAGAGTAGTTTCTCTTTCAAACTTTTTAATGGAAAGTTCAGCTTTTTTTCTGTAATTCCTGGGAATTTACCTAAAGGTTTTACGGTAATTGTATACTTAGCATAAATAAAATTATCATAAAGTAAATAAACATACTGCCTATTCTTTAACATTAGAATTGAGATGCAAAATGTATAACTTTTGTTTCAATTGCCTAAGCACTTAGAAGGTGAGACCAACTGTAAGTAATCTAGGTGTAAATTTAAATTCAGACTCCTGTTTTGTATTTTAAGAATTTTGTTGTCTATGTGGATTATAAGCAACAACACGCAACTTCGATTATTTACATTTTTTTGTCCACCAAAATATATCAAAAAGAGAGTTATATATACAGGTTGTTCCATAATTGTTTATTTATAAAAAATATTAATTTTTCTGATATGGTTATCATGGATCCTGGATTATTTTCCGGAAAGACAGGTCTTACACCAAATTTTCCACCAGATGAGAGTGAAGACGATTGATTAGAAGATAGTGATGATGAAAACTACGTACCAGATGAACCAATTTCATCAAGTAAGGCTATAAAATAATTACTGAAAAAAACACATAACTTTTTTATATCTGTTGTAGGTAATACCTCTGACGAAAGTGAAAACGATCAGGAGATGAGAATAGTGAAGAAGATGAGGTAAACATAGACCAAAGTAATTGTAGTAAAAAATAAAAGCTACCTCCTCTACCGTGGAAACCTTCGAAAACAGTTTTCACCGTACCCAAGTGGTCCGGAAAACTTCCCAAGATATAACTGAAATCAAAGAGCCCTTTTCAACAAATTTGTACATAGAACAGTGTTTGAGAATTTTGCTCAGCAGTCCAACGTTTATTTTACGCAGCGTGATCCAAATAAACCAGCTAACATTTCGGTAGATGCGATTGAACAGTTTTCGGAATTGCATTTTACATGTGTGTGTGTGTGTGTGTGGGTTTGGGATTTCTCGATCTCGAATGTATTGGAATCAAACTTGTCGAATACATGTAGTAGCTTCCACATGTCATTCAACAGATGGGAATAAATCCAAAGATTTTTTCATTGTAATGAAAACGTTACTCACATTAGAGCTGGGCAACCAGGTCACGATAAGTTACACAAAATCAGACATCTGAAGAGAAAGTAAATAAAATACCAATGAACGAAAATCTTAGCGTGGAGTAACAAATTATTCAATTCAAAGGACTTTGCACATTAAAACAATATAACCCAAAAAAACAAAAAAAACGGGGTTATAAAGATTTCAGCTTATGTGATAACAAAGGAATAACTTTGACATTTATATAGAACCCATTGTTGAAGAAATATATATATATATATATATATATATATATATATATATATATATATATATATATATATATAAGATGAATTGAGTTGTGTAGTTACGGAAAAATGTAACACGAGTTAGTTTTTCAGAAATATTTCATAATTTATTTTAATTCTCCCCAAAAAAGACGCTCAATCTCTAAATATAATCATATCCTAAGCTTAAAAATGTCTCTCTCGTTCCGCTTAAATTACTATTTGGGTTTGTAAGGATTTCACAAATTCTGTTGGAGTCGGACATTGTGTAATATTAGCGTAGTTTTGTATTAAAGTTCAATTGTGTTAATAAAGAAAGTGTTTTCTAAAATCCCATTGTCCTTCGTGTTCTCAAATACAGTAAGAAGTGTAGGATAAAAATCCTACACCCCTCCACCTGAAATGCCAGATATTGGTTCAAGTGGGAACTCTGTGCTACGAGTAGGTTCAGTAAAATCATTTCATATTATATTATGATAATTGGTTTTGCGGATTGGCTTTACAGGTTCAGGTGGAAAAAATGGGCATACGTAGCGTAGTAACCGTCACAGCTAGTCGTACACGCGATTGCTTATTTTCTCAAGACAGTGAAATGAAAAAAAAGGAAGAGGAAATTTTGAAGAAAAGGATGTTTGTCTAGATGGCGTCCGATTGAAGGCGATTAAATGGTATGATAATAAAGCAGTAACCCCTACTTAGTACCTTTTGTTCAGCTCAACCAGTGTCTAATATGAAGTGTTGGGATAGAAGGCTCCAAACCTACGCAGAGGTTCCCAGAACAGCCATTGTGGCAACATACAACAAATGCATGGGAGGAGTAGATTTGATAGACTCCTTGCTGGCACTTTATAGAACGATGACCTGATACAAAAAATTGTACCAGCGTTTTATTTTTTATTTTCTAGATTTGGCACTAGTCAATTCGTGGTTACTTTATCGAATAGATTGCGAACAGATTAATTTACCCAAATCAAACCAGTTGAAATTACTTCAATTTAAGACAAGGGTTGCCGATTATCTCTGTAGAGCAGAAAAGTCTCTTAAAAAAAGACCTGGTAGACCAAGTAGTAGCTTGGAAATGCAGCAACAAGCGAAAATGAAGCGAAGTCCAGCTCATTATCTTCCTTCAGTTGTCCTTAGCCAAAATAACAATCAGATATGTTTTACGCCGGCAAAAAACTGCTTTTTAATTTCCACTCACAATAACGAGATTTTCCATAATTATATGTTGTTGGCTACAGGAAACAAACCCCAGTTTACAACTCTGTAATAGTGTTACATACAGTGTATATTTCTGCTATTTAGTTGTTAATAAAATGAAATTTAACCAACAATAAATTTTGTCTTTTGTTTTAAAATTCATGCAATATGGGGTTAAGTTATTTCGAGGACAACCCTAAAATTTCTATAAGGCAAGCAAGTCGAGAACTAAATTTTAAGTATTCTATTATTCGGAGAGTATTGCAAGAATATAAATAACACGATTATAAATTACACAGCTTGGAAGTTTTAACTGAAACCCATGCAGAAGAACGTTTCAGTTTTATTTTTAATGTAATCATTGATAATGAAGTACGGGATCAGCGACTATTTCACCATATTTTATGGAGTGATAAGAGTCAATTTATAGGTAATGGCAAGCCTAATATCACTATGGGTCGACAGAGGATCCCCACGTAATAAACGAAATTCAAAACCTAAAATATTTTGGTATAAACGTTAGGTGTGGTGTAATTTGTCAAAACTTAATTGGTCCACATCTTTGTAACCAAAATGTTGAAGGCAGAAGCTATTTAAGATTTCTGCAAGAAGAGCTTCCTCCTTTATTAGAAGAAGTTACCCCAAAGTTTTATGTTACAGCATGATGGAGCTCTCCTCCGCATAAAGCCAGAATTGTTAAGGATTGCTTAGATAATAAATAATATGGAAATAGGTGGATAAACATGAATGTACCATTAATGGCCTGCAAAATCACCTTCAGATTTTTTTCTTTGGGGAACATTAAAAATAAAGTTTACAAAACACCTTCTCGAAATGTTAACCATTTGAAAGAAAAAATTAAAATAGCTTGCAGTAATATATCCAGGGCAACTGAAGTTTAAGAAAAATTAAATAAATGAGTTTGAATACCATCAACCACATCAATAAGATTTTTACTAAACTGAAATCGATATTCATTACATAAGTATTCGAACATTAAGTTTCGAACCTTAAATATGATTTATCCTCAGGGACGGTCTAATTCCTAACACACTACTATATAAAAGTGATCTTAATACATTTATGGTCGTAACATCTGGCTAACACGATTTTACAACGCGTTTTATTATGGTAACTAAGGTATCACGGGCGTTACGTGTATAATAATTGCCTGAGATCAACATTCCCGAGGGCCTCTGACCCAAGGGATGTACGTTGACTGAGGGCACTATTCCTGTAACACCCGTAGTTCCTTCTGTATTTAATGTCCTTTTAGTGTGTTATTCAGTTAAAAAAGATATTGAATTTTATTTTTGACAATTATTGTCATGCACATTTTGAGTAATAAACAAAGTGGGTTTGATTTGTATTTTAGCAAAATATAATCGAGTTTGTTCAGTCACTTTGGTTGCGTAACCATGCATTCTGCTTAATTTCATATTGCCCTAGAGCACTATATCGCTTTTAACTTGTTTAAAAATAGGTGCATTATTGAAAAATAACACACCATAAGGCCATTAAATATATTTTTCCCCGTAACTTTTGAACCGAATAAGGTAGATAAGAATTTTTGGGCAGAGGAATTCAGAAAATATTAACATTGAAATATATATATATATATATATATATATATATATATATATATATACAAAAAATTTTCTGGAAAAAAATTATTTTTGTTCAACATAGCTTCAATTTCTCAGTTTTTACAAATGTATCGTTTGGTGCAAATTATAGACTGACATAAACCATTTAAGATCCCTTAATCAGATTATAATGGTCATCTCCCTTTTCTCAGAATAAGGCCAAGGCGTCACCCTGTGCACTAATTATGAATAAATTGACAGTAATAACTGTGTGTATCTGTAGTGCAATATCTATTTGTGGAATACAATAAATGGCGAAAACTTCTGTAGTAGTCACAGCGCTCTAGCGATTACATTTGTTTGATCCCTAGAGAAACTTTTCTGAAATCTATGTTCGGTATCTTTATACTGGAAGTTCAGTAAGTACTCGACAGCGTTTTAAAATCGTGTGCAGTAAAGTAAACAAGCATTTAATAATTTTTATCCTATAGCACCTCATAAGGAGGATATTGACTTGTAACAAATTTTTTTTGGGCCCAGCTACTAATGCGCCACTTATACTTTAAGATAAATTTGGCATAATGCTAATAGAATAAATGTTCAGAAAACGGGTGCATTCAATGCACTTTAGATCAATCCCTATTATTTTAGGTTTCCTTACACACGGAGGGGACTAAAGAGGCTATAGCTCCCCATAGGATAATGTGAAGTGAATTAACTTCCAGATTACATGTATCTAATTTTAAAAACCTAATAGCATTTTAAGAATCCGTTGCGTTTGGTCAGGATACATTTTTTAATACTTAAACACCGCAAATGGGTACCTTATATGAGATTGAAGATATACTTTCTTAGTGTACCTATCTGTTTTTATTATTTGTCCTTGCCCAATTGAAGAGCAGGTCAACATCTCGGCTCGATAAAAAGTCGTCTGTTTGGTACAGCACAAGGCAAAACAAAAGTTCGTGAGACACCACTGTTGACCTGTAAATTTATTATAATTCTTTATTTCTACAAATGATCACGTTGGCTATCCACAGGTTCACGACCAAACGTTTCATTATGGGTATCGGATGTTAGGAACACCAGTTTTCGGAATATCGGTAATAAGGTATTGCTGCACAAGGTTAAATTGTAAATGACCCACAGTATCTGCAATCCTTCTCCAAAAGCAAACATTGCTTTTTAAACTTCTAATCAGCACCGTTTTAAATATTGTGGTGTAGTTGTAACTGCTCTGTATATTTTTCAACAATTAAAATTATTTCGATAATTAAAAAGCTAATTTGCCGTTTTGTTGTATAACCAAAAGAGAAAAGCGACGTTGTTTCACTTATTATAAAAATGCCACACTTACAACAAAAGAAGTGAAAAGGACAATCAAGATTAATTGCGAGTAGAAGATTCGGAGCCTGTGGCCGGTACATCTCGGACGGCAGAAAATGATCATGCAGAAATTGTTGTTTTGTCTAAGAGTACAAATAAGTAGGGCACTGTGTAACTAATAATTTTAGCGATAGCGTAACTGAGCGACAAAATATAGCAAGAGTGGTACTCTCTAAAATAGTAGCTAACTTATTCGGCTGTTGTCGGTATGTAGCAAAATACTGCAAATTGATAAACGTCATGAAAGTTTTGACAAAGTAAATGGCATTTACGAAGAATTATTATCTGGTAAGTTAAATTATTCCTCTAATACAAATAATTATTACTCTTTTGTTGTAAGTTGTAAGGAACACAAGATGTTTCCTGGAATAAGATATTTGATGTTAAATAATCAACAACGGCAAAGAATAAGCACCAATAAAACCGAAATTCGTCTGCTAAGAGATAAAATGATCCATTTCAACTGCGGGAAGAAAGATTTGTAGATCTATTTCGCCTAAACAAAGAACTGGTGCAATATATAGTGCATAATTTAACACCTCATTTGTATACACCTCAAACAGCAACCGGCATACATTCGACGTTGACGATTTTTGCAGCGTTACATTTTAAGCCACAGGATCCTACCAACGGTCATTAGGACAAGGATACCTTTTATCTGAGCCATAAAGGTCTATTAATCATGTGGTTAGAAAGTAACTAAAGCACTTAATATCATTGGTACACACACACACACACAATGGATCACATTTCCACAAAAAGCAGACGAAAAACTGGCGATAAAACAACGCTTTTTGACGAAACTTGTTTTCCTGACATAATCGGTGCTATTGACTGCACTCATGTTGCTATTTTAAAACCCCAGAAGGAACACAATTATTTAAATAGGGAAGGACATCACTTCAAAAATGTTTAAATAGTAAGTTTTGGTAAAAAAAAAACAGTTAGTACAAATAAATTTAATGATTTATTTACATACTACAGATCTGTGTGATCTCAATATCTTGGCCATAAATGCACGTTCTGCAGAAGCAACACATGATTCATTCATATGGAGAACGTCGATAATTCAAGAGGAATTGAGAAGATGCTACAACCAAGGTGATAGATCCATAACAACCATGGTTAATGAAACCAGTGGTTAATGCTCTTCCAAATACTGCTCAATGGCTTTATAATCGTTGTCATGCTACGATTAGGAATTGGTGTGGAGATGTAATGTAGTCTTAAAGAATAGATTTTGCTGCATTTTAGGCGAAAGGTGCTCCGATATGCTCCGGAAATGACTGGGAAAATTATCACAGTTTGCGCAGCTTTGCACAATATGTCTACCAAAGCTAGGATTGGAGTTGCTGATATTCCTCAAAATTGGGCAAAACGAAGATAATCGTATTTTTAATAATCAAGACGATAACAATGGAGATCAAGCTCGCTTATCATTAATAAATAGATATTTTAATTAGTACGATGCTGTTCTATGTTCTATTCTCTGTTATTTCGATGTTAGTTTAGAAAATATATTATGTTTATTTGTATTAAATTGTAAGTAGTTTGATTATTGTGAAAATTACAGTTTAATTTGCAGATCAAAGAAATAGAATAACATTTACAAAAAATATATTTCATTATGATTTTCCAGCTCTTTTGTTATTATGGTAATAAATTAATATTAATTTAATATTAATAACATTTGATTTCATCTAAAATTTAAGTTTCAAAGCAATATTTTTATGCAACAAATAATGTTATAATACAGAGTTCGGCATAGCACTGTTACCATTTTTAACATTAAATATTTATTGAACGAAAACCCAATACATTTTGTATTCTTATCATAAATTAATCTACATATCTTTGGATTATATGACTTAAAGATACAATCTTTCAAATGACCACCATTTTCAGCTATGCAAGATTGAAGACGTTGCGGGAAAGTTGCCATAACTCGTCGTAATGTTTCCTCAGGGATAGCTTCAATTTGGGCTGTAATGCGATTTTTAACTCCTTTAAGTTATTAACTCTTACGGAAAACACTCTCTTTAAGGTACCCCAGAGAATTATCTGTAGCTGTCAGGTCTGGACTGCACGATGGCCAGGAATATCGCCGAACGTGAAACCAAACGTCCAGGGAACATGTTACGTAAAGTTTCTGGCGATCGGCGGGCGGTATGAGCGGTGGCTCTGTCTTGCTGGAAAAAAATATTCTCGATTCCTCGCTGATGTAGCTCTGGTTTATCAACATCTCAATATAACGCTCTGTATTTACCGTTACAGATCGACCATTAATATCTTCAAAGAAGTAAGGTCCGATGATTCCCATTGATCCAACAGCACACCAAACAATTACCTTTGGACTGAGCAGTGGTTTTTCATGAACTTCCCTAGGATTTCTGTCAGACGATAATTCTGTTTATTGACAAATCCTGATAAATAAAAATTGGCTTTTTCAGACATTAGAAGCTGATTTGGCAAATCAGGATTGATTTCAATGGCGTTGTGAATATTCTGACAACATTGCAGTCAATTTTCTTCGTGACATGAATTCAGTTCTTGAATAATTTGCATTTTGTATGGATAGAAATTTAGATCCAAGTGCAATCTTCGAAGACTTCTTTAAAAATGTTGAGAGTTAAAGAATGCCTTTTTCGGAACGTTCAGGACTGTGCTCAAATGTTTTTCTCACCCGTTCAATATTTTGTGCATTTCTGACAGATCTTCTGCGACCCATTCCTTTTTGTTGCGAACGGGCCCTTCATCTTGCCATTTCCTGATCCATCTGCGAATGGTCAGCCGAGATGGTGTATCCCTTCTGACTCTGTCTCCAAATTCCGCATGAAGTGCACGTTGCACTGCAGTGATTAAATGCAAATTTCCAAATTTTTCGACAACAAAAATTTTAGATTGCAAAGTCCAGCGACCCTTTGCTAACTGCCACTACTGACATGTAAAATCCAAAGGTATGTAGATCAATTTATGATAAGAATAAAAATGTATTGTGTTTCGTTCAATAAATATTTAGTGTTAAAAATGGTAGCATTGCTATGTCGAACCCTGCATACCTGTAAAAATACAAAATTTGCTAAGTGACAGATATATACAAAAATTCAACTTCTATACGCCGTGTCGCCCTCAAAACTTCCAATATACCATCTAATGAAGTGCCAATGCGATACGTGTTATTATCAATAATGTTTAATACTGCCATCACTTTCTCATGTTCTGAGTTAAGCTTTTCTTCTTTTTACCTCAGGAACACCGTGATCACGACCCGTCCTTTTTTGTGCCGTTATGATTAGTTCTGCTATTTGGGTAGTTTTGTGGTCCTGCAAATTCATTTCATGTAAGTTAAGTCTGTTTGGAAATGCAGACCAAAAGAAATAAAATCACCTTCGCTACTAACTTGTTTATCTACATTTTGATCATGTTCCGCAATTACTGGTGGGCGCTGCTCAGAGTTGGTGCTGTGTTGTCTAAGATTCGCCTACTGATGACCAACCTTTTAAAGCCATCAGCTTTAACTCAAAATTAGTTAAGATTCTTCGACTACCTGTGCCACCACCAGTATCCGTTGATTCAGTCCTTTCTCAGCCAAACCTATTTATATGTATATTAATTTTCTAATCGAAAGAAAACAACTGTATTGGTCATACCAATAGAGTTCAAGCTGGATGTTAAAATTTTCCTGTTTTCTTTATCCCTAATGTGAGCATATATTGATAAAAATGTATTATTCGTCATTTCTGGATGAAAATCGAGATAATCTAACATTAATCGTCGATGTTCTGGCTTAGTTCTGGACGAGTGTTTTCTTTCATCTAAATCATATGCATGTTACGGATATTAGTGCGATTTAATTTCTAACAGGTTAAACGAAACTTACCCAATATTTAGTTATACGAAAATAACTTAATTACCCAAATCAATAATAAAAATGCAGAGCCATAAGTCTTTTCGTTCGAACGTTGATATTTAGTAGTGCATTTACTGACGTTTAATTGCAAGCGACGTATTACAAGATCTTGATACGTTAGCAATGGTTTTCAACTTGTATCAATCACAGAGAGTCAGATTTAGCATGACATTCGCTCTATTATCGCTAAAGTTAGCTAGCAACTAATAGCAAAATTAGAGAGTCCCCTACAGACTGGATATATCTTTGTGAAAAGTCGGTTAACATTATCAGACAGTGAAAAATTGAATGTTTTAAATAATGCTTGTAAACGTCCTGATAACCATAAATGTCGGTCATCAAGAACGAGAACTGAGAAGAGTCATTTTGTTTACTCGTGGCTTTAATAGTTTCAAATGGCTTATAATTTAACAACTTGAGGATACTGCTTATTGTATGTTTTGCATATTATTTGTTGCAGGAAAGCTTGGTTTCATTTCATCGCAAAAAAGTGCGGATCGGTACTATTGAGTTTAGTAATTGGAAAAAGCTTTGGAACGGTATAGTAATCATAATAACTTAAAATACAATGCAAACTCTACTTTAAAAGCAACTAATTTTCGAGAAAGTAAGGTCCATAACTTAATTTGCATTTCTGCAAGTGTTGACTCTGGTAGAGCTTTACAAGCCAAAGAAAATGGTATAAAACTTACTTTTCTTATAGCAACTTATACTTTGTGGGAGAAAAATATAATTATATTCCTTAACCTTACCTACGTCCCTCGAGATTGCAATCCGTTGCCCCCGGTAATTAACACCCTCATAACTCCCTTGATATATAAATAACTATTAATTGGAAACAACAAGAAGGGATCGTGGCATTAGTGATTTTTACCGCCTGAGCGGCCTCTTTGATTTTCCACCATTTTCCAGTTATTTGCAGAAATGTTCCCTGACTCTAATTGCTCTTTGAACCGAAATAATGATAACAATTATAACACAACCATTATACCAATTTTATGACAATTATAACACGGAAACACATGTAATCCTCATGGTTACAGTAACTGTTCTGTGTGCCCGCCAGCCTCTTCCTAACAGACATCCAGTTGAAACGGATGCGATGGAGTATTACTGGCCTGTTTCTAATAACGTCGTATCCGTCAACTATGCGATTTATTAACTGATTATTATCGTTAATGGGCACGAAATGTACCGTATGTCTTAAATAGCCATAGAAATAAAAGTCTAATGGATTTAAGTCTAGTAAACGGGTGGGCAGGCAACTGGACCACATCCCCCTATCCATTTTCTTCCACATTGTCTTTTCAGGTACTCTTGAACATCAAGTGACAAATGCTTGGGTGTACTACCGTGTAGAAACAATTTTTTATTACGATCTTCCAATGGAATATCATCTAACAGATCGGGTAACTCTTTAGTTAAAATGTTTAAATAACGTTCACCAGTTAATCTAAAACAGTTTTAAAATGTTTAAAAATTATAGAAAATACCTATATATGCGTTTAAAATAAATCTAATTTGATATCCACCTATAAAACAGTTTGAGGATTGTTAACCCAAAAATGGTTATTATGGAAGTTTATTATTCAGTATCTGTTGAATCTAGCTTCATCAGTGGCCAAAACGTGTTTTAAAAAACTTTCATATAAATTTTTCTAAATTGTCTTGATTTTTTTATCGGCAGAAATTACATTATGGTACCAGCGGTAATCCAATAGTAAATTAAGGCCCATCAATAATTCTATTGATAGTTTGAATATATGTGATTCAAAAACATTCACAAATATTTTCGTTTTATTAAGAATATTTTGCATACTTACAGTACAGCACAGCTTAACGGTCCTTTTCAAGTTCGCAACGCATTCAAACTTACCCACGAACTACAATGAGCGAAAATCGGCTAAACGGTCTTGCTGCGCTAAATATTCACAGAAATAATGACGTAAGCACCGAAAAGGTTATTTAAACACACCTAGCAAATAGACCAAAAGGGTTGGATTTCGTGTTGTAATTCATAATTTATATACCCATAAGTTAATTAAAGTGTTTATTTGGGAAAAATTGATTTGTGTTTTGCGTAATGAATACGTTGCGGGATAACCCTTCGCTGCGGCACTATACCTCTCTTATATTATGCTTAAAAACAATACAAATAAAAACAAAATCGATTGCATAATGTACGAACGAGTCTCAAATCTTCACATTGCGATGCGTGCGATGTACTTCAAAACACGGAACTACGCACAGTCCAACATTTCACTCTTTGTAGATAAAAGCACTGTCTTCTCAGACTCCTTTTGGCCGCACATGTAGCAAAGACATCGAATTTTTTGGAATTTACTTTGAGTTGATTCCTTCGAAAAATGTCTGTCCATAAGGCGGTGCTTCTTGCAATGCTTGCCGAGAAGTATTATTTACTACATTTACTGAAGTGTACTCTTCAATCATTTGTTTTATCAGTGCCATTTGGAATTTTGCCAAAAATATTTTCTTTTTTACAATTTCTTGGTATAATACATGAGCATTGAACAGTACCATGTCGAGAAGGTGGAACACCTTTTTATACCGTTTTGCTCTTCATCTAACCCATTCGACCGAACTGAAGAGCAAATCGGTTTTGACGACTGCTCCCATATTTTTGTTGTAGTCGGTAATAAATGTAGGCTTGACTACATGTCTACCTGAAGTTCTGTCTAGTTTTCCGGGTAATGGAGTACTTGCTTAACATATACATTTTCTGTTCATCGCACCACTTTACAACAATCAATGCGCCTCTTATCGTACGGAACGTTAACTTCCCACGCTGAGATGTTTCGGCCATATTTGGCTTCTGATTTCAATTTTTACACAGCATTACACGCGAATTGTCCTATAACCAAAGGAAAAATTCAAGACTAGTGTACCAGTTGTCAATACAGAGCGTTGATCACATTTGAAGTTGCTCCAGTGTAAACCACAAGGTTTAGTATATATCCAGTAAACGAATCGCACAATACGAAAAAATTCAGTCCAAAACGAAGCCTGCCCTTATATATGAAAGTAGATGGCTTGGACGCCAGTATTATTGATTTTCAATTTTCTGTACGCGCCATCAGAAAATTGAGTGCAAAAAAAATACATTTCAACATTTCTTTCTGACCAAAGCATCAGCTGAGAATATGACGGCAAATCTTGTTGCTGAAGTACGTAATCCTTAAACTTACTCGTATCTTGGCAAATAAAATCTATAATTTCTTCGTCCAAAAAGACTGAAGACACTCAAGTTCGGTGCTATTCCTGAAAGGGTCTGGCACATTTTTGTCGGTTTTCCCTAACCGAATGGAAAAATATTCGGTTCGATCGTTTCTGCTTCCCAAGATAACTTACCATGCATATCGTGCAATAGATTTTTCTCGCGAACCGGGTATTACAGATCACGCCACGCTTCTTTCACCCCGTCGTCTGAATGCACGTTCATTCCTGGTCAAGGATTTGTTGCAATTCGTGTAATTCATCATCGGAGTCAACTTAAAATTTGTCTTCAGAATTGCTTCTTGTTAAGATTTCTTCTAATTCTTTTGTTGTGTAATAGTAACTTCGTCGTGGTGGTGGAATATATGCTATTTTCACGCTTTACATAAAGTGTCTAACGCTGCACTCACTTTCGCTGCAGTACTTGGTTCATGAAAGATCGACAACACAGAGAGAATAGCTCAAACATATCGCGAGGTTCCCCTATCAAATGTTAAGCAAATAGACGACGATGGCAGTCTGTCGTACAATCTCAAATGTGTAAAGGCCACAGACGCACACCTCATCATTTTTTTTAGTACGTCTATAGACGACAGACCCAGCGAAAGGATTAATATCACCATTTAAGCAAATAAACATAATAGTAATGACTGGATATTAACTAACCTTGAATTTGCATACGTCCTCATAGTGACTCTCCCTACAAATGATTTATGAATCCAAGAAGATGGCCTATATTTCGGTCGACAACATGAGCGGTTTTTTAGATAATTCAGCTTTTTTGCGGCACAAGAACATCTGCGGCGAGTTAAAATGTGAAGTTCTTCACTTGCAAGTGTGTCAAAATTTTCAGGGTAGTTTAGAAAAATTAACAAATTTTAAAATATAATAATTATTAATTTTAGGAAAACGTATTACTTATACTTCGTTATCACACAATCCAACGATGATAGATAGAATCTCAGTAACCCTTTGGGGCCTAATAAAGCCGCGTATTTTATAAATACATTTTTTCCAATTTTTCTATCTGCCAGAAAGCCGATGTTTACCACATCTAATGTTACATAGTATGATAATAAGAACATTGCTTTTTTCTTAATAATTACTAGCTACATCTCCTTTAGGCAGTCGTAAATTTTGGTTTTTAGCTAAAGCCATTAGTAAAAACTTTGGAACATCTTCATTTCCCCCCCCCCCCCTGACATCTAATGACGGGTCGGTAGTTGCTGATTCTGTAGACAAAGCCAATGTTTTTGTGGATTTCTTTGCATCAAACTCGTGTATCAATGATTCTGGAAAAGATGTGCCCTAGTCAACTCATACGCTATGAAACCAATTCATTTTCGGTACAAGCTCTTGGAATCGATCATCAGTAGGCTTGATCTCAGTAAGGCGACTGG
Source organism: Vesta saturnalis (assembly GCA_036346205.1). Taxonomy (NCBI): domain Eukaryota; kingdom Metazoa; phylum Arthropoda; class Insecta; order Coleoptera; family Lampyridae; genus Vesta; species Vesta saturnalis. The sequence goes on along the minus strand of JARFJB010002198.1, from coordinate 51,225 downwards.
CCCGGACGGTATCCCAGCTATTGTCTTAAAGAAATGTTCCCCAGAACTAGTACCAGTCCTATCTAAGCTCTATACGATCTCTATGTCTTCTGGGAATTCCCTTCATCATGGAAGTTAGCAAATGTTCAACCTATTCCCAAAAAGGCGATAAGACCGATCCCTCAAACTATCGACCAATTGCCATCACTTCCATTTTGTCTAAAATCATAGAAAAAGCCATCAATCAGCAACTGCTCATGTTACTTGAAACTAACAAACTCCTTAGTGACCACCAATATGGCTTTAGGCAAAGTCGTTCAACAAGTGATTTTCTTTCATATGTGACCCAATTTTGGAACAATACAGTAGAGCAGTCCGGTGAAATGATACGCTCATCAACTGGGTTTCTAGTTTCCTTGATAAAAGACGGATACTTTCTCGGTTGTACATAAATGACCTTATTTCTTGAACAACTAACCCCATCCATTGCTTTGCTGACGAAAGCACTTTTCACTGTAGTTCATCTCAGTCTACTCAAAGTGATAATCCAAGTTCTATGTCAAATCAAGAAATTAAAGCTGAAATGGCAAATTCAATCAACAAAGACATTCAACGTATTCTCGAATGGGGAAGCAATAATCTAGTTAAACTTAATGCTAACAAAACTCAGTTTTGCCTTGTGTCCGCGAAAAAGATCGATCATTTCCTATTGTAAGTATGAATGGCCCAGTTCTTAAGTTTTCAGACTCTATTACTGTGTTGGGTATGACTGTATCTTTAAATCTCACATGGGTTGACCATCTTCTGTCAGCTACCAAAACAGCTGCTCGTAAAATAGGCTTTTTGTACAGATCTAAGCAGTACTTTACCTCTCGACAACTCCTTCTGCTGTATAAGGCCCAAATTCGGCCTCATCTGGAATATAATTCTCACCTCTTGGTTAGTACTCCCCAATACGCTCTCGATATCGTTGATCGTATTCAAAAGAGAGAGGTTAGGCTTATAAATGACCCGTCCTTAACTTCTCACATACAGTCTCTTGAGCATAGAAGGACGGTTTCAGTTCTTTCTTTGTATTATCGTTATTACAACGGCTATTGTGGTGCTGAATTACATTCTTTGATACCATCTCGGGCTATCTTTGCGAGAAACACTCGGTTCGCTCATTCACATAACCAGTATGCAGTACAAATCTCCACTTGTCGTACCAAACGGGCTCAATCCACATTTTTCTACACGGCTTCTAAACTCTGGAATGATCTCCATAGTTCCTGCTTTCCTTTCACTTATGATACGAGAAAATTTAAGATAGCTGTTCATAGGCATCTATTGGCAATTCATTATCCCTCTATCCATCCTCCTAAGTGTTCCTGAGTGCTTTAGCACGATAGGCCAAATTTAGCCTATTCAGGTCCACAATCATAAAAAAAAAAAATGTTCCTGAATAGGCTAGGTTTAGCTTACCGTGATAAAGCACACACTAAGCAGGATAGATTGGGGGATATTGAATTGCCAAGAGATGCCCATGAACGGTGTAAGTAAATTCGCAGAATATAGCTATAAATATTTTTGCAATAGGTATAAATTTCCACCGCAATATTAAGGTTCCTATATTAAAATAAAGAAAAGCTAAAAATACATTTGTTAAGCAAAATACATTTCTTTAAATATAAATTTTACGTAATTTTGTTAATTCATTATTCACGTCATAATTTATTTATATTAATTAAACTCAATTTTCGCCTTTCGGATTATTATTCTTTTAGAATGCAAATTAAGAAGTATATCCTGGAGCTACTCAGGCTATTTATTCCCTATAGGGCTATGTCATGCTTTCGTGCTTTTTGTAGTATTTGTATTTTGTTACAGTCTAATACACTACCTGATTCCTAATTTTCTGAATCTGTTGCTTTATTTTATGAAACTTATTTAATTTAAACATAGCCTGAAACAACTGTATTAACAGGTAGGTAATTAAGGAAATTTAATTTTGTTTAAATGAAACGTTTATGAATGTCATTTTTTTGTGTTAGTGTAAAATGCCCACCAGATTTGGCACAATAATGCTTTAATTCAACATACACTTTTTCTAAACCCTCTGAACTTATTTGAAAATAACGAAACGTTTTAATTGAATACTAATTTCGTAAATATTGATAATTGCATATTATATCATTAATCAGTAATAAAATAAACACTTGTGTATAAATTTATGTTACGTTACGTTACAATCAAAACAATTAAGGTTGAGTGCGAAACATAAATCCGTATTACCTAATGTTGTGGTATTTTAAGCCTTTGTAATAGTTGTTACTTACTCGGCTGTTTAATTCGTTATTTACCTGGTTACTGCTAAATTTAAGCGGGATACATTTAAAATAGGGCTTAATCAATTGTCTAACATTATTTGAAATTGTATATTTGCATTATTACCAAAATTTTCCAAGTTGTTAATATTATAAACCTCTTTGTTTACGGGAAAGTGCTAACGGCTCATAATCACTGTTAGAATTTCAGAGCCTAAACCATTGTTGCTGAAGAACTTAAATTAGATAAAGCAACACATTTAGCTTTCGTTTAGGTTTCATTTTAAATTAAGCCATCACTTTCATGAGTTCATTAATTGCACAATATAATTAAGAAACCCTTCGTCCTCTCCATAATTTTAATTCAAAAATAAATTTTGTTTGGTAAGTGTGTAATAACAGCCATCAAATTATCTTGACACATTTTGTTTTATTTAAATCATGGTTGGTTTTTACAATGCTGTCGCCATAACCAAACATCATCAAGTAGAGAAACAATTTGCCCATTACTGATTATTACAAGCATAATAAGTTTTATTTTTTTTTACTCCTATACATGCAATAAGGAACAAAGAATCTCTCCTCTTGGACACAGAAATATATATATATATATATATATATATATATATATATATATATATATATATATATATATATATATATATATATATATATATATATATTATATACAGGGTGTCCTGAAATTAATGCAAGAAAAATTGTCCACAGATTCTCAAAACGAAATTAGGGGACCCGTATTTTTTATTTTTCCCAAATTACCCCACTTTCGGAATTACAGCCCCCTGAAATTCGCACCCAAGAATAGTTTTTATTTAATAAGTCAGAAGGCTCTTATGGGAAAACTACGAAATTTGGTACACAGGGGTCTTGCGACATGTAGAAGCTGATGGGTTGATGCTTTTCGGGATGAGAATCCGTTAAGACACTTTTTTGAGTGCCCTCTTGTCTTTGGAGCCCCAAAACTATGTCCGAATATTACAATTTCTTAAAAAGTAATGTTCCTTTAGAAATCTTATTGAATTTAGAAACGTTTTTATCTCTTGCAACTTTTTCGTAAAATGAGTGGTATGCGAGAAAAATTGCAAAATGTGATCGAATGCATATCGACATTTGCATGAAATCGTATGTGTCTCGTAATCAATAAAGAAATTTGCTTGTTGAGATTTATTTAATGCAAAAATAATGACAAAGTAACTAAAACAAAGACTGAAACAAAACAACAAAATACGGTTAGTTTCCTAAAATGTATTCCCAGAATGTATTCGACATTCACATGAAATTCAACTTGTTAATCGTAGGTGGCTGGTGTTTGTAATCAACAAACAAATTTGCTTTTTAATAGCTGTCAGATTATTATTGTACTGTGTTTAATAAGAAGAATGAAGAGTTTTTCCGTACAAGAAAAAGTCGAAATGCATCTGATTTACGGAGAGGCCCGTGGAAATTCACATCTCGCGCGTAGACTGTACGCTGACCGATTTCCCCAACGAGTACGCCCATATCATTTGACGTTTATGCGTGTGCACCGGCAACTTATAGAAACGGGTTCTGTAAATGCAAGAAGAGTCAATGCAGGAAGACGTCGTATGTTAACACACCAACAGGAACAAAGTATCTTAGATCTATTTGAAGAAAACCCCGAAATAAGCATAAGACGCGCATTACTGCAACTTGGATTTCCCAGAACAAGAATCCACAGTTTTATCAAACGAAAGTTACTGAAGCCTTTTCATGTTCAAAAAGTTCAAGCACTGAAGCCAGAAGATTTTCCGCGACAGAGAAATTTATGCTTGTGGGCTCTTCAAAGGTACAATCGAAATCCGGAATTTTTGAACCGTATTTTTTACCGATGAGGCGTGCTTTAGAAAATATGGCATAATAAATCTCCACAACCTTCATTACTGGGCCTTGGCAAATCCACACGTAATAAGGCAGACTCATTCACAAGAAAAGCTTTCAATTAACTGCTAGGCTGGAATCGTCGGAGATTACATTATCGGCCCACGTTTCTTGCCCCCTCGGTTAAATGCCGAAACTTACCTGAATTTTTTAGAACATGAATTACCAATTCTTATGGAGGATGTTCCCCTCGAAATTAGACGTAATTTGTTGTTTATGCACGATGGCTGAATCAAAATTATCCAGGACGTTGGACCGGTTACAATTCCCCTAATATAGAATGCCCCCCTCCCGTTCCCCAGATTTAACCGCTATGGACTTTTTTTTCTGGGAGGCCATGAAGGATCGCGTTTATGCCGTACCAATTAGAACTCGCGAACAATTACAAGAAAGAATCCTTGCCTCGGCTGAAGAAATTAGGCAGATTCCCTACTATTATGTAAAAATACGTCAGCATTTTGTAAAATGTCTGCGGGCTTGTGATGAACAAGACGGCTCACATTTTGAACACATTTTAGGAAACTAACCTTATTTTGTTGTTTTGTTTTAGTTGCTTTGTCATTATTTTTGCATTAAATAAATTTCAAAAAGCAAATTTCTTTATTGATTACGAGCCACATACGATTTCATGCAAATTTCGATATGCATTCGATCACATTTTGCAATTTTTCTCGCATACGATGCATTTTACGAAAAAATTGCAAGAGATAAAAACGTTTCTAAATTTAATAAGCTTTCTAAAGGAATATTACTTTTTAAGAAATTGTAATATTCGGACATAGTTTTGTGGATACAAAGACAAGAGGGCACTCAGAAAAGTGTCTTAACGGATTCTCATCCCGAAAAGCTTCTACATGTAGCAAGACCCCTGTGTACCAAATTTCGTAGTTTTCCCATAAGAGGCTTCTGACTTATTAAATAAAAACTATTCTTGGGTGCGAATTTCAGGGGGTTGTAGTTCCGAAAGCGGGGTAATTTGGGAAAAATAAAAAATACGGGTCCCCAAATTTCGTTTTGAGAATCTGTAGACAATTTTTCTGGCATTAATTTCCGGACACCCTGTATATATATATATATATATATATATATATATATATATATATATATATATATTCTTTGTCCAAGAGGAGAGCCACTATGGGGATTTCGGAAACAGTAAGAGATAGTTTCGGTTAAATGGGAGAAAAATTGACCTTTTTAAATTAATGAAATTCCGAACCGTTATGCGTTAAAAAGCGAATTCTCACGATTTCGTTTTTGACAAATTGTTACTTTGTGGGTAACGTTAAAAGAAAAGTAAGAAAACCCTTTCAGGTAATTTTTAACGTTCTTTAACATGGCATACAGCAAATTGGAATCCGACGTTTCGTTTCGAGGAACCATCTTTACGATTATCGCAGAAAATCTAAGTATGAGCTTGTATCCCTCCCAATAGCATTAAAATTGAATTTTATTCATAAATGGGCGTTTGCCCAACTGTGCTTTCTTCATCAAATTAATGAAGTGAGACAGAATTTTTTAATTTTTAATACAAATTTTGTAACCAATTAACTACTATCAATCAACAACCTATTAATGGACAGACAAAATTTGATGACAAGAAAATTTAAACATAATGCATGACAATAATTAAACAAAAAGTTATAAGAAATGCTCGAAAAGTCCTCCTTCGTTCTCCAAACATAAACAGTACCTTCTAACTGTAGAATGCAAAGCAGTCTTTAACATTGGACTGTTACAGTTTGGAATACGTTAAATACCAACCTTCAGAGTTCTTCTGTTTCAAAGATATGTTTAGCAACACAACGGGCTTGCCAGAGTGTTTCAGAATGCGTGCTTAAAACCCTTTCGGCAAACTTATTTGAAAGGTAATCCTTAGCCATGCGTGAATTGTGTGCAGGTGCACCACCCTGCTGAAACCAACAATCGCGTGCTTCGGTTAAGGCTAAATTATCAAGGGCGCCAAAGTAATTCGTAGTAAATTTAAGTAACGCCAAAGTAATTCGTAGTAAATTTAAGTAACGTTGCGATGTTAAATTTTGATTATAAAAAACTTATCTATTATCCTTCTTAAAATCCCAACCCAAAACGGTGTTGATTCATTGCATAATTTTGAATTTTCTTGAGACCAATGATGAATGTTTTTTCTATTAAGTGTCCTATTATTAGAAACCGCACTTTCATCAGACCGTAACATGTGGAACGGAAAATTATTGTTCTGATAGCATTTTCTTATTTACCACTCACAGAATATTCTCCGTCTTTCTACGTCACATGGTCTAAGTCCTTGGCAAATTCAGTATTTGTACGGATGAAATTTTGTCTTCTTTAGAATAAAGTGTGCTGTTGATTTGGATATGCCCCCATTATTCTCAATTTTTTCTAGTTGATATTTCGGGATTTTCAGTAATATATTGTTTAAATATTCCTCATTACTCATTTTTTTTGAGATAGCACGGATTCTCTAAAAGAACCGTATTCTTTAACGTTAGATACTAACTTGCTGAATGTTCTTCTATTTGGCTGCTTCCTTTCAGGATACCTGGTCAAATACATGCTATCGACTGTAATGTAATTTTGATTACTTAAGATATAACACGATATTATGTCAAACTTTTCTGCATTTGAAAATCTTGGTTCCATATTTTATTAATAAATTAACTATTAACGAGAATTAGTATGGAAAACTAATAGATAAAGTAACTTTCAAGTGGAGATAAAAATTTAATTCAATTCAAAAAAATTATAGTATTTGTTTTACTAAGCCTACTTTTCTAATGTCAGGCAGAGGTTAATAGACATCTAGATGCTAACTTAGAAAATTAAAAGAAATAAAATAATTTTAGTTATCATTTTGTTAGGGTAACAATGCAACCTCTTTCATACGTTCATAATGAAGACAGGCAACATTGTAAAACAAATACAATAATCTATGTCAGAATCACGTTTAAAACTTCATGTCAGGTAGAGATTAATAGACATAAATACATGTTAGCTTAAAAAGAATTCCAAAGCTCGCTTCTATAAGATATCAATAATACAGTTTAACCATTTCCTTTAATATTTAATTAATTTTTAGGCTTACTTTGCGTTGTATTAAGAAACTCTATAAAGAAAAGTTATATAAATTAAATTTTCTTTAAAAATTATCTCTACAAATTTTTTAATAAAATTCAGATATTAAACAAACTAACACATTAATTCTACCTTAGGAATTTGTTTTACCGCTAAATTACGCGTCGCGTCGTATCAAAAAATTGCATAAAATATAATTAATCAATATGTTTAAGGCCTAGGTATTTTTATATCTTTGATATATGCAGCTATTTAGCGATTGTGAAAAAAAACTCCATTGCATAACCTTCTATACCTACAAATGTATATGTAGGTTGGAAGGTAAAAATCGCAATTAAACCATACAGTGTGATATATACTTGAATGCAGAATACAAAGCTCTTGAGTTGATGATGGTTACTCGCAAACGAAACGTCGGATTCCAATTTGCTGCATGCCACTTTAAAGAACGTTAGAAAGTACTTGAGAAGGGTCTATTACTTTTTATTGAACATCAAACACAAAGTAACAGTTCCTCAAAACGAAATCGCAAAAATTCGTTTTTTGTCGCATAACTTCAGGAAGGTTGGGAATTTCGTAAGTTTAAAAATGTCATTTTACTAAACTCGAAAATGCCCAACTTTTCTCCTATTTAACCGAAACTCTATATCTTACTGTTTTCTAATTCACTATAGTGGCCTTCCTTATGTTAACTTATGAAGTATCGAACATGACTTGCTCTAAAACTACGTAAATTTTGCATGCAACGATATATTTGATAATTCATTATGTGCTTTTTGTAGCAGTTGATTTAGTGGGTTATTTAGTTAATAATAAATAGATTAAATAATAACCTTGTATATGATCTAATTTATCATCTTACATGTTCATTTACCTCTTGAATTTAGCTATTTTGAAAATATGAAAATAATAAAATTTGACCTACTCGAATGCATTATTTTTTTATGTTACTCATTATATTTGTTTCTGCAAGTTTCTGTTTTCTTAATTACAATAAAACTAACTTTATAATTATTTCATAAATGAGGTACGTATTACATCCACAGTATTTATTTAAAGAAGGCATACCTAAAATTTTTTAGTTGAAACAAGATATTCATTACATTTAGATTTTTTTGCGATACTATTTTTGCTACATTCTAATCAATGCAGTGAGTGATCTGCTGACTTTTAAAACACACGTGGGTCGGAGAATATGGCAGACAATCATTGATAATTCAGTGTTTAGTAAAGGCTCAACTGCCACTACAATTTAGTATAGAATTTATTGAAAGTAGCAAATCTGCAGGTACTCTTTATGACTAAGAAGCTTCGTCAAAGACATCAAAACCCACATATGTATCTATGCCACTTCTTAATGTTAAAATTTTTTGTCCATTTCATAAATGAACAGCAAAAATTTTTCAATAAACTTTAATAGTAGTACTTCAACTCACAGATACTACTTAGTACTCCATTAAAATTACTTTAGAACAATAACATCTGTTAATAAAATAAAGCTTCATCATTAACCATAAATAAAATGTGACTAATTTGTTTAAATTAAGGTAACCAATAAAACCAGTGGCAGCATGACCTCGAATCTTGTAGTTAAGGTTTTAGCTCTAACTTCAATGTGGGAATTAGAATGAACCATAAAATCCCGTAACACATTTGTACAGTAATTTATTTTGTGCAGGATCGTTCATTACAAACTTAGATATGTGTATAAAACAATCAAATGTAATAAAAAAACTACTTCCTTATTACTCAGAGGTTACTCCTCTTATACCCTATAGGAGTAGAAAAAGCATAGTACATATCTCCGATTTACGGGCGAAAATTACAGGAGATCGGAAGCAACAGATAAGGAATGGGCCGGCAGGTCAGTGGAATGAAGGGGGTTGAATAATAATATTGCAGTAACAAAGGAATTAAGTTAAAATAACACGAAACAGAAATAAAATAAAACTCTCAAGTCATTAACACTATTCGCATATTAGGAACATGATGTAAATTAAAATAAACAATCAGATAATTGATATAGATGATAAAAACACCGAAACGAATAATGATAACGTCGAAAATACAAATTTGAAAAATTTTCGCAGTTTGAATTTCAGTAACCATCATTCAGTTTACAGTAAAATAACGTACAGTGTGAAATGATACAATACACGAGTGAACACACTTTCGTAAAATTGATCTTAACCGTCTGAAGGGCGTCTGTACAAAGCTATACACAAAAGGAAGCGTATTCATCCGTGTAAATAAATACAAATGAAGCAATTTAGTAAAGTAAGAAAAGTAGTTACCTTCACTCACACAAGAGGCTCAATCGAAACCTTGCCTTCCCCCTCATGACGGTAACGGCAATGCTCAGCAAATGCCCTTTTCGATATTTGATCGATGGATATCAATAACTTCTTAATATTTTCGATTCTTAAATTACATTTTCACGAACTTTAGTAACGAAAAAACTTTAGACCAGTACCAAACGATTCGGTCACTTTTCCATCCGGTTTAACGTATATATACACAAATATATAAATGTTCTTTGTCCTTTATATACGCAAATTTCATTAATACGAAAATATATATACAGCAATTTCTTTCATATGTAGGGGCAGCTGTGTGCGCGAATGTACCTAGTGAAAATGTTGAACTTACAGTAAAAATCCGCAAACTCGAGAATAATCCAAAAAGTGTAGAACAGCAGTAATTAAACAATAATTCCCTTACGATGGACCCGTAAAAATGTCACTTCTGACATGACTCAACGCAAAAAAGGGAAGCAGTCCTCTGCCCCCCTGCAAAAGTACTTAGATTTGGTAACTTAACAATTCAACACTTCACTTGGAGACTCGAAGGGATGAAAGAAACGTAATACTACCCGCGATTGTAAGCTGGGTCAGTTAAGTTCTCAACGATATTTACAAAAGACCATACAAACCAGTCTGTCACTATTACTTACGGTCGACTTCATTTAAACGACTTAATGGAAATATACCAAGAGTCCAGACGATAATTTATATCAGAACGCCATAACGTCAAAATCAAATTCAACAAACCAAACAATCGACGCGTTCATACATTTGTGCTAAAACAATTTAAAAAAATATCTTTCCTACTAGAAATTTTTCTTAAGATTTTTACACAATTTGACAGGTATAGGATATTACGCCATCGTTTATATTACGACACTCGCTTGCTTCATTCGTTCATGGTCGTAATAATGCACTCGTGTTTAGTAGCCTACTTACCACACTTATTATGTAATATACTACTACTTAATACCTAGATATTTACTGCAGTATCACCGGACACCTTAGGAACCGTTGTACTCAAATGCCAGCTTCAATCGAAGGTTGGCTAAAAAGTCTCTCTCTTGCCTTCTAAACTTGTGCTCTTATAGATAACGTCACCAAATCTTAACCCCTTAAGTCAAAACCATCTACTCTTAATAGGTTTAAATGTAACATGACTTTGCCGGCACAAAAATTTGAAGCGGCACCAACGCAAACGATAGCTCACCCATCTACGCCTTCTTGCAATGTCTATGAAAAGTTTCTGCAATGTCCAAATTCGATATTTGGATTCACTCAACAAAACATTCAAAACCAAACAAAACTTTTCATGGTAATTTCACGTATACACGAAGTTCTTTTCCGCAAAATTCAGTAGATTGCAATATTTGTCCTTGAATCATAATTAACATTTTCCATTACCAAATACTAACCCATTACGAAAAAATACATTTATCTCCCTTCAACAGTCAATTACAATATTCAAATATCATTCATTCGCTTACGCTACTCGGTCAGAAAAATTTCAGCCTATATTACTGAAAACACAGTGGCTATATACTGGCACAAATTGTCACCTCCACAGGTGCTTTACTAAAATATGATTTCTCATTCCAATTTAATTCATTCAACTCATAAGCTTTGCATACATCATTTAAATGTCCTCTTAATGACATTCATGGCCTTACCGAAATTTCAGTAACAGTTGCACCAAAACACTTGAAAAAAAAACGCTCCAATACAAACACAGGTTCACACATCAGCAATATTATAGTACGTAATTTAAAATATTGCTTAGAGTGGGACTTGAACCCACGACCCCTAGAGCCCCCCTAGAGAATGACTCTTCCAACTGAGCTATCTAGGAGGCCAATCACATTTGATTTAAACTTAAACTATCTACTTCCCTAGTTGCGATAGTTGCGATATCGATATTAAAGGATAACAGTAAACGTTTGTGTAAGTCATGAGAACCTGCAATTCGCTGAGGTTTCGCACATTCACAACACGTGATTGTTAATATTCATTTGCTATAATCATTATTAATAGCTAGTTATATAATTCGTTTTTAAAGAATCAATTTTATGAAACAAAGCACTGCTGTTCAAGCAGCTACGTATAGGTAAGAAATCGTTTAGTTTTTGATTATTGTTCATTACGTGAATAAATATGAAAAACGTTTAAATTAGCTTGCTTTATCTTTTTTGGATAGGTTCAAATAAACGTATTGTTGACAAGCTGTCTCCTGTGAATTCATATGAAAGTTATATATATTTTTTTACTGATGCACCCGAGCTACTACACGTGCAGATTCAGTTATTTTAATTCATTCAGAATTTAAGATTTTATTATTCACTCATAACTGGCTGAATGTTTATTTATTCTTTTTTCTGAAGTTTTTATCATTCTATATTAGCTTCAGGAAAAATTTTGAAAGTCGGACAGGCTTAATATTTTATGAGAGACCAATAGTTCATAAGAAATTAAGCTAATAACTGCTAATCACAAAGAGTATTTTTATTTGTTCAACATGTACATGGTTATTTACCTTGGCTTTTAGAAAGGGGGCCCATAATGAATTTTACACAGAACAATGGTAGAATCATGACCTAAAATTATTTGCCAGTAAAACTTTCCACTAAATTTGGTACAAAAATACAGGGTATTAAAATGTTAGAGCCATTAACAATTTAATAATTTTCAAGTTTAACACCCTGTAACTTGTTAATTATCAACATGTTACTAAGCTAATGTTTAGCAAATCGTCATAATTTTAGGTCAGGATTCTGCAATGTTTCTGTGTACAATTGATTATGGGACAGCCTGTATAAGTCAGAAAGCATAATTTATACGTTACATGCATATTTCGTGGACTTACTGACGAACGTAAAGCAATTATGCCATACTAGGTATTTTATTACTGCAAACTTTAAGAAGTGATGGTTAGAGTTTTCTAAAATTGGTTGATTCTGTTTATTCAATATTTTGGAATTTTTAAAAAATTGCTAGGTCTATACGACTTTTAAAGTGTAAAGATCCAGCCTAACTTTACTAAAATTTATGTGATTAATTTTTTTTAATTGCCATACAGTAATTAAGATAGGTACAGTTGTTTAAAATTAAAACCCATTACAAAAGATTGCGCGATATTGCACCATAAATAATTAATTTCAATCCCCTCCGACGTAGATATTAAAAAAAGCATAAAATGCTATTACGTCCGAGAACCCTCAGCCAATCACAGCTAGAGGACCCCTACATAGAAGCCGGATCCACCCACCGCGAATCAGCTATAAAAACCGCGGCGCTACCAGAAGAAATCCTACTCGCTCCGCGACCATACTGCTTGTCCGCGATTCCGCTACACTACTTGCCTCGCGACTACTTGTCCGCGATTCCGCGACTACTCGCTTCGAGACCATACTACTTTTATCGCGCTCCTACTTGCCTCCCGACTACTCGCTCCGCGACTACTTTGTTACTCCGCGATTCCGCGACCACTTGCCGCTACTTGTTACTTCGTGACTCCGCTATCTGATACGCTCGCGTCTTCAGCAGCCAGAACCGAGATCCAGACCATGCGCCTGCCGTAGTTAGTGTCGTTGTATACATCGCCGACCTGCCGATTACCGCATCCGTTTATCCTGAATCATCGTGAATTTTTAGTCGCGTTACTTCGCCGCCGTCACCGGTCAATCAGCTTTGTACAATCAAACTGCTGGTTGAGTTACGCTAAGTTTAACAGCACGTAAGTTTTATTGCACCACGTTTCTAAAACATTACACCAGACACCTAGAGAAACGACGGGCTGCAAAGCCTGAAGTTATCTAACCGTTCCAGTACACACACTAGAAGTATACGCCGGGCTGTATAGCCTGAAGTTACCTTCCGCAACCAGTACACACACTAGAAGTAGACGACCGGCTGTATAGCCTGAAGTTACCTTCTGCAACCAGTACACATACTAGAAGGATACGCCGGGCTGTATAGCCTGAAGTTACCTTCTGCAACCAGTATACACACTAGAAGTAGACGACAGGCTGTAAAGCCTGAAGTTGCCTTCGTCACACATACACACAAACCAGGACGTTGCTACTTCGGACTAACGCCCAGAACGCATCTTCCATTTACTCCAGCGGAAAGAAGGGTACTCGCTCAAATTATAACGCTCCACCAGGTAGAACCCTTGGTACAGCAGTCGACGGGTTGGACCCAGAATCTTCGCAAGGGCTCTCCATTAACCAGATATTACACATACAATACACCGACCTGATCCTGAGGAAAATAGCAATACAAACAAGCGACGCCTTGACCTAGAGGTAATCTCAATACCAGAAGCCGCATTCGTAGAGATCACCCGCGTGATCCTTCAGATATAAAGACGAACCCGTGGTGCGTCTACGTGATAAATTACATTCAACGTAATCCTGCGTCTCGCCATCGCATATAAATCACTTACTTGAAACACCTGCATTCCGTCGGAAACAAATCTCAGAATTGTTCAATTTATTACACGCAGTCCCAAAAGGTCGTGTAAACTCGCCTCCGATTAATTCGTTTATAACAATTAATAAAGAAGCAATCTTTAATAATTATTAACGTAAAAGATCGTGATAAACTCCGTCTTCCTGTATTTGTTAGTTAGAGTAAGTTTCGCTAATACGAAAAGTATCCGCGTTTAACAAAAACAGACGTTTTTTTTATAATAAAGAATTAATACATTTATTTTCGGGCATAAATAAATGTTAGATATTCATTTCATTACTGTAAATACGTTCTCCATTAATTCAGAAATCCTGAGATCAGCTTGTTTAGTTAGGTTAGATAATTAAACGCGTACGTACAATTTGCATTTAATACATGTAAATAGTAACCTATCCTGTATAAAACATTCCAAGTACTGAGCATATCCAGTCATTCTGAAAGCCAAATCACGTATAAGAATAGTCATGCGCACCAAGGTTACTTCAAATTATTGATTTTCTCTTTGACCTGCTTAAAGATACCAACGCGTTCGTTGCCCCAGATTATCTAAAATATATAGAATTTTACATAGCGCCACCTGAACAAATACCAGGCTACCGTGTACAGGGCAGGCCTGAACGGTCATAATAGAAGACAAAATTAAATTGTCATTAGTAGGATTTTTGGGTCATAACCCACCAACCATTGAACCACAATAATTTATATTTCCGCAGAAACGGCTAAAGATCCAATAGCAACAACTACCGTCCACGAGGGACCAGCCAAACGGGCGCTGCTAACCAGGACATCCCGGGTAACACTCAATAAGATTTGTTTTGTTATATTATTGTCATTTTTGTTATATTAGTGTTATTTCCTGTAGGTTAGATTATCTTAGATTTATAAAACAATAGGTAATATACGTTTAAAATAGTTTTGTTGTATTATTCAAAGAGTACAGTGTTGAGCACCACGATACGAACCACCCCCGTCTTGTTAAGACAAGACCCGATTTGAGCTAGACCGAGGTAAATTAAATTGAACCCTTTTAAATTTCATTATTGTAAAGAAAGAGGCGTTACAAAAGCATTACACGCATTTAAAGTAATTTTTAAGAACTTAAGTACAGAGTGGGCTAATTACTTTCCACGTTCTGTAGTCACGTGAGAAACGGTATAATCGCCCAATATCTTTTTCCAGAAATAAGTTTTGATTACAGTGGCTCACGTGAGAAACGGTATAATCGCCCAATATCTTTTTCCAGAAATAAGTTTTGATTACAGTGGCGTCTAAGGGTATTTATTTCCAAGTTTGAGCTTTATTTTAAACTAATAGAAGCTATATTTCAGATACTTTACGACTCAGTACAGCCCACGACCTTCTTCTGCGAATTTAGTGGACAAGCCGTTTATTTTAATAAGCTTACCCGACTAAGAGTTTAGCGCGTAGCACAATTCTAGGTAACACAAACGTTTAATTTCACAAATATATATTTAATTCACCTGTGAAGATTGAAAAACAATATGTTAGTTAAGCGCGAACACATTCTTGTTCGTAGATTGTGCGGAAATTATGTACAATTACATTATGTTTGATCAAAAAAATTGTTTTCCCTGTTCTAACTTAAAAGAAGCTACACGTCCTCTCGGTGTACTTTTAATCCTGGTATTGAGATGTGTTACAGTCCACAATGAAATTAGCACGGAAGGTGACATATAATTAAAGTGCACTGCCCTAGCTCCGTGGGACAGAAGGCCGTAGGCGTGTTTCTGACTTTAGATCTTCAGGGCGGCTTCGCGTATTGTCGAAAATCGCAAATAAAGATGAGTCACAATTCGGGCAATGTCGTGTAAAGGGCGCTAGACCGTTATTAACACTAATTCGGGATAAATACACCTGAATTCGCGTAGATAAATTAGTCAAACGTACAAGACCCACTTACCTGGTCGTGAACTTTTCTCCAGGTGCACACACGTAGTAATCCAGGAACTTTAGCTATATAAAAAAATGCTTCAAAATAACCTCACACCTTCAAATGATACTGACGCGTGTGAATTAGTTAGCTGTTGGGGTCAGCGACCTCCTTTATCCTACTTTTACGTTCCCCAAAGCCATTAAATAAAGTACGCCAAACAAATATTAAATACATTATTTAATTATAGACAAATAAGCCATAACAAAAAAACGAATTATTCAACAAAGCATTTTCGTCAATTTTACTCAAAAGATACAAAAAAGCAAAATTCAACACGCAACCAAAAATATCTAGATTGGTTATGTTAAATGACTGTTTGATCAATAAAAAAACAATGTGAATAGGTTAGCCAGATCAAAAACTTGCCATCAGGTCCCTTTACACAACAAACAAATGATATTTAATAAATAAAGTTAACCTTAACTTAATTTATCTTTTTACTTGAATTATTTCTTTAAAATGAGAATAAAATAATCACTAACATCCGTTAACGGGTTTTCGTTGTTCGGGAAAAGTTCACAAATTCAATTAACTAACTTTCCGTTATGTAGGTATCATGTCATAAACAATAATACACATACTTCGTCGACACAGTGTACACACGAGGTAACTTGTAATTGTGGAATAAAATGTCCACCCTTATTCGGAACTAATCTGCAGATTGTGCCCCCTAGTTTTAAAATTATTTTTTAAAATTCAGATTAATTAAGGAAACCGATTTGGCTCCTTTGAACGTTGGTAAACGGGAAATTTAGTACAAACCAAATTAATATTACATATAGTTAACATCTGGAAACATTCATTGCTCAAATGCAAGCAGTTCAATAAAACAAACAAGGTAATATTAATAGGTCGGAACCCTCAAAATCAAATAACTACGTTCATTCGGTTAACCTTTCATAACTAAATAAAACAGTGCCAATTATAAAACAGGACAAGCACAATAAATATACAACGGTAGGTTCCCTGAATTTTTCTCCGGTACACAATGAAAATTGACCTGGATGTGACGGCCCTCCTCGGCGGAAACTCTCCATTAATTGGAAACAATAACGGTACGTCCGAATAATAAATTCACAGACGTTATGTTTCTAAGTAGTTGACTAACGAAGTTATCCAATTTATATACACGACCTGGTGACATTAACTATTGCACCGGGTATACTATTTTTAGCTAACTATGTATATATATATATATATATATATATATATATATATATATATATATATATATATATATATATATATATATAATATATCGGCATTTAAGCGAGTTTGATAGGGGTCGAATTGTGAGCTAACGAGAGACTGGTTTGTCTATGAGAGATATAGCCTATAGAACGCAACGGAGTTTGATCACTGTGCCAGTCTGTGTTCGGGCACGGAACTAAGAGCGACGTACACGAAGAGCGAGAGGTACAGGACGTCTTAGAGGACCAGTGGTTGGCAGAACATGGAAAGGCAATTGGGTTGCGAACTGTTTATCGACGGATAACAACCTATGGGATCCTTTCATACCGTGCCCATTTTGGGCTACCATGACATATATATATATATATATATATATATATATATATATATATATATATATATATATATATATATGGTTTTGGAGCCCAAGCGATATCCGAATTCACCAAGGATGTGGCTTAGATACGTGGACGATACAACAAGGCAATCATAAGCTAGTTGAATTTCTACATTATCGATATAGCCGCGCACCCTGAACAAAAACTGCCATTCCTGGATGTACTTGTAGACAGGGATGACAACACTTTCACGACAAGTGTATACAGGAAACCAGGAGTTACCTACACTACAACTCTAATCACCACAAAAACGTGAAGTTAGGCGTGGCAAAATGCTTGTACGACACAGCGAAAACAATATGCTCAAAACAAGAGGACCTTAACAAAGAAAAAGGAAATATCGTTAAAACATACAAAGGAAATGGATACCCCAATCTAATCTAAACTGAGAAAGCGTAACCGAAAAAGAAGAACCTAGATATACAGCGATAATACAATATATACAAGGTACCTCAGACAAAATACGAAGGATAGAGAGCAAATACAAGATACGCACTACCTTCAAATCGAGCAGAACGCTCATGGAATACTAACCAAAACCGAACCGCACAATGAACATTAGAATTCCAAAAATAGTGCATACAACCTACCATGCGAATGCGGCAGAACATAAATAGGAGAGAGCAGTAGACCACTCAAATTGAGAACACAGGAACATAAGAACAACGTGCGCAAGGGCGAAACAGAAAAATCAAGAATCGCCGAACATGTTTGGACCGAAGACCACCGCATTTAGTGGGATAACATGCAGTTAGTGGCAAAGGACGAGAACGCATCTCGTTTGAAACTTAAAGAAGCCATATACATCAGTTCTAAAAAATACATATTGGATTACTCAGTGGCTAAAGGTGGTAATATGAAACCACAGTTACAAAACAGCTATAAAACAGGACTATGATTCGGTATCGTTATTTACACTTAATCCTCACTGTGTACAGTGAGACTTGGTCTATTAAAGGCTGATATCAGAAGCACGAAGTAGAGATCGGCACACACAATACTTCACCATAAAAACATAAGATAAGAAGGCCTTGTTGACCGTGATAAAACCAGCTAAAGTTCTCCTGGTTGGTGAACCTCCATCAAAAGTCGCAAAAAGGTGAAAGGCACGTGCTGCCTGCGATACGTCTGTATGGTCTGAGTACGTCGTCGGCAAATTATTTGCCACTACCTTCTGCCTACAACTACGTTCAACCAGAACCAAACCAATACTGAAGACATACACTCAAAAATCCCTCAGTTTCGCCATGTTGAATTTTAGTATCAACAACCAATCATATTGCTCATTACTTATCAACCACTCTAAAAACAAAGACACCTAGGTAGAAGAAATGGAAAATTACGCCATATTTTCTATTAACCCCGCACTTTCACATAGAAATTGCATTTACATTTTTTCAAGTAACTCAATGCCTTATCTCCCTTACAGTACACATGTACTTAACTTTGTTAGGACAAATTGTACTCCAGATAAATATTACTTTCTCCTATTGTAATTCTTAACTAAACACGAATCGGTATGCTTTACATCGAAGGACTCCTGTACCATTTTTCCTTTGTACCGCAAGGGATTAATACGCAAAACAACTTAAAATTTTATACATTTTTTTTCCAGACTATTGTAATTACACTCAATGACAAATTGCGTTCTTAATTTTAATTCCTTGGGAAACTTGACGATGTTTACGTTTTCGATTAAATTAATTCTAACAGAGACATTCAATAGGCCAAATTCGAATCCGAAATACAATATAAAGCTTTATAACATCAATAGTAAACGATACGTCAATCTAATCTTAAAAGACGTAATTTCCCCCTTCAACTAACGAGAATTTCTGAAATTTAAAATAACGAGAATAACTATTATCTATACAAAATAACCATAACGTTGAATCTTGAATTAACATTAGCACACAACAAAACATTTCAAATCTTTCGACTTTTAAAACCAAAATTTCGAAAAACGAGATGAAAAAAAAAGTTATCTGACGCAATCTACATAAAATGTTCACACCCGGTGACAGATGTACTAACTATAATATTTTTATATTTTCTGACAATAATATGTCTAACTTAAACTTATAGAACACCATTATATTTGGTGAAACAAAACAGCTATTAGTATAAAAGGTTTTATATAGAACTCTTTAGCGTTAAGTAAGTTACACCATAGCTGTAATATTTCACAACCATTTAACTCTTTATAACTCAAACGTAAATGTACATTATATCTCATCTAATTTGAGGCGACATTAATGTGATTTTGAAACAAACGAGGAAAAAAGATTCTTGCGAAAATAAATGTACTTTAAACGGCGATAATGTTGCACATTCATTTTGTACTACTGCCGTTAAAGACGCAAATTGTATTTGAAATTCCTTTAAACCTCATAAAATTTTATTATTCGATACCTTAATAGCCGATTTCGGATATAAACTAGGAGTGAACTCATAAAATATTTTATATCTTTATATAACAGTAATCCTGTAAATGCGAATATTGTTACATTGACAAGTTTTATATCAAAATAGTTTTTTGCAATCCACCTTCCATAAATAACATATTGAAGAAAACACACTTACGTAACTAGTTACGAAAAAAGCAGAGAATCCGATGATTTCGACTGAAAATTTATGATTTTTACCCTAATCCTTAACGGGGAAGGTACTGAAGGGAAATATTATTTTTGTATCATTATTCCTGAATGTCTAATTTTAATTTTCATGTAGATTTTGTCTTTAATTTTTAGTACCAAAATATTTTAATGATAGAGTAAGAAAATGGAAAAGCGTGGTTGGAAAAAATATTTTAAATTTAACAAGCTTTGAAATCAAAAGCACGTACTTTAGTTAGTTTCAAGTAAATTCTGCGATAGCGGGAAATTCTCGTTACATTCATTGCATGCAAATTTAGTAATTTTGAAGATATTAAGCAAACTTCATCGCTAATCCACTTATTTTGGAGAGTATTAGTGTATTAAATTGAAATCAAAGTATTTGAGCTTATTATGTTACGAGCACGATATATACTTTTAGGGTTCTGAAATAACGGAACATTGCATACCATTTAGATGCCATTTAACTTTTAATGTATTAAGTAAACATCAGGCCATGTAAGTGGTAGTGTACAAAGTTTCATTATATTGTTTACAGCTACAGAGCGTTAATACGTATGTTAACGCTTAGGTACATCAGATTTTGAAAAGGTTACGTTTGTTTATAACCAACCGGTTGTACAAATTGGGACTGATCCATAATAAACCGTTATGTTTAACAGAATCGGGTTATAACAATAGCAGAAAAGATGTTTCATGGAAAAAAGGGCAGGATGGTGCTATGAATGAGTAAGATTGCCAAACTACTTCGCTCGTATAGTTTACTCACTCACGCTTAGTGAAGACTTCCATCAAACTGCAAACTCCCTTTTCATCTTCAACAATATAAATTACATTACTTGAACAGATAAGAAAACGTTCTTCGATTAGTATTTACCTTCTCAAATTACTTTCAGGGAACGTCAATAAATTTTGTATGAGCTCAATGCATAGCTGTTATGAAAAATATATCACTCACAGAACACATTTTCTTAAATAGTTAATTGAGAAAAAAAGAAAAAACTGATCATAAATGTTTTTATACCGATCAGTTAATCCGTAAAATTACTCTAAATTTGTTTTCAAATATTTTTGTTAAATACTGTTAGAAATAGCATTCACTATACTCTAAATAATTGCAACATTACAACGAAATAGAAGTTGATAGTGTAAAAACTTTCACATTAATAAAATTGATTTAAAATGAACGCTTCATTTTTTAAAATTTGTATGTGACCGACATATCTTTCTTATGTCGTGGTATATACGAATATAAATAGCACAATAGTGAGATGCGTATTTCTAACTCATGCATATTTCCTCTTATATTAAATGTACAAAACACATGTAATCAATTCAACATATACACGTACTTACTGTAAACAAGTACGTAAACATACTAAGTTTAAGTATTTATTAAACATTTTTCTCTGTGTATAATAAATACACAATCTTAGTTAGGAATTCACTTCAATGCAAAATTCTATTTAAATTTACATTAATTAATTCGAGAAACTTATCTTGCATTATCTTTAAAGAGATGCCTGTGGTGTTTGTTAAAAATTTTTCATATACAAAACTTTTTTCTCAACGCACTCGCACCCACACACACAAACCCGCGCGCACACATGTACACTCACACGCACACGCACTCGAACGCACACGTATACACCTCAAGTATAGGCGGTTTTATATTGACCTGTAGAGTTCTGAGGAGATACTTATTTAAATAATTTTCACAAGCGTAAACAACGTAACAGTTTGCGGTCTTGAAAGTCTCTACATCAAATCTCGTGATCAAATATTTATTAATTTTATCCTCTGTGTCCCTACTACTAAAACCCTTAAACAGGTTTACTACATCAGCCCCCCCAATAAATTAATAAGGAATTATCATAACCAGAAGCCAAGACCGCTCACGATCCGATCATATAGAACCGAAAAATTTGGTAATACAATTTCTTGAGATTAACTGAAATATTTTCAACCTAAGCCTCCCCTGACCGACCTGAAGCCGTTTAAGATACGATCTCACCTACACGTTAGGACCCACGTATACTAATACACAGAACAAAAACGAAAGGAGGTCGGTCCCCCCATCGTCGTATTTTTCACCCAACGACGCCAAACTCAGGGTGGCACAATACCCGGAATAACTTATGTCTTATGAAAGCCATCTTGTGTCGCAATGGTCCACCGTCAGCTGTCTTAAGAGAAATGGACAAACACCAGAAGTAAAAAACGGAGTATGCTTGAACAACATTGAGACTTAATTTTCTATCACCTGAATGTATCAAATGCAGAGCTAGTGTAACCGCCATTCCGGAAGTTTCTCCTGCATACTTACATAAAGTAATTTCCTGTTCCTTGAAGGATCCAATAACTGCCTGTTAAACTTCGTTAGTTAAAAATAGTCCTTAATGAAGATTCGTTGTTTGACATACAATTGAATGTTTTCGTCAACCTGACAAACCGATAATGAATGAACGAGTACCCGCAGTAAAGATGAAATAGCCTGTCCTGCACATATTCCAGTTAACTAAATTACTCAGTAAGATTTATCCGGAACAACCTTAAGTAACAAAATAACCGCAAATATTTCACCACCGGAAAGTACGGTAGATCATTTTTGTAATAAAAATTTAACTAATTGTAATATTCGATTTAACTAAGATTTGCCTAACGTGGTAAAGCACTCAGGAATACTGGAAGGGGGTCAGGGATGTTGTTAGGCTACCAAGAAATATGTATGAACTGCATCCTTAATACTGCTTAAATTAAAGTTTGTATAAAAACAGGAACTGGGAAGTGCACTCCGCAATTTGCTGTGACCGTGTGAAAAATGTATATTGCGCCCGTTTAGTGCGCCAAAGTGGAATTTTGAGCGATTGGTTATGGTATGAATGGGCAAACCGAGTGTTCTTAGCGAAGATGGCCTGAGAAGGTATTAAGTAGTGTATTTTGGGGGCACACTTGCCATTGTAATACCGACAGAAGGCAAGAACTGAAACTATTCTTCTATACTCAAGAGACTGCAGGTCAGAAGTTAGAGACGTGTCTTATAGCTCTTTTTTGGATGCGGTTTACCATATCAAGGGCGCATTGGGGAGCACTGACCCAGAGATGGGAATTGATTTCCAGATGAGGTATAATTTGATCCTTGTACAGTAAGTGAAATCGTTGCGATGTGAAGTACTGTATAAATATGTATAGAAAACCCAGTATATGGGCAGCTGTTTTTCTGGCTCACAAAAGATGGTCGATTATACGATTATAGGTACATCCCTAGCATAGAAATAGAGTTTGAAAACTTGAGAGCTAGGCCATTCATATTTACAGTACGAAATTATCGGTCTTTCTTGGCGGACACAAGGCAACACTGGATTTTATCGGCGTTGAACGTGAGTAGATTACTAATTGTCCATTCAAGAGTACGTCCTGGCCAGACTTATTGTTGTGGGAAAACTGAAAAGACTACAATGTAGAGTACTGTCATCTGCAAAGCAGTGGATCGGGTTAGTTGTTGAGGGAATGAGGTTATTTATGTATGGTAGGAGTGTGCGATCTATCACTGATCCGTGCGGTACGCCCGCGTTAATAGTAGTTTCTTTCAAAAAGAAGCCATCGACAACAATACGTATAGTTCTTTTGTGAAGAAGGTTAGAAATACAATTGCTGAGCTAATCGAATAAGCCGAATGAGGTGAGCTTGGCAAGTAGGCACTTATGCCAAACCTAGTCAAAAGCCTTTGAAATATCTAAAGCTACTACGACTGTTTCACCAGACTTTTCTAATGTGTGACATACGAGAAAAGATCACCCGTTGAACAACTCTGTCTGAACCCCTACTGGTGGTTGTCGAGAAGTTTATTGGAGTCAAGGAAGGAAAATAGTTGATGGTTGATGACTTTTTGCATGCTTTTCGATAGAATGGAAGTGAAGAACTTGCTCGATAGCTTGAGGAATCGGTTTTATCGCACTTTTTAGGAATAAGTTGGACATTTGCCAACCTCCACGATGCGGGAAACTCTCCAGATGACATGGAGATCGCGAAAAGGGTTTGGAAAACACAGGTGCTCGCTCAGGGTAGCATTTTTTAAGAACGATGGCTGGAATACCGTTAGGGCCAGTCGCCTTGCTTGAGCCAAGTTTATTAATAATTGATTCTAGGAGTTTGTATCGACAGTGGATTGGTTTCATAGCGTATGGGGTAGAGTAGGGCGACGGCACAACTTTACCAGAATCATTGAGACATGGATTTGATGCAAAGTAATCGATAAATGCCATTAATTTCCATCAAATAAAAACCAATACTTTGTCAGTATAACAATAAACTACAGACGCCACTTACCAGAGTTCCACAGACATTCTAGAGGAAGTTTATTAAACGTGAAGTTAAATTCGTTTCACTGGGTAGGGGCTTAGTTAAATACAGCTAGTCTGTAAAAACCATGAAGGTGTTAACGTTTTCAATTATCCTTTAATAAATTACCCATTGTGTGTTGTTACGCTTTTCCTATTTTCTCTCACAATTGAATACTTGTCGTACTGACTGTTAGGAAACACGCCTTACTCCGTTGTGAGTTCTACTTACCAGAGTTAGACGTGGCAACTCCTCGTCAGGTAGACTAAAGATTGTACCACATTTAAAAGTTTGTATAACTTTAGGATTATAATTGGTGGAAAAGCCAAATTTTGAACATACGATCTTCTTTTCGTTTTCTTGAAAAACGCCGTTTTGTTGAGTTATCGTTTTAATGAAATTACGTGTTTGGATATTTTCTTTAATTTTTACAAAATTAACATTGTAAGTTACATACAGTACTGGCTTTGTTTTTCCAAACATGTACTTAGATCTTTACTATACTATATCTATCACTTGTCTCGTAACTAAGACATTGATTTTTTTAGGTTTCTCTTTTCCTTGTTTCCGATTCTTCTGTGTGTTATGCTGAAATCGATTCTTTACCTGTACGTGAATACTTCTCGAAACTGGGATTTATGAATATGCTGGTAACTAATTTTCCTCAACATTGATAACTCAACGGTGGCGTACGACAACCTTGTCTCGAAGATAGCCCAACGGTTTTGTTTCGCTCTAGGCTCGACTTCTAAAACATCGAGGTTAAACCAAGTATGATGCTTGGGTTATTCTCGACACAACCAACTTACTGGTGAGTTATATTTTTGCTTACTTCGTGACGGAGCCCTGGAGCAATAGACAGTCACCTACGACCAATATAGTTACAGTTATAAACCGAGGTGTAGAACTGCTTTAGTGACTAGCAGGTGTTTCATATAAGCTTAAATAGCAGGCATGATTGGGCGATTCAAAAACAAGTTTATGCACCTAAAATTTTATTTGTTACTCTGGAATTAGAATGCTTATTATTCAATTCTAGGGATTCCATTTAAGCCTTTATCATTATTAACGGCAGTAGTATTGAGTTACCTACCTTTTTTTTTTTTTGCTTGAAAAGTTATGCAATTACTGCTTATTTCATATTATTACATTATTTAACCCTAACGGTAGACATCTAGGTAGTATACGAGTTGGTTAAAGACATTTTATTGTTTTATTTTCGTTTGAGCTAAAAGGGACGTACTCAAGTTTTAAGTTTTAACCATAGTTCAAGAATTTATTTTTGTTGTGTGTTTTTCTAGCCTCCCGGCACAACGCTGGATGCCTGACCCTGCTGGTATGATTTGTTCTGTTTGATTTTTTTTGTTGGTAATTTTATAATGATCGTTGGTTAAACAGTGAAAAAAGTAAGTAGTTGACTACTGTAACGATTTGGTTTATTATTAACGGTTTGCTGTAATGTTACACCTATTTCTAAATTTAGATGCAGTTACCAATGTGTCTGAACTGATGTCTAGGAATTGCCAAGTTTAGTCAGACTTATGAGAGGTGCGATAATTACATTAAGCTTGCAAGATCATGATACACTAATAAAAATTTACAATTTGGCAACACTGCTCTTTAAAATATTCTGCAAACCACATTGACATGTGCTTTTATGCTACTCGTAATTAATCTAAAATGGTTGCTTGGTTTTTAACGATTCTTTACTTAATTCTGCTTTGCATGATCTTTATTTTAATGGGAATCAATTTTACTTTGCGTTAAATAATAGCTGCATGCGCTTTTTAATTTTACCAATTATGCTTTCTTTATTTTATGAAGAGCGACATTTTTTGTTGCTTGGTGTTGGTATAACACACAATTTCAGCAATGAAGATTTCCAAAGTGGTATTCGAAATTTGGTGAGGTCATTAATACTAAGACCACAACTACTAACTATTTAATATCTAACAGATAACTAACTGAACAATACTGTAAGTATCAATTTAATTAGTGATCCGTAATTGAACAATTTATTTTTATTTGTAGCATACAGACAATATTACTCAATTCCGATATCCCATGCAATAATGCATTCCCATACGATTAACTAACTAAACTGTATTCATAGCCGAAGGTCACCCACCCCGAATGTACTCAACGATGGTTCGATTCTTCGAACTACGATACGTTCGTTAATGCAATTATCTTCTACACAATCTCCAATTTTCAACATTTTAATTGTGCAGGTTACTTATTCTATTCAATACTATGTACAATGAAACATTAAACTCCAAACATAAAATTATTATTATATTATATTACATAAAGATAAAATTTACATCGATTGGGGCTTGAACCTTGATGGTGCAGTTGGTTAGCGCGGTACTCTAGCAATGTACAGGTCATAGGTTCAAATCCTACTCGAGGTAAACTTTTTATTTATGTATTTAATAAAATTAATAATAAGTTCCAAACATAAAAATTTCAAATGATGACTTTACACGAAACTCATAAAATTTCTATCGGCAAATTAAACGTAAAATATACCAGTAAAAACCAAACCAAAAAGAAAATTTAAACCATATACGAAAATTACATCTACAAGGAAAAACCCTATGGTTAATTAATTAATATTAATCTGTATAAATTACCTTCGTCGAAACATTTTGAGGTGACGTCGCTGTTCCCCGATAACTGTTAAGGTTGTAATCCCCATACTTGGGTGCTGACATAATTCCACATTGAATATATCAATAAATATTATTAACGCCTGACGAGTGATTACCACACGATCCCGTAATCAAGGTAACTCTTAAAAAATCAGTTATTTGCCATAATTCATTCCCTTAACAAATTTTGCAGCTCTAGCTCCAGATGGTCCTAGCAAAAGAGAACTTATCACCCAAAGGTGACCGAAAGCTGACCTATACAGATAAACATTTCAAATGTACCTTTATTGTGGGAAACTACTTAAGCAGAAGAATCAGATCCATGTTTTATCCAATTACAAATTACAGAAACCTGTACTTTTAATAAAATCTAACAAGTGTTGTTTTCTGTTTCTCCAACATAATGACTACTAAATGCTAATACGACCGAACCTTTTCCATAGTTACTCCGGATTATTTCTTAAACGAATATTTCTAAGTAATAATAAGCTTTTTTTATGTGAGGTTTATGTCTATTAGAAATTAGTTATCCTTTTGGACGGTGCATTTTGTTTTACAATTACCGTTAACAATAGTTTTGGTTTAGGAGTATTAAAAGTGTTGTGCTTATTTGGGGGTTGGGCTCCGATAGGCAAATAAGACTTGTATTAGATTACCAATATTGTTCTTTTCTTCGACGTATTAGGATCCGAATCCTGAAGGAACCAGTCCTCTTTCAGCTCAACGTTTACTTTATTTTAATTATAACGTCGTCCTTAGTGTATATTATCCCTTTTCTTGGTTTGAGTGCCATACAAGTACAAACCAAGTGATGCCCTTTTTAAAACAAATGTGTGTTTCTACGATAACCACACGCCCACGCATCCAAGTGCTTTCCCAAAACGACTGAGCTTCTGATTATCTTATTAGGGGTTACGGCACACCACCCAGTTTTTGGCATCAGTACCTTTGTGCACGTAATAGTGTAAATTCACAATTAACACCCGTAACTAATAGTATTTAATTTCAGACCCGTAACAAACGTGTAACGTGCCACTTTTTGGCTATCATTACAAGATTTTGGACTTTTATTGTTAACTATAATTTTTCTTACATTATTTAGATTAAGCTCAAGTATAATTTAACATCTTTTACTCTACATAATTAAATATGGTGATATATTTGGTTAGTATTATATCACTTCCATTTTGTCTAGTCATGGAAAAAATATCAATCAGTAACTACTTTTTTTCTTTGGATCCTTCAAACTCCTTAATGACCACTAACATTGTTTCAAATAGATCCGTTCAACAGGTAAAGATAAACTTGTTTCATATATTACCAAAACGTGAAACGTTGCATTAGAAAGATTCATTGAAACAGTTGAAGTCGCTTTAAATATTTCAAAAGCATTTTACCAGTTTGCCAAACTCATCTCTTTTTGGGGGTAACAGATACGCTCACTAATTGGGTTTCTAGCTTTCCTGTTAAAAGACGAACACATGTCTTAGATCATGGGTTTCTTCACAAAAAATGAGCATTAACGTGAGCGTATCACACGGATCTGTCATAGCCCCTACATTTTCAATCAAAATAAAGATCAAGATATTAAACCTTTAGGTATTTCAATCAACAGAGATGTTTAAAATTCATCCGAACAGGGAAGTAATTTACTTAAATTTAATGCTAACAAAACTTAGCGTTTGTCCACTAAAAAGAATCGATCATTTCTGTTATAAACATGAATGACTTATCTTAAGATTAAGAATGACTGCATCTTCAAATATGTCATGGACTGACCATCTTCTGTCAGCTACGGCTTCGATTCCACTTCCACTTATGCTAGGGATACTTGGTTCGTTCATTCACATCGTTAATTTAATATGCAGTGTACGGTTTGCGCATAATTTGGCATTTTGTACAGCAGCATTGTTTCTGTGTAATATAGTTATTGTCACTTGTTGAGAGGGACAATCGTAAATACACATCCTTTTGTGGAAGTTACGTTTATTCTTTTAATGTTTGGTAGTATAAAAACGATCAAACCTAAATATCTACCTACCTACTCAGACCTATCAGAGTTAACCCTAACTACATTTTTACTGCAGTAAAATCTTAGTATGTATACGGAATAACCGTATTTCGGTTACGAAAATGACGTTGGGATTAATTTTGATAGGTTAGAGTAGCTTTATTTATCCATTCTAAACTAGTTTGGTCTAGGAAAAACTAGTTCAGTTAAACCGAGAATGTGTTTGTTTCTCATGTTATTTTACGTTAAGACGACATAATGACCTCCTAATGTCACAGTTCTACAAAGGCGTAAACTTACGTGATAATGACGTAATAAAATGACGTGAAATATCCCACATTATCAATATAAAATTCACGACAAAACAACGTCATATGAATACGTTTATTAACGTACCTTTGCCCAGGATATTGGCATTATCTCAATGAAAACTATGATCATCCTCAATCAAATTTTAGTGATAAAATGAGCATTTCTGTACAAATATTATATATAGTAATGACAACATAAAACATGCAAAAAGGATTTCGCGTTGCACACGATGGGGTAATGATTGATAAAGATACCCTACCCTTTCTGAAGGAACAGGATAAACTACGCGTTTAGAAATAGTAGATGTAGCAGACCGCACTTCATAATCATGGGCTAAATAATTGATAATACGTATATTTAATTCTTGTGAATCAAATAGATATTGATACAATGAAGCTTTAGTTTGCATCACTTGATAATGGGCCATTATTATGGTGTAATCAACATAATACGTGCGGTATAGCTATTGTAATAATTTTATTAGAGATTCAACCCTTTCTAAACAATTCTCTAAAAGAAAGACGTAAAAATATAATAA
Source organism: Vesta saturnalis (assembly GCA_036346205.1). Taxonomy (NCBI): domain Eukaryota; kingdom Metazoa; phylum Arthropoda; class Insecta; order Coleoptera; family Lampyridae; genus Vesta; species Vesta saturnalis. The sequence goes on along the minus strand of JARFJB010002198.1, from coordinate 21,161 downwards.
TTCCCTCCATATACATCCTTACAATGTCGTATAAACAAGGTCAAATCCGAAGATTTGAAATATGATATGAAGAGGTTAAAATTGTAATCCATTGGTGTAAAAGCAAAAATTATTCATAATTGGAGGGATCAATTAAGCAACCTAGTACAGTTGGCCTTAAATTAATACATGATCGAAATTCTGTGGCCTTCCGTTGCTGAGTCTGAAAATGAGCGAAGTTTTCTATAAAATTTTTTTTAAATGTAATTTCAAGGCAAGTTGAACATATATTTCTGGTTATGGTACCTAATCTTGTTACCATGAGGTCATTTACCCAACAATTCAGTGCGTTTAGGACTTGGGGTTAAAATTACACTACCATTAATGTACTGACCTACCCCATTGCATTCGTCACAAGCAATGAGCATACCCGGTATGGTTCTTTACGCATCTAGAAATCATTTTTCACGAGCATCACAAACAAGATGATGAACTCTGACAATGAGACAATGAAAAAATCTTCTAAATATGCACTCAATGGTTTAGGTTTCGAAATCCTACAAAAATAAGCTATATTCTTAATTATATCCCACAACGGTGGTTAGTGATAATGATATTAAGTAACGTTGATATTTATTTTGATAAACTCTTACGTTTTTCCAAATTTAATTAACGATTGTTTGTTTGCTATTATGAAGATAGTTAAAATGATTGGTCTAATTTAAGAATATCGTTAAAATTTCATTGCCATATTTTGCGTATTTTAGGTTTATTGTTTGTAAGTTATTTAGAAAACTCTAGTATTAATTAAAACTAGTACGTTGATTTAAGGAGGTACAGTTGAGTTACCATCCTGAACAGTTGGTTCATTTCGGTAGATGTTTTCATTATGCTGGCGCTTTTAGACTGATTACCAAGAATTAGTTTGGTAAGTGTTAAAGTGATTTTTTACCTAATTCATTACTTACGCCTACGTACGGCTTTCACCGTTCAGTTCGATTGGCAACCCGCTAACTTTAAGCTTACGCAGTGCGGTTTCATCGTGTAACATCGTGTACCCAAGGTTAATAATATGTGTAGTTTGAACAATTTAGGGTTAATAAAACGACTTCCGATGCATTAAGACTCTTAGAGTAGGTTATGGCTGAGCAAATATGGTCTGATCTTACAACCAATAGACTAAAACCAGATACACTTTATTATTATTATTATTATTATTATTATTACAGAAGATGTCTACTTGCATTACTAAGTTATTAAACATAGCTCATAATATATTGAGCGCTACAGATCAGGGCAAATTATTTATTCTAGTATAATTGAACTTTGCTAAGGCTTCTAATGATAGTAATGATGAGTTACGTTACCACAACATACAGTAAGTAATATAAGACGGATGCAAATTATATTGAGTATTAACATGTTGTAAAGCCTTCTAAGGTCAGTGTACAAATCCTAAAGTTCTATACGTATACTTGTACACCCATGGCTACAATCTTTTGCTACTTAACAGTTTGGGTAATAAATAGAAGATTTGGTGCCTTTTGCTCAGTCGTAGATTAAAGTGGGCCAGGTTCATAAAATTATCGATTTTCCTTATTAAAAAAAAATATTTACTTGTCTCTAGATTTGTTCGCTTTAAAATTGGGGTTGCTTCTTCCTGAAACTAGTAGTTAAGTACTCAGACGCCAATTTGTTTTTAAATATGGAGTAAACAAGTAAACCATTAGACAATAAATTTAAAAGAAAATTTTTACAATAACAAAGTTTATTTACACGACCTATATATAATTATAATCAGAAATATCTTATTGCTAATGTTAGTAAAGTTACAATCTAATCTAATTTAATCTAATCTAATTAATTAATATTGTGAGTAATTAATTTTTTTTAAATAGGAGTATGTTCTTTAAATGTACATGAAAATATAATAATGTCATCTAAATAGACAAAAACCGATTGTGATAAATCATGATCCAAAATGGAGTGCATAAATCTTTGTAACGTATTGGGTGGATTGGTAAGCCCCATTGGCATAACGATGTATTCAAATACACCTCTACGTGGAACAGTAAAAGCAGTTTTTTCACAACTTTCGGGGTCTAAAGGAATTTAACAAAAAGCTTTCTTTAAATCTATTGAAGTTAAATACCTAGCATCCCTTAATTTATCCAAAATATTGTTTAAAAATGGTAATGGATAAGCATCCTTCTTAGTAACTGAATTTAATTTTTTTGCACCAAGTAGGACTCTAAGCTCGCCTGATTTCTTTCGAACTAAAACCATTAGAGAATTCCAAGGGGAAGAAATGGGTTTAATAATTCCTTCATCTAACATTTCGTCAATTGCTTTATTTGCATGTTCCAACAAAGCGGGAGATAAAGGATAATATCTTTCTTTAATTGGTATGGCATCACCAGTATTGATTGTATGAAAAATTTTATTGGCTTTACCCAATTTTGAATTTGCTAAAGTTTTGAAAAGGTCAATAACTTGATTCAATTCAGTAATTTGATCGGTATTAAGATTGTCGATACCTTTAATCATTCAAAAACTTTTTTTTGTAGAATTTGCTACAAAAGGGTTTTCACCAAAATCAGCTTTAATTTCAAATAATCGAGAAAAGTCCTTTCCCAAACTAAGTCCAGTGGTAATAGTTTCAGAAACAATAACTGAAATTGTTTTTGTAATATTATTAATAGTCAAAGATAAGTCAACATTTCCCAAAATGGATTGTAAAGAACCATCGGCAATAAGTAATCATGAAAAAGGTGAACTCTTATTTATTTTAAAATGATATTTGTCCCTTAAAGATATTGCGAGCTTACCTAGGGTTTTAACAGTAGCTCAACTGTCTAATAAAGCGACAAAACTTTCGTTAAAATTTTTTACATTAATAAAAGGTTTACTATCATTTCCTTTCTCAACAAATTTTGAAAAAATTTTTGGAGTTCCATAAAATTGATTTACTGTAATCTACTATTCTTTCCAAACATGTTTATCAGTCTCTGTAAATTGTTAGGAACGTGTCAACTAACAGAACACGTCCCAATTAAAGGTTTGTTGAAAATTGCACTTAGTGGGCAATTAGTAAAAGTCACGTCTGAATCACCACACTTGCAACCAAAGATAATATTATCATCATTGTCACAGGTGTGATAGGTATGTCCTAATTGGTTACACTTAAAACAAGTGGTTGGTCTAGCCGTATTGTTTTTTGAATTTTTAAGAGTTCAATTCGAAATTTTCGGTTTAGTACCAGTAAAATTAATTGTAGGTTTATTGTTTTGATTCTAAGTAAAGATTTTGATTTGTTTACAGGTTGTTTTTGAAAATCTGAATTTGAATTGTATTTAAATTTAGAGTTTTGTAATTTAACCTGTTGTAATTTTTTACATAAATCAACAAGATGAAAAATATTGGTAACATTGACAAGAGCCAATTGTGTTGGCTGTAAATTTTTCATAATAATTTGTTGTTCAACCTCAGTAGGAGGAACGTCTAATTGAGAAAATAAATCATTTCAGAAATAAGGATGGTTAGAATTTCATCAAAAGTCTGTTTCCTGTTTTTAATTTCATTGAACAACGCTTCGTCATATCCTTCGGGTAAAAATACACTTTTTAATTTAAGAATAAGCTCATCCCAAGAATTTGTTTGAGACCTAACAACTCTAAACCACGTCAAACCCCTTCCAGAAAATAGATCAATTCCGGATAATAACATATCTGTCTTTGAAGTATTACGTGCAAGCATTAATTCCTCACACCTTTGTATAAATGAGAAAACTTCCTTTTCGCTACCATTAAATTTAAGATTTAATTTGTAAACAGGAATAGAATTTCTAGACATATTTAAACTCTTCATTAAATTTGAAAAATCTTCAGTTGGAATGCTTACTGAAGTATTAATCAGTTCATTATTTGCCATCGAAATGTTAGAATTATCAAGATATTGTTAAGTCATTACTTAATTCTAAATTACCATTAATTGACTCAATCAATTCTATATTATCATTACATAGTGAAAGTAATTGATCACGTGCAAGCACATGTTCATCGACAAACACTGTATAATTTAAACGCTTCAAAATATGTAAAAGCCGAGTTATGTAGTGTGAGATATTCACTTTTCGTTGGACTAATTTTGTACATATTTATCAGTGATTGAATATGAGTAAGTTTTTTCTTTTGAACAAGCTATTTCTTCATTTTGATTTATTTCAACTTTTGTATAAGAATCAAATAATTTTGAATCGACCTTTTCCAGATTTAGTTTACGTTGCAATAATTTGTGCTTTTCATCAACCGATAAATTTTGTGCTTGTCAATATTAAGGTATCTCGGTTCCATTAGTAAACTCGTGACTCCTAAGAGCATCTACTACATAAGTCGACATAGTAATAAATGACATACAAATAGACACAAAATACAATAAGATTACAACAATCGTAAATACAAAATATTACAACACCTTATACAGTTGTCAACAATATTCGGAATTACAACAAAGATAAGCGAAGATATCTGGCATTAATAATTGAAAATCGATGTCCCACGCTCGGACGTCAGTTTAAAACCTTTTAAAGTCAGCGTACAAATCCTAAAGTTCTATACGTATACTTCTACACCAATGGCTACAAATTTTAGCTACTTAAGAGTTTGGGTAATAAATAGAAGATTTGGTTTCTTTTGCTCAGTCGTAGATTAAAGTGGGCCAGGTTTATAAAATTATTGATTTGCCTTACTAACCAAAAAATATTTACTTGTACCTAGATATCTTCGCTTTAAAATCGGGGTTGCTTCTTCCTGAAGCTAATAGTTAAATACTCGGACTTGTTTTTAAATATGGAATAAACAAGTAAACCATTATACAATAAATTTAAAAGAAAATTTCTACAATAGCAAAGTTTATTTACACAACCTATATCTAATTATAAACAGAAATATTTTATTGCTAATGTTAGTAACGTAATTAATTAATGGAAACAGAATAACTTTTTCTTAGTCACACTGTAGCTAACGAAACGGATATATGCTGTGTCAGCGATTTGGTAACAGTTGCGTAATATTACTTCAGGTTGAAATAAATCTGGATTTGTATGCTTAATTCCCAAATTCCCAAATGAATAAATTTCACTCTTGATCAATCGTACTAATACCGTAACTTAGATTAACGGTAAAACATTTAATGGCGTAAATGTGTTTAAACGCGTAAAGGTGAAATTACAATAAAAATAAAAAAAGTGCCTAAAAAAAAAGCAAACGTCTCAAACTTTAATATAATAGTTTTTTATAACTTACCATAAAATTTATAGCGCTTAATAAAAAAATTTAACAAAGCAACATAGAGGTGAAGAGGTGAATTATTAACAACACGTTCGAAGTTAGTTACAATGTATTTCATAAATTTAAAAAATAAGATGGTTATATATGAGCAATACGCGATACATACATGAAGCACGTTTTTATACCATACAATTAGAATTACATTGAACCCATGTCATCTATGGTAAAAACATAAATTTAATTACATCGCCATTTCACAAAACTTTTATAATGTATTAACTAATATAACTCGTGAAGCAACAAATTCAAATTCTTACCGCAGATAGTTTTAAAATACTGTACTATGACCAGTGTTTTTTTTTAGTGTCACTTCAATATCCACTAAATATCTTTGTTTAATTGAATATATTTTAAGTTATTATATTTTGCAATTTATACTCTAAGCTTTAGTTAAGTTATCTCATGCACTTAAATTATCTAATTTAAGTGCATGAGATAAAAAGGATTATGTCGAAGAGCAGAACCTTGACACACATGTATTTTGGTAAATGAACGTTGCGCTATTAAATTATGCTGGTTTTTTGTTATACAAGTAATGTTATATTTTGTTTTGTATATGTAATATACGTAACTTAAGGGGCTACACTACCTTAAAACATGAAAACAAAAAATTATTTTTAGTATAAAATATTTGGGAGTATAGAAGTACGTGTTTGAGGGTTCCCTAAAAAAATAATTATAAAATTATTTTGATAACAGGAGCTTCAGAATAGTTGGATAAACGTTGAAAATCAAGAAATTTTCTACATTCACAACATGTTTTCTTTTGCATTAACAGCTACGAAATTGATAATACTGAAACAATATGCAGTTCACTACGTCCTGTTGGTTTTATATTTTAAAAAATGTTATTGTTAAAAGTGTTATAACATTTGTAAAATACGAAGTACTTCGAAGCGTGCTATTGTAGCCCCTTTTAAAAAATTATAAGTATTCTGGACAACAGGATACAGGTATTATAATGAATAATATAAAATGACTATCAACAATCAAAAAATATATGGATAATTAAGATGGAAAAGTAATTGTATTAACAAATACGCCCTTCACAGGTTCACGCCTAACAATTCCGGCAATAACCAATAGGAATTAAGGTACCTATACAAGATAAATGTGCATTATATAGTAAGCAGGCCTAATGACGCTCGACCTGACAATTTTAAAATGTACAAGAATGACTCATTTGTATAAAATGCAATCGACGTACTCAAAGAAAAATAGCAAACGGCTATTTAAAAAATTTGTTAATTAAACTTATAGTTAGCGGAAATTCCTCATTAAATGACATCCGCTGCACTGTAAGATTAAGTTCTTAAGTACAAAGGATTAAAATGCATTCATTACCGGTTTATTGTTATGCGTAAACCCATTAGTAATTTAGAAAGAGAGTAGGTATACTTTGAATTTACCTATTTAAGGTCCTTCTTTTTGGATTTATGTTTATTCTGTATCATCAGTGTGTATTCGTTCCTAGAGTTTCATAGCATTCAAAATGCCTAAAGCAAAACCGTCTTTGTCAAGACGCCGTAAGCGAACAAGCAGATCTAGAATAATAAAAAACTTGTGTAATAAATCGTAAGTACAGATACTGATTTTTTATCCTATTATTCTTTAAAAAATTAAGATTTTCGTCTATTGTAGAAGTTGTTTTCCTAAACATATTTTGTTTTGTTATAGCAAAAACTATGTTGGATCTAACACAACAAGAAGTGTTGAGAATGACGTTAATGGCATTGTTGAGTGAGTAATTTTATTTTATTATAATAGAAAAAATAGAGCTTTTGTATTGTTTGTAGATCGTATGTTAAAAAATTTTATTCTCTTACAATTTCCTAAATATATTCCTTATTTATTACAGGGAACACGATATTGAGCCTCAAATTGCTAACGCGACAAGATAATAGCTTGGTTCAGTAAGTGATTTATTGTTATTATAATACTGTGCATACTAAACTCCCTACTTTTCAGTATCAGTATTTACCACCCCTTGAGATGGAAGTTGATGCAAACCCACCCTTAACTCTTAATGACATAATACAAGGGAGAAGAATAGTTGATTTGGCATATGTACTTCTCCAATATGAAAATGTTGCTAATCATAAGTACAAATGTACAATGGGATCAATGAAAATTCAAAAGGAAGTGAAACTAGGACTCCACCACGCTTGGCATTTTCAATGTGACAATTGTGACAAAACGATTGTTATTCATTCAGAACACCCAGATCATGTAAAAGATGTCAACAAAGAGTTGGTTTGGGGCTGCCTAAGTACAGGAATTGGTCATTCACAATGTGAAGAATTATTTGGCGTACTAAGTTTACCATTTATGAGATACGAAACTTTCCATCGTAACACTTCTGCGGTGAAGAAGGTGAGAAATCGTTAGTTATATCAAAATTGAGCTCAATTAATATTTTTGTTAGATTTGGGAATCACAATTGTTTAAAGAAATGCGCCAGGCAGACGAGGAGGAAAAGCGGCTCGCTATAGATTCTAACCAATGGTTTGAACTAAATGGTGAGAAAATCCCATATATTACTGTAATTGTGGATGGAGGTTGGTCCAAACGAAGTTACGGTCATGGCTATAATGCATCTTCTGGGGTTGTAAGCTACACTATAGAATAATGTATATTTAAATGTAAATAATGATTATTTCTAGGCCGTCATCATTGGAGCAGCTACAAATAAAATATTATATGCCGGTGTAAAAAATAAGATGTGCTCGAAATGTCAATTCTATAAAATGCGCAAAGAGACCCCAAAGAAACACGAATGTGTACTCAATTTCTCTGGTCCTTTAACGGCCATGGAAAGTGCTATAATTACGGAAGGATTCTCAAACAGTCAAGAACAACATGGATTAATTTATAAATACTTTATAGGTATGTACGGTTATATCTACTATACGTACATAATATATATAATAATATAAACATTTTATTCCATGGGTGACTCAAATGTCTTTGCAAAAATAAAAGAAGGTTTCATATGGTCGTTATGTCAGTAAAATAGAATGTGCAAACCATATGACACGTTGCTTGAGCGAAAAGTTGCACAGGCTATCAAAAACACCAGCTTCTCATTAGAAGGACGTAAAATCTTACTAGAAAAATTTGACGGCACAAGGATTGAGCGATTGGTTAAAGGTGTTCGGACTGCGATAAAAAATAATAATGAGCAGGGCTCTTTACATTTGCGTAAAACTTATTAAATGCACCGTTCATGTTTTTGGGTGTCACAAAAATGCAGGTTAGAATATATCTACAAGTTGCTACCCAGTATATGTAGTTTAATATTTATTTTATTGCAGTACATCTTTTGTAAGAAAAAGGTGGAAAATGAAAACATATTAAGTATAGCTCAATCAAGTGGAGTATTACGTGAAATTCAAAATTCTTGGAACCAATGGTACAAAAAGTGACATGTTGGTACTCAATAAAACTACAAACGCGGCTGAAAGGTACGTAAACATATGTACCAGAACCCTGAATAACATAAAAATTGTTGTTTTAGATTTATGTCGCTGGTTTCAAATGTGTGGAGGTAAACGCATTAATTATACTAAGCGCTTATCATACACAGCAAGAGTTCATGCTGCCGCATTATCGTATATCACTTGCAAAATCAAAGAAATGGCCAAATGAGAGAAAGGATATTGAATAAGAGACAATGTGCCTTGGAGCGAAGAAAAGGAGTCGTTCGCCGAAAATTTCGTGCGCAACAGTCGGAAGCAGACTGCAATTGGCCCAGATGCATCTCAACCCGATGTGGATGAAGACCTATTCAGTGAAAAAAAGAATCATTTTTTCAAAAACCTTAAGAGAAAGGGTAAATACAATAGATAAGGTTAATGAAATACAGAAAATAACACGTGGCCAACATGAAAATGAAAATTGGACGTCCATCAGGAAAGAGTACCTTACTGCATCTAATTTTGGTACAGTTATCAAGAGACGCGATTCAACGTCGTGTCACAATTTTAATCGAAATTTACTATATGGAAGGGACGTAAATACGTCATCTGTTTTATACGGTCGAACAAATGAGCGTTTAGCTAAGGAGTTATATATCTCAAAGATGGGAACAGACATATTATAGTGCGGATTGTTTCTAGACACAGAACATTACTTTTTAGGAGCAAGTCCCGATGGGTTAATTGGTGACGATGGCATTGTAGAAATTAAGTGTTTGCACAGTATGAAGGGGAAAAAATTGTTGGGCCCATATTTGGAAGAAAATAGATCACTGACGAATAAACTATGTTATGAAATAGTTGATGGAAAAACTAGGTAAGAATATTTATTTCTATGCGGCAATACAATGTTTGTTTCAGATTAAAAAGAAACCACAACTATTTTTACCAAGTTCAGGGTCAACTAAATATAAGCAGGAGAAATTTTGCGACTTTATGATATATTGCGAAACAGACTTTTCTATTGAAAGAATTTACAGGGATGAAGAGTTATGGAATAAGACCATGCTACCAAAATTAAACAGATTTTATATGGATTGCATTCTACCGGAAATAATTGACCCAAGAATCTGTAGAAATATGCGAATACTAGATCCTAAATGGGTATTAAATACGATATAAATTCAATTGCTGCTCGATATTGCACTTTTTCTACATTTTTATGTATATTATATTTTTTGTATAGTTAATAGTGTAATTTCAACTCATTAGATTTCCGTTAAATAGAAATTAATACTTACGTACATACTTTGTAATAATTTTATTTTATGTATAGTCCTGTAAGTGGAATTATTCTGTTAGTCAATAAATATTATAACTATATTTAATTTGATAATAATTGAACTAATTATTAATGTAACCTTTTGAAGCAAACATAAATATATCATTCTTTTACGGTCCGAACGATTACCAATAATATTATATTACAATAATATAAATTTAGTGAAAAGAATGTCAGGTACCTGACCCTAATCCTTCTTCAGGCGTTAAAATAAACCACATTTCGTAAAGAACTTGTTTACATGAAATAAAAGGAGGAGCTTAAAGTAAACTGAAATTTTACTACTTTGTTTCCATCTGTTGTAAAATAAGTGTCTCTAGGAAGTAGTGAAGCCTCTTAATAAATGGTATTATTTTTACCATGGCCTCTGTATTGAATAAATTAAAGCATGTATAACTAAAACAAAAGTTCGTGAATCATTCAAATATAGAAATGTGAGCTTTAGTTGAGTTGAAGGGTACATAACGCTTTATGTTATGTTTTACCCTCTATACAAGTATTAATTATAAAACTTCATCCAACGTGGTTTAGCTTTTGTTTACAGAAGACACTTGCTAATAGGTATTGTCAAATTCAAACTAATTTATGACATAATGTGTCTATTTATAAATATTACATTACGTATTTCAATGCATGCTATAATAATCATTAACCAGTATACATAAAGTGTTGTACACTTTGACAGAAACGTCATTAATATGGAATATGAATAACCAGACCTCACCAACAAGTTTATAATTTTATTTCTCCAATAATTGTTGTGTTGCATTCACGCAATTCACATCATGACAAATGGCTAAAAAATCAATTTAACGTTCCTATTTAATGAAATCGTACATGAAAATTAAATGGCTTTAATTAAGAATTTTAATATAAATATCACAATACAGTAGAGTTTATATTGCTTAAATTTATGTACAAAATCAAATGTAAGGATAAGTTCTAGTTAAAATTGTTCAGCCATACACTAACACAATTTCAGTTCGCCACGCAAAATGTAAAATACAATTTTCTGAAAATATACTTTGCATTTTGTCCAATTCGTTTTATTGCAATTTCAATCACGCAGATTACGTATTTTTCTCGTCTCTTAAAATAATGTTTGCATTTCAAGATTTATATACCGTATAATCGTAATGTTTAAAACGCCAGAGGCAATAGGTAGTGTACTCAATTTATTCCTCAAGATGAATTTAGCACATTCTTCTAACATTAAATGTTTAAATTGGTATAATTTTCTGAAAGTAACTCGGTTACTATGCAGTATTATTACTGAAATTTAAATTTGAAGTTCAATTTTGTAGTTTGACGTTTTAAACGTATATTTTCAATTACTTCCATAACTAAATGGTGATTTTGATGACCTTTTCCATTACGCTGTGGAATGGTAGATAATTCATAACTATGCAACAGTGGAAGTATTTTTTTTGTGATATAATGACAAATCAAATAACACTAACCATGTCAATTCTCGTTGGTGATTAATTCAACCCTTTGCAATTCATTATTGCTAATTAAAATCGTACTACAACAAAACTAAAACAGAAAATTTATACGACTCACTTCGTTTGCCAGTTGTTTCCTAGAAGTACCATTATAGTAGTAATAGCGTACATTATAAATTTAGCACTATTCCTTTCCTTTGGTCGGGTTAGCTGCGTTTTACACTTGAGAAAGTACATTACAAGTATATTACATATCGCAGATAACTGACAAAGTGAGTGCAATCTTTGATCGTGAAGTTGGAAGAATCCGGGATATGTATGGAAGTACGACTGTGTAATCACAAAAAATAACACATCAATTAGTCAACCGGACTATACATTTTGGCGTTGTTACACGATCAATCTACACTAATCGTCATGTACGCCTTATAAAAAAAATGGCTTGCCGACAAAATTCTCCGTAGAAGGTTCTGGGTTTAAGTCAGATTTAAATTACTTGAAATATTTCTTCATATTCAAAAGGTTTGTTAAGCTCATTAAATTTTTATAAATCCAAAACGCTGTACAACAATTATTCAATAACTAAGCTACTTCACGTTCAATGTATAATAGTAATAGCTTAAACTTTTCTTTTCGTCCTGGTATATTCTACATAAACGCTTATTAGTACCAAAATGAGCAATAATAACCCAATAATATCAAGCCCATTTCGAAAATGTACTAAAGGGCAAAAACAAACATTAACTCTAAATAACCACTGACCAATAATTAAAATTTAAAAAAAGCAAAACAAGAAACTAATCAAACACGTTACGAACATTGGTTAGGTTACTATACTTGCCCTACGGAATTAAAAACACTATTAAAACATGTTTAATTTTATGTTTCTGCGGGTTTGGTATGATATTCAGTTCTTCCAGGTATTATCCCACGTTTTTCTTCCTCCTTCTCCTCGACGACGTTTCGACCAAATCTCACTGACCATTCTCAAGTCTTCTTTTCGGATCAGGTGTTACTCGAATAAAACTGTTGCCTCCGTCAGTTGTAAAGGTTAATACTGCTTCACTTTCTCTTTTTTCACTTTCTCTTGCTTTCCCTCGGTTTCGTATGACTGGTCCTTGTTGGATTTATATTCCTGGTTTTCTATTTTGTTTCTTTTTCTTTCCTCGTTGTAATTGTGCATGGCGTATTCTGCTTTATTTTGTGTTTCTTTGTATGTTGATTTAATTCTATTTTCCATGTTGGGGGAAGCCTCTGTGTGTCGTCTCAGGTGTTGAGGTTGTCTGGACGCATTTCAATTTCTATAACTTCCCTTATAATTCGTCGGCTTGTATGTTCTATGTTGGCAATCAGTCTAGAATTTTTAAAGTCGATAGTATGTGACAAAATAATGAGAATTCTAAACAAACAAAACATAAAAACATTATTCAACACAGAACCTAACATCGTCAGAGCTTTGAAAGGTGACAATCTGTTGTTACGGTTATCGAGAGTAAAGATAAGTATATAAAAAATCTATTGAGAGTTTAATCTACATAGTATAGAAATAACTTTATAAACTTTTAAATTAAAGTTACTGAGATTTGAATTAGAAAATGTATTACATTAGACAAAAATCGTTAAGACTAGGAATTTTTAGAGGATATTTCAATCTACAAATGGTACAGGAACAGACAAATTTCAAAAATTATCAAATAATCAAATTTAGGTGTAGGAAACCCTTATAGAAGTGGAAAGGTAATTCATTAAGCTAAACGATAAGCTGTAAAATACAGGTGTTCCATTTAAAATAAGCCGAATATTTTATTTCAGTGAATGTTCTACTAATTTAACTGATAAAATGAATACCCTGTAAAGAGGTGTTACTATTCAGTCTAAAAATAGACTAAGGAACAGTATTTTACTTAAACCTAAGAGTAAATTTTATTCGGAGATATTTAATTTTCTAAAACCCTACATTTTCAGAAAAATTGATATAACTTGAAACACTCTGTATGTAGGTACGAAAGTGCTACTTATTTTTATGTAAAATTCGAAAATGCAATAACATACGGGTATGTTGCTCTGTTGACTTACATATCACCGTATTCACCCTGTAGATATACATATATATATATATATATATATATATATATATATATATATATATATATATATATATTTGTCCATCCGAAAAGGTTCTGAAATGCGCGGCGTTTATGAAAATGATATAATTTTCAAATAATTTGGAGATTAAAGGAAAGCATAAAATTCTCAAGTAATTGGTTTTTGTCAACAAGTTAACAAAGCTATTCAAAGATAAACAAATTGTAAATCATTACGCTTTTCACAAACAAATACAGCACCTTATCCGAAAGGAAAAAAAAAGGAAAAGGCCGCGTATTTAGATTTAGATTTAGACGTAGAAGTGTTTCGTTACACAGCACATTAACGAGACTAGCTTATCGTTACATGCAGTTGGCCCATATGGACTCGAGATCCAGGAAGGGGTTAAGTGTTTAAATTTACGTAGTGCTTTCGCCGCTCTCTGAAGAGGTAATGGTTTTTTTTGCGGAAAAATCCAATGTTCGTTCCTAATTTTCAGACGTTATGCTCACAGTTCGCCGTTAACCCAAATTACATGCTGTAAATGAACAGGCCTTTCGTTATTTTAAAAATAATATGTCTTATTTCGAACTTGTACATAATTAGAGAAGAATAATAAGTGCTAAGCAGAACTAGGTCACAGTAAAATAAAATTAACTAATAGCGTGTTAATATAACTACCAGTGTAAATACAAAAAATTGAAATTGAATCAAAACGCGAGTTACAAGAGAGGCAGTAACTATTTGAATTGTACCGGGAGTTCCGAGCGTCGTGTCAACAGCAATCATATAGCCTAGGTCATTATCTAGGTCCATACCAGGTGTCTGTATAACAAAAGGGCATCCTCCACGTAAGGTAACATTTCTGTGTTTTTTTTCTTGTTCTGTTGGTTGACAAATGCTAATAAACTTATTGTGTGCAATTTTATTATTTTTGTTATGCGTTTGTACAAACGGTTGAGTACACTTTCCCTTTAAAGATTAGCTGTTCTTTGTTTTTTTATCGTTTAAATTTTAATACAGGTGTATCCATCCGTATTATTACCCAAATGTATTTCAAGGTGTTGTATTTTTTTCATTTTTGTTTAAACTGACAAATTTAGATCGAAATTGTGTGTGACGACTGCGTTATGAGCACGCACTTTATTTGTAAAGAAACCATTTATTATTTTGATATTGAAATCAGTTTTACAGTAAATTTTAATCCATGGAAAAGAAAGAAAGTATTGTATCAATTGTGTTGACAGTTTGATGGTTCTGTATTTCTATATTTATTCACATTACACACACACACACACACACACACACACACACACAATATATATATATATATATATATATATATATATATATATACAGGTTATTGTTTTTTTAATGTGAACCTATTATTACACAGCATCTGACGACGCGCATATTTAACGTTAATTTTTTTGGATTAGCTCATTGAATTAACGTAAATATATTGTGTTTAGTTTACGTAATTGTTTTTTTTTATTAAACTAGCGATTGATTTTTGGGAACACGCTATTATTTAATATAAGCGCGCAAGCATATTTGGAGCCTTTCAGGTTATCAAGGTCTGCTGGTCGCAGTACCGCTTGTGTAGATTACGTTCAGGTAAGCGAGTTATTTGAGTATTTTAAGCGAGCTGTGAACCGCGTTTCAACTCCTATGGTGACATTTCAAATACTCTTCCGCTTTTATGTCGATTTTAATCCCCATTTTGACTTATGTGTGATAAACTATCCTATGTGTCACGCAAAATCCAATTTTATCTGTTATCCCGTTTTTACTGCCAGTTTTTAGCGTACACTGTACATCGTATTACCTTTTAACGTTAAATTCGTTTGTGTTATTTTAGTACAGAAACAGACAATGACGGCTGGATGTCTACCTAGCTATTAAAATGCCAATAAGGGAAAGTAAATCGGGACAGTCAACTTTTTCAGTAAATAATTTGTATAAAAATATCACTTATGCCCGATTTTTCCGGATTTCTGACGGATCACACATCACAGGTGTTAATATTTAGAGGTCAACCTCTCAGCTGTCGTAAAAGAGTTAGCTCAGACACAACACCGACAGATGTGTAGGTGTGTTCACATCACTACAATGTCCAATAAAATTACTAGGGAACATGTGGAGATATTCAATTTTGAATACACCCGCTTTATATACCCCGAAATGAAGTACATTGAAGTTTGTTGGTGGTAAACGTACTTTAAACCCGATTAAGGTAAAATGACGAGTAGAATGTTTAACCGATTACGACTTCTTTTGCCATTGACTACAATGTTTTGTTACAACCCCATCACGGAATTTACTCAACTCATTTAGAATTTTTTACTACAGATTTTTAAACCCCTTAGACTCGTGATAACATTAGAATACCATAGTAAACAATCAAAATTTCCAAAGCGACCAAATCCAGTTCCATATCTGGCTGGCAAAGGGTACAAAAATGGTACTCTGTTGTACCTATAATCATGAATAAACACGTAACATGCATATGAAAATGTAAACTTTCACCATTATCACTCATAATAAAATACTTATCTTTTTTGTTTTTTTTAATAGTGTATTTTAAATTGTACAATCTAAACGTTTTAATAGCACTTACAGTTATCTTCGTCAGTAGTAATATTTGTTAAAAATTGTTAAAGTGTTATCGAAACGTTTCGATTGTATAATTTAAAATACACCATTGAAAAACTTAATATACATGTCAATTTATTCCCAGAATCCCAAGTAATAATCGTATAAAGAATCTGACTTCCTCAGCTGAGAAGAAATTAAAGATAAAATGCATTTATGTGGAAACACAAATAGTTGGAATCCAGTTATTTATGGTATAACAGTTTTTAATGGACATGACGATTCCAAACAATCACCAAACAGCTATAGTAAGTCCCTTTTTTTGCATAATTTTTATGTTGCCCGTATGTAATGGACCGTGAGCCTTCTGATATCATAGGCACATTCGCCATTATAACTTATATGGGAAAGGTTTCGATAAATAAAAGTTGAAGCGGTATTCGTTTATCTCTAATAAAAATGTTCATAGCAGTATCTAATTTAGTTGGTATGTCTACATGCTTGAAAAGCTAATAAGAGAACTTTGATAAGAAAGAGTATTGCGTAACTTCAAAGTCATTTTCAAGGTTTATGGTTTCTGATTGTACACGTTTGTTTGCATATAACTTAATGTAAAGCTGAATATTTAAGAGGCGTGAAACTTCGAGGGTTGCAGAGATAGGGTTGGTGCGAATGTTTAGCTAGGTTCGTATCTAGTCGTACTGTCAAGCTACGTGGCCTTCGGTTAAATTCCATTCCGTTGTGTGCGCACTTAAATCAAAATATTGTTATGGAATAATTGACGGAAGAAGGTATTGATCCTACGGATATTCATTAGCTCTAGAGGCTGTTTATGGTACCGAAATTGTTGGTAGAACTATTGCACATAGATGGGCGATAAAATCTTGAAATGACGAGTCGGTAATTTGTATTGGTTTGTTTGGTACGAATCTCGCCCATGGAAAGCCATTTTCAATGACGGATGATGTGCGCCGTGCCCTAACCGTCAAAAAGACCATCGAATCATTCAACAAACGACCGCCAGTCAACACTTTGTCAATCTCCCAGTAAGCACAACACAAGATTATCAACGAGCACAAACATAATCGTGTGAATGAGGGGCTTTTTTTAATATTGTGACTAATGATAAAACCATTACAAACAAGCATTTCACTTTTCCGAGGCCAAAAATGTTCAAAACGTTCGCTTCAGCCGACTAGCCTTTTTCTAGTTTTATAAACTTAATCACTTAATGTGAGACTTCTCAAAGCTTAATTTATTGATGTGTGTTACTTTATATCTATGGATTCTCTTCCATTAATACGTTTCGACGGATATATTTTCTGTTCACGTTGACTACATATGCCATGCTTTTTATTTAAAGACATTACTGAATTCCACTCCATTTAGCTTTCCACCAGTAAGAAAACTATGCCTAATAACTATAAGTAACTATAAGTGGAAAAGCGGTTTCGAAAACCAACATCTTCATATTTCATCGATTACGAATACTGATTTGCATAGTGTCTTATGCAAATATTAATAATCAATTCATACTATATGCTTTTTGTCAACCTGATTAAGTAACTTTTAAAAGACAGCCGGTACTAATTTGATTACTTCAATAATTTATTGTAGACTATCCTGGGGGCATATGTTAATATGCTGCCTATTAACTATTTAATGCTACAGTAAAGCTTGTATTCTTCGCTTTACGTTTCTCCTATCTGCGGAATCCAGTAAAGCTAAGTGTGTTAAGATTTCTTTATTTAAATATGATTAAGAGCTGCATTGCAAAGAGCTCAAGTTATGCGATCAATAAAGTTTGGGGTTTACTTAAATTTTAAATATTAACGCAAAAGGGGTTCTTATAATATCTGTAAGGTAAAGAGTAATCACTGCCTTACCAAGACAAATTTTGTGTTTTGTTTAATAAAAATTAAGAGATATGTTACTAACTGTTATATGTAATATCACATTAGATAACAAGGGATTGAAGTGACTCATTTAATCCCGCGGATAGAGTATGTCGGTCGAGGGCTTTAGCCCGAGACCAACAACTATTCAAGGGATTAAGGAACTGCAATCCCGTGGTATCTACACTAATTGTTGCACTTCGTGGGGTAATAATAGAAATAATTATATTATTTTCTGAAAATTAAAATATTACATCTATGATAAATTGAAATTATTAGAAAAGTCACTTTGACAAAGAAGCTATACTATTCAAGGCTAATGAAATTTATGAATTATTTTTAAAATCCCAGATGTTTCAATGCCATAACAAGATTAAATTATTTTTTAATCCCTAGTGATTAAAAGCAACACTTCAGTCCCCGAAATGGGGGAACCAAATAGTACTTTTAATCCACGAAGTGCAAAAACGTTATTATCCATTTAGTACCGGTAACCAGTTGAAATATAGTTATTTGTATCAGAAGGCTATAAAATGGGTGCTTGCGAGTATGAGTAAACTCTGCAGATTTATTACTACTCGAAAACCATTCTACCGCAGAGTGATACACAAGATTATTTGTGCTGACGTCAAAAGTTCTTATTAAAATCAATGAACAAAATTGTTGTACTTTTTTCAATTTCATAAATATTTTAATTAAGTTGGCAATACTGGCAACTGACAGTAACCAATATAACCTAAAAAATACAATTGTTATTAAGCTAAGGCACAACTCATAGGAATTTTAATTTTTATAGGTAATTTTTAAATAAATTGATTGATTTATTAAACATATGTTATTATTTTCGAAATTTTAGTTTTAATTTAATTTTTTGTTGCCAAGGGTTAATATATTGAGTACGGAAATTGGTTAAACGTTTTTAATATGATATTTAGAATATGGTATCAACAGTTTTTGTTTATTGTCATAATAATATTAATTCAATATTTAACTACGTTTCATTCAAAGGTGATCGTTACAATCAATGTATGGTAGGGTATTTTTAACCGTATTATTTTGTTATTTTAATATCATTGTCGTTAGTTGAAAGAGAAATTTTTAAAATTAATTGACGCATGTTTTGTATTAATGTTATAAATTTTTTTATTGTGGTTAAAATTGAATTTAACATTTTTGTTATGGATTAATTTAATTAAAACTGTAAATTTTCAGGTTTTAAAATTAAGAAAGAATTTGTTATTGTTTGGAACAAACAGGATATAAAATTATAAATTGTGTTAAGTTTCGTTAACATCCATTGAAAATGGTGCCAGGAGTCTTTCGAAATAAAGTAACGATTCTTTTTGTTATAATCATTATAGGACAAGGTAATATTTATCTGAACCACAAATGACCTAAGTAAAATTAAGTACATGTTAAAGGTAAGATAGTTACTTTTGAAAATCTGTCAATGCAGTTTCTATGGAAAGAAAAACTACGTAATTTTTCGTTTCTTCTAAATTTGTTCGTTTTAGGGGCTGATACTTTGATTGGTTGCGGATATTAAAATTGAATATGGCGAAACTGAGGATTTTGGGCGTATGTCTTCAGTTTTGGCCTTGTTCTGGTTGAGTGCAGTTGTGTCACCAGTTAGTGGCACTGAATTGCCGTCGACGTTCCCGGATCTTACGAACATATCGTGGACAGCGAGCCCTCTCGCCTTTGTGCAGTTTTTTTGGTCGTTCACCAGGCCGGGGAACTTTATGTTTATCGTCCAATAAGATCTTCTGATCGTTTCCGAAATTAGGATAGTGTTTTCTACAAGTACTTGCTGATTGGCGGAGTTTTAGATCGCTTTTCGGATTGGAATATATTTCCATAAATTACTGATATCAGCCTTTAACCCCTTAAAGGTTGATTAAAAAACGACTTAAATGACCCAATCATGCTTATTTTTTTTAATAGGTAAATTTTTGCATCACATAAAAATAAATGCCAAAAAAAATTTTTTTTGAAAAATTTTTTATATTAAGGGAGATAAGGCTTTTTATTTACATTTTCGCTACAACTGCTCTATATTGCCTCCTGTGGCACAAAAAAATTCTGTGCACTAAAATGAAAATAACACTAACATTTATTTAAAAAAACAACACTTTTTGTTTACACTATTTTCATTGACTCTTTTGTACTTCAGTTTAGAAGCTTTTTTTTTGGAACACCTTGAAACAAGCCAGGCACAGCCCAGTCCATTCGCGGCACTGGTATTACTGGGAAGTTTGTTTTGGAGCATACAACACCGTCGAACATTGACACTTTCTTCTCAGATGGCCACTTCAGGAAAATGTTCTCTTTCAAGCGCAGAGGATCTTCTTCTTGTGATGGCCTTCCTTTCTTCCTTTTCTTTCAATATCCAGATGTTCCGATACCAATCTTTCAACAAGAAGCTCTCTGAATGCCAATGATGTCATTTGTCCTCCTTTCTTGAGGTGAATGGCATGGGCATTGTAAATAACATGTTTATCAAGTGCTTGAACTCCTTCTTGTACCATATCTTTTGACGTTTTCGTTCTAGCGGATAGGCAGAAAGCATTTGATCTACACGGTCAACGCCTCCCATGTAGGTATTGTAATCCTGCACTATTGAAACTACAGTCTCCTTACCTCGTTTTCCTTCAGAATTAATCAAGGTATGTTGACAAAGATGTACTTCTCGCATGATGATGCATGACGGCTAGTAAAGAAATACCGACCTTCCGTAACAAAACAAAAACCTATTAACCAAAAGAGCGAATTAGAATAGCAAAATTTGACCGTAAACGGCGGTAATTTATCAAGCATTCTGACCGCCGATTGACACAAAAAACCTTTAAGGGTTAATAGAACAATTCATGTACATACATTTGTAAATACTTACATTAATCCTAACTTGTAAAAAAGCTCCTTAAGTTAAATATTGTAAATATTACCGTGATGAATGCTTTTAATAAACTTTACAACGTCGTATATCAGTCCATTACAACGCACCATTAACGAACTTGCTATTTGGGTCGCTGCATTTGATTCCGTTTAACAGTTGT